>OY992538.1:224030726-224630726 GCA_963921195.1 Pegoplata infirma
AAATTTAAAGTTCAAATGCGATTTTCTCGAAAAAAAAAGATGAACGTGTTTCTGATTTTTTTTGCGTGGATGGACAAACATCTAAACTTTTAAAAAAATAAATAAAAAAGAAAAAAAAAAAGTGGCCGGATTTTTGATAAATTGACTTTTTTAAAAAATGGAAAATTTCAGAACGGGTTCTGAAAATTTTCCAAAAAAAAAAAAATTTAATCGATAGCCCATACAAAACTTTATGTGATAAATATTTAATCAAGGCAACTCGCCACAAATTTTACAATTTTTTCCAATATTTGACCACGCCTCCTAAGCCCAGTTTTCGAAAATTTGAAAAACCAAAAAACGCAATTTTCTTAGTTACATATAGAGCTATCCAAACAACCTATTTGGAAATTTACGGGACACATGCTTTTCTGTAGCGGGACATTTGGTGTGGAATGCCTCATATACGTTATGGAGTCCCCGACCGATATTTCGATGCGTTACAAAAGGAATGACAAAGTGAGTATACTGTGGTTGGAAGGTATAAAAATTTGAGTATTAAATTCGACTATGCCGAAACTTTAATACCCCTCCAACATGTAAAAAAAAAATGCCAGAGAATTTTTTTTAGGAAAATTTTACAGTTTCTTTTAAAGGAGAAAATCAGAGAGTGTTTTCCATAGAAAAAATCTGAGAGTTTTTTCTGTAAAGAAAATCTGCCACTTTTCTATAAGGAAAATCTGAGAAAAAATTAAAGGAAACATTGTGAGAATTTTTTTCTAGGAAAAAATGTCCAAGAATCTCAAAATTTTTCTATAGAAAAAATGTTTTTGAGTCTTACAATTTTTTTATAAGAAAAAAGTCTAGGAATCTTTAAATTTTTATTTAGAAAAAATAAAAAAAAGTTTCTTCAGAGAAAATTTGTCAATTTTTCTATAGAAAAAAATATATTATAATCTGAAAAGATTCACAGATGCAGTGTAATTTTTCCTATCGAAAAAATGTCTCGGAACTAAAATTTTTTTTTATTTAAAAACGTTTCAGAATCCAAGACTTTTTTTGGAAAAAAATTTCTCAGAATTTGATTTTTTTTTTTCTATTTAGTAGATGCCTCTCAAACTTTTTTAGTACAAAAAGTGGAGACCTTTTCTGTAGGAAAAATTTCTTGGAATCCTAGAAAAAAATGACACACTTTTTCGATAGGAAAAATATCTCAGAATTTGTATGTTTTTTATGTAAAAAAATTTTCCATTAAAAATGACTCAGAATCTGAAACATTTTCTATAGAAAAATGCCTCAGAATCAGAGACTTTTAGGAAAAATTTCCCAGATTCTGAGAAAATGTCTCAGAATCTAAGTCTTTTTCTGTAAGAAAATGTCGAAGACTCAGATTTTAAAACCTTTTCTATTGGAAAAATGTCTTCAAAGAATAACCGTTTTTATAGGGAAAATGTCTCCGAATCTAAGACTGTGTTGCAGGAACAATGTCTTAAATTCACAGACTTTCAATAGGAAATATGTCTTAGAAAATGTTTGAGAATATTAGTCTTTTTCTAAGGAAAAGTATTGTTCTATAAAAAAATTTCTCAGAATCTAGGAAATTGCATCAAAAAATTTTACAAAGCATTCAAATGTTTAAGTTTTCTAATCTCAGGTACTTTCTACAGAATAGTTTTTTAAAACCTGAAAATTTTAGAGTAGAAAGAACGTTTCGGTTTCTTCGACTTTTTCAGTAGAAAAATAGAATAGAAAAAATGCCTGCGAATATTGTACTCTTGCCCAAAATATTAAATCATTTTAATGTTTTGCGGAAGATTTGGGTGTACTTGCCAAAACAAAGTTTTTTTAGAAAAATAATGTTATATTACTTTGCTATTCCATGCAAAACGAATTGAAATATCAGTCGAGGACCCCATTAAAAAACCAAAAGAGCTGTACATTTCGTAAGTGAGTGCAAAAATAAGTGCAAAAAAGTGTTTTTACATTTTGGAGAGTATAAAAGATTCGGCACAAAAGAATATAATACTCTCACTTGTTTTATGTACATTTGATAAACAAATGGAAAATTTGTATGCGAAAAGCTTAGACTTATTGTTAGTGAAAAAGTAGTTTTGGTAAAAAAAAATGTATTTTTTCACGAAAAACAAAATTACCCAGCAAAACTTTGGTAATGGGTAGTGATTATATAACACATTACTAGGTAATGCATATAACTTATTTAAAGCATTATTTTATGATGTCTTACCAAACATTTGTTCCACAACGTATTATTTTCAAGTGAAAAATAATGCATTACTAATAATTTGCTACGTAATGCATGATTATTGAAAAAAATGTATTTCATATTTGTTATTTCTAAACATTAAATCATGGATGACTTATATTTGGTTACATTATGTATTATTTGAAAGTTTGAAATAATGTGTTATTTATAATTGGATGCATAATTACAATAACATAAAAAATAATTATTTTATAAAAAAATGCATAAGTTTAAACTAGAGATGGGCTCACGACACGAAATTTCTAACGACACACACTCACGAGCATATTTTATCTACTTACACTCACTTACAATCACGTGAGTAAATTTAATACAAAATTACTTTTTCACTACCTGTAACACCTTATAAATTATCTTCTGGTATGCTATATTTTTTCATTTCTCGTAACCCATAAAATATCATATATTTTACACCTTACTCGTATTCTTCGTTATAAATTTATGACTTATTTTATACCTTACTGGTATTCTTTGCGATAATGTGGATGCATTACTTTGAGTCTCATCGCCTGTTAAAATCATCAATGCTGCAATGTATAAAATAAGAGATCCTATACCTTATTTTATACCTTATTTGGTAATCTAAGTTTTGCTGGGTATGTTAAAAAAAATTTAATGAACCCAAAATTTTGATGAAAAATAGTTTTTGATGAATTTTTTTGATGAAAAGAAAAATTTTTTGATGTAAAAAAAATTTATGAAATTAAAATATGAAAATGAAATTTTTTGATGAGAAAAAAATTGGTAATAAAAAATTTGACAAAAAAAAAAAAAAATTGATGAAAAAATATGATAAAAAAAAATTTATGAAAGAAAAATTTTTATGAAAACAAAATTTAATGAAAAATAAAAATTAATGAAAAAAAATTGATGAAAAAAATGACGAAACAAAAATTTGATGAAAAAAAAAAAAATTATGAAAAAAAAAATTGATGACCCAAGTAAAAATGTGAAGGATCAGTACTAATCTATCTAATTATATAATAATTATATAAAACCCATTTTTCGGATGACATTGTATGCTTCCGATTAAAACTGATCTAATCTTAGCGATCCATTTTTCGGATCAGTCCCAGCAAAACTTAGATTACCAAATAAGGTATAAAATAAGGTATATGATCTCTTATTTTATACATTGCAGCATTGATGATTTTAACAGGCGATGAGACTCAAAGTAATGCATCCACATTATCACATAGAATACCAGTAAGGTATAAAATAAGTCATAAATTTATAACAAAGAATACCAGTAAGGTGTAAAATATATGATATTTTATAGGTTACGAGTAAGGTATATAATATAGCATACCAGAACGTAATATATAAGGTGTTACGAGTAGTGAAAAAGTAATTTTGTATTAAATTTACTCACGTGATTGTAAGTGAGTGTAAGTAGATATAATATGCTAGTGAGTGTGTGTCGTTAGAAATTTCTTGTCGTGAGCCCATCTCTAGTTTAGACTTATGAATTTTTTATAAAATAATTATTTTTTATGTTATTGTAATGCATTATGCATTTAATTATAAATAATGCATTATTTCAAACTTTCAAATAATACATAATGTAACCAAATATAAATCATCCATGATATAATGTTTAGAAATAATAAATATGAAATACATTTTTTCAATAATCATGCATTACGTAGCAAATTATTAGTAATGCATTATTTTTCACTTTAAAATAATACGTTGTGGAACAAATGTTTGGTAAGACATCCTAAAATAATGCTACAAATAAGGTATATACATTACCTGGTAATGTGTTATATAATCACTACCCATTACCAAAGTTTTGCTGGGGTATACTGATCTTTCAAATCTCGGATCAGAATTGATCTTACTTGGATCAATACTGATCATTCAAATCTCGAATAAGATGTGATATATAAGAATATATCTAAACATTTTTACTCGGAGAAAAAAAATTTATGGGAAAAAAAAAAATTGATGAAAAAAAAAATTGATGAAAAAAAAATTTGATGAAAACAAGTGAGAGTGTTAAATTCGGCTGTGCCGAATTTTTAATAACCTCCAACATATAAAAAAAAATATAAACAAAAATTACAGGGGCGTTTTTTTTTGGGGGGGGGTCCGTAGGGGTCATTGGGGGACACATAAACCCATGCGGTAAATGTTTAAAAATTCATTTCTTATGCTTTTGGAGCTAAGTAATACAATTTTATCATTATTTAAAAAGATTTTTAATATCCACGCCCACAAAAGGGGGCGGGCAAAAAAACGATTTTTTTTATTTCCTGGGTTCAAGTGCAGGACCTTGAACTTTTTCTGACATCAAATTGTTTCAATTGCTTAACAAAAATACATAAAAACCTGTGAAAATATGGAGTTTTCAGAGGTTAGTTAAGTTCTTCAAGGGGGAACTTTTTTCCCCCCGGTCCGATGTGGCCCATTTACGAAACTAATTTGCCTAGGACCAAATCACATATTCCTGCTAAAATTGACGAGTCTATCTCTTTTATTTTGGACTACATCTTGTCTTATACAGACGGACGGACGGACGGACGGACGGACATACGGACATTCTAGAAAAGTCTTAGAATCGATCATAGATCAATAATATATATACTTTATGGGGTCCCCGACCGATATTTCGATGCGTTACAAAGGGAATGACAAAGTGAGTATACCCCCATACTGTAGTTGGAGGGTATAAAAAAATATTTGATGAAAAAAATTAATGAAAAAAAAAAAAAATTATGAAAAAAAAAAAATTTGATGGAAAAAAAATTTATAAAAAAAATTGATGAAAAAAAAATGATGAAAGAAAAAATTGATGAAAAAAAAATTTGATGAAGAAAAAAATTGATGAAAAAAAAAAATTGAGGAAAAAAAAATTTGGTGAAAAAAAAAATTTTATTAAAAAAAAATTTTAAAAATAATTATTTTATTTTTTATTCACCAACTGGTGAGAAACGATCTTATTCACCACGAGGTGAGTTATTATCCAAGTTACAAACCCAAGTTATTAAAATTTTTGGTTTTAAGAAAATAAAACAAGTAAGAAAATTATAGTCGGTCAAGTCCGACCATATAATACCCTACACCAAGGTTTCCCGGAAAATGGGTCCCATGGATTAATTAGATCTATATGTTGTAAAACCTTTAATAAGTGAAGAAAACACTCACAAATCAAATTTGAGTGAAATAGGCTTCTATTTGTTGACAATAAACCGCTTTAACTGAATATCGGGCGAAATTTTCACAAGGGGCCTGAGTCCAAAACTGGTCCGATGATTATCAGGTTTGATAAGGTTATTTAAGTACGCGTTTAACATACACAAACAAAATTTTAATTAAATATTTTCTATTTTCATGAAATTTGAGACATTTATGTGAAAATCGGGAAGGTGGTTTGTATGGGGGCTACAAGAAGAACTGGTCCGATTTCTTTGAAATTCCGAATGATGATATGTGAAGACAAAACATGTTTACCATCCAAATTTCAAAGCGATACCTTCTACAATACGGTTATTAGAGTCATTTGAGCCAAAACTAAAGAGGACCTTTGTATGGGGGCTAGGTCTAAATATGGACCGATTTTTTCCAATTTCAATAGGCTTCGTCCTTGGGCCAAGAGAGACTTAAGTTTCAAATTTCAAGTCAATTGATAAAAAATTGCGACCTGTATCGTGTTTACACCGTTTACATGGACAGACAGACAGACAGACAGACAGACAGACAGACAGACGGACGGACGGACGGACGGACGGACGGACAGACGGACGGACATCGCTAAATCGACTCAAAAAGTGATTCTGAGTCGATCGGTATACTTAAAGGTGGGTCTAGGACCAATATTTCGGGTAGTTACAAACATCAGCACAAACTCATTATACCCTGTACCCAGTGTTGCCATATATTTTTTGGAAAAAACTTTTTATTTCTGAAAAAAAATCTTTTTTTTGTCAAAAAAATCTTTTTTTTCAAAAGCATTGAAATAATTAAAAATTAATACAAATTTATGTATTTTCAATTAAATTTTTATATCAAGTGTAAAAAAATAATAAAAAAACAACCCAGCGTTCATTTTCCTTTCAAAATGGCCCATTTTTCTGAGCGCTCTTATAATATGTATATCCAATGATGAGTTTTTTTTTTAGTTTTCCCAATTTAATTACAAATTATTTTTAATAATTATTTAAACCTAACCGAGAACTGTACCCGATTTCTGTAACTATGCGAGAAGTTTTCGCATTGAAAAAAATTAAATAACATTATAGTCATCCAGTATGTCACAGAGTGATTCAGAAAAAAGCTTTGATTTCTTTTTTGTATTCGATGTTTTTAACACTAGCATCATTATACTCACCCTGTAGAAAACTAAATGACTACAATATTATTTATTTTTTCTCGATGCGAAAACTTTTCGCATAGTTACAGAAATTGGGCACTGGTTACAATGATCGTCGTCTCGTTGCATCGAAATCGACCAAGGTTTTAGTGGGAATCGAACCCTGTTTCATAGGCTAGCGTTTTTATATGACTCTTAAAAGATTCTGAAAAGCATGTGTTCATATTCTTTTCTGAGTCTTTTTAGACTCTTTTATGAATGTTTAAAAAACATTTTGAATTTTTTACACATCCATAATTTAGAGTCAAATATGAACCTTTCAGGACTCCAAATTTCGAGCGTTCCATTATTTCCATATTTTTGAGCCTTCAATGAGTCATAATTTCTAAAGGCTCAGAAAATTGAACACAGTAAGCAAATATTAAAGATCAGTGCATGCTCGACAATATATGACGGATTGGATCTATATGTGATAAGATCTTCTATTAGTGCAGCAAATACACAATTTAAGTGAAAAATTATTCTAAGTTACCAACTTACAGATTTAAATGAATATCGGGTGGAATTTTCATATGGTGACCAAGTCAAAGAATAATGTGATTTTAAATGGATTTAATAAGGTTACCAAGCTAAAAACAAAATTTTAATCGAATATCTCATACGTTTATAGAATAAAGCCGTATTTATATGTAACCGTTTACATAGACTGAAGGACGGACACGCTAAGTCAACTCAAATAGTGATTCTGAATCGGTCGGTATACTGAAAGGTTGGGGGGACCAATATTTCGGGTATTTACAAAAAAACTGATACTTTTTTTATTTTTTAACTAATTAAGAAAAACTTGAAGAAACTTTATTATTTTCCAAAAAACTTGTTTTTTTAGAAAAAATCTTGAAATCTTTTTAGCACCTCAAAAAACTTGCAAAAAAAGGGAAATCTTGATATATGGCAACACTGCCTGTACCACAGTGTGGTGTAGGGTATAAATAGTAATTCTTGTTTTCTTTTTCCCCCTTGGAGAACTAAACCAACCTTAGAAAAACCTCATTTTTTGCAGGGTTTTTTGTACTTTTGCTAAGCAAGGTTCAAAATCATAAGGGGCAGGTGCCCCTAACGTCTCCCACCAACCCGCCCCCCACCAAAAAAAAAAGACGCCCCTGGATTTTTTTATATTGTTTTTTACATTTTGGAGGGTTTAAAAGATTCGGCACAGCCGAATGTAACACTCTCACTTGTTTAATATGATAATGTTTTAAGGCTGGTGTCTAATTTAAAAAAAGTTGCAGGACGCCATCTCAGTTCTGCTAAATAAACTAAAGATTAATAAAAAAGAAAATAATATTTTCTGTTTTTATTTTCTTAAAAAAAAATTTAGCAACTTGGGCTTGTAACTTGGAAAATAGTTCACCTCGTGGTGAATAAAAAATATTTACCAGTTGCTAAATAAAACGTAACATAAACATTTTTTTCCATTAATATTTTTTTTAATCAATATTATTTTTTAGTCAATATTTTTTATCAAATTTTTTTTCATCAAAAAAAATTAATCAATATTTTTTTCTCATTAATAAATTTTTTCGTTAATATTATTTTTTCATCAATATTTTTTTTTTTTTTTTTGGAAAATAATTTTTTTATTTTTTTTATTTGTTCATCAATATATTTTTTTTTTTCATACATATTTTGTTCAATAATTTTTTTTGTTTTCATAAAAAATTTTCTTAAAAATTTTTTTTCATCAATAATCGTTTTTCATTAAAAAAGTTTTTCATCATAAACCTTTTAATCGACAAACAGATAGATTTATGTGTATCACTATAAACATAATGGGGTCCTAGACCGATATTTCAATGCGTTTTGCATGGAATAACAAATTCATATAGCGTTATTTTTTCTAGAAAATAATTGCTTTGGAAAGAATACGTGATTCAATAGTTTGGGCAAGAGTACAAATTGGCAGACATTTTATTTGTTTAAAAAAATGGAAAACTATTAAAACATGTGATTATTAATATGACAATGTTTTTTTTAGTGTAATAGCTGTCTATTTAATTTTGTGAAACATTCAAATGTTGGTAAAGGGTATGGTTTTGCATATTTTGGCGCACTATAATTTCGAAACTTTTTAAAAAATATTTTATAATACAATTTTTAAGTTAAAATATATGTAAGTGATCTCAAAAATCCATCTTTTTCCTTAAATTTTGTAACATTTTTTTCCTATCTTCCCATAGTTCCCCTTCAAAACCTTCTTTTATCTGTTTTTATAAAAAAAAACAACTCCTATTCCAAACATTCATTAAACACTAGTTTCATTATTATTTGTAGTTGTGTTTATTTTTTCCATGTCAATACAGCCCAACACTACTACAACAACAATAACAACAACAAAAATCCATAAAATGTTTATACACATGTTTTGCACCATTTCTTATTAGCCATACAGGTATGAAAACCCATTACAAATTTCAAAGTTTTGTGTTCAAAAAAACGCTAAAAAAAAACTTGGCAAAATGTAAACAAACATTGTGAAAACCTGTTTTATTACAAAAAGGTAATAAAACTAAACAACAAACCAACACAGAAAAGTTAACAAACGTATAAAAAGTAAATAAAAACATAAACATAAAGTTAAAATCAAAAAAAGCTACTCAATCGAAATATAAAGAAACTCAATTTAAACAAATTGTGCTCTCTATACTCTTTAGGATTTAGTACTAAAAAAGAGAGAGTTTAAGGTTTAAGCAAAATGAGTGAAATTTATACAAAACAACACTAGAGCACAAATATTTTTTTGTTTGGTAGTGATTTTTGATTCTACTGATGAACAGCATTGGACATGAATGTGAAAAAAATTTAAGATGGTGAATTTATATTTAAGTTCAATGAACTGTGAATTTTAAATTATGCAATAAATAAATTATCTGAATTTTATTTAAAACTAAAAAAATAAATTAAATTATTGATAAAACAAATTTTACAAAAACGTTTAAATTCAATGATATTAAAAAAAAAAAAAATCTCAAATTTTAAAGAGATTTATATATCCAAAATTAGAAATTTCAGAAACTTCAGAATTTTCGTTTTTATTTGTTTGTGATAATATGTTTAAAACAAAATAAAAAAAATCGAAAAATCTCTTGTTTTTTAAAATTTTTAAAATATAAAAATTTTTGAGCGTAAGTATTTTTTTTTTTTCACTGACAAAATTGGATAAACTAACAAGGGAAGTATCTGAACCCTTATAAACCGATTTGGCTGAAACTTAAAATATATATAAAAGAGACGATTTTAAGGTTGGGGTGTCTCAGCTTATCGGCCAAATCAGTGTTTCAAAAGAAATGACTGAAAAGTCCAAAAAACGATATTTTCGCCATTTTTTGACCCATGTTTTGAACCCCTAAATCCCCGATATGGCCGATAAGCTGAGACACCCCAACCTTAGAATTGTCTCTTTAATATATATTTTACGTTTCATGCAAATCGGTTCATAAGGGTTGAGATACTTCTCTTGTAAGTGCAAAAAAATTTGGAACACTCTACGAATTTAACACTCTCACTTGTTTTTTTTTTTTAGTTTTTAAAAAAATAAGCTAAATTATTCCCAGTATGCAAAATGAGTCGATATCGATTCGAAAAAGAATCGTTTTCTCTAAGAATTTCATCGATATCGAGTTCGATATAATGTCGATATAACGCGTGTTTTCCTATGTGGCATACAAGGTAATATAGAATCGAGTTTTGGTACAGCATTCGATTCGATTTTTAATCGAAAATTTCACGAATTTCGATACATTTGTTTTTTTAATAATTTAGTTAGTTGTTTTAAAAACGGTAAGAATTACAAAAAAAAATATTTTATTTCTTACTACTACTTACTTACAATTAACTAATTTTTACCAATTTAATTTATTTATTCTTTAAATTTAATTTTTACTAATTACTATTTTTATCTGCCTCACTTGAGATTTGAACTCAGAACTCCCAGTTTACTGGTTGAACGCCTTACTCCCTCAGCCAAAGTTTGATCATAAAAGTACTTTTTTAAAATTACTTTTACTAAAATTTGAATTTTTTATTATTATTTGAATTGCCCTTAAATTATATTTTTTTTTTTATTTTTTCAATTACCCTGTTTTTATATTCATTTTATTTTGTTTTGACATACTTCTCATGATTTGAAAATATTTTTATCTTAAAATATATATTAGTACAAACAAATTTCAAATTGTGTATGGCCTAGTTGGTTAGCAGGTTCTGCAGCTTATGATATGTAGTTTTATGGCCGTGGTTCAAACCCCGGTCGCGGATTTTTTTTTTTATTGTTCTGATGTTAGATATAATTTTTTTATAATAACAATTTAAATTTCAGGAATTTTTGTTAAACTAAATAAAACTAAAACTCGATGTTATATTAAAAAAAAGTATTTTTTTCGATGGAACAACAAATACGAGAATTCCTAAAATGTAGATCGGAAATCATTTCGAAGTCGATTAATTTTTCAATAAAAATATGAGTTCGAGAAACGTCAAAATATCGACTGTATATAATATCGACTTCGAATCATTTTTGCGGAAAACCGTCGATAAAACTTCGAAAAAATTGTCGCCTCGAAACTGTGCAGACTGGGTTATTATAGCCCTTCTGAAATTTTCAAAAACGATTTCATTTTTTTTTACTTAATAAGCTCTGAAAATAACAATACGCTTGTATTATGCATTTAACTAATAAAATATACTCAGGCGTATGAATAATGTTTATTTATGTGTTATTGTTCGTTAAGTATACGTATTAAGCTTTTGAATAAAAATTATAAATAAATGTAGAATTTTACAATAATTAGTGATTATTTGACTTGCTCGACTTCATAAACATGTTTCACAGTGCCTTAAACATTTAAATGATTTTTAGGGATTGTAAAAGTTTTGACGTAATAAAACAAATTGTACAAAAATGTTTAACAAAATTGTACAAAAATGATTATTAAAATTGTTAAACAATTTTTATACCCTCAAACCACAGTATGAGGGTATACTCATTTTGTCATTCCGTTTGTAACGCATCGAAATATCGGTCGGGGACCGCATAAAGTATATATATTATTGATCCATGGTCGATTCTAAGACATTCTGTGAATGTCCGTCCGTCCGTCTGTCTGTAGATGGCATGATGCAGTCCAAAATAAAAGAGCTAGCCTCCTGCAATTTGGCATGAATATGTCTTATGGTTCTAGGCAGGTTAAGTTCGTAAATGGGCAAAATCGGCCCAGGTGGAAAAAGTTCCCCCTAGAAGAACTAAAACAACCTCTGAAAAAATACACTTTTTAAATGTTTTTTTTTGCATTTTTGTTAAATAAATGAAACATTAGGTATATTTATCGGGATGGGAAGGTACTCTCAATGTCCCCCACTGACCCGCATCACCAAAAAACAAGCGCCCCTGACAATTTTTTTTTATTTTTTTTTACATTTTGGAGGGTATAAAAGATTCGGCACAGCCGAATTTAACACTCTCACTAGTTTTAGTTATTTTTGTAAAAAAAATTTGTTTGAGCGTAAATTGTAATTTTTTTTTGAGTAAATAATATTTTTAAAATATAAATTTGAAATCAAAACATTTTAATAAGGGTTCAAGTTGAAAAAAAAAATGCAGAAGAAAAATTTAATTTCTAAAAATTATAGACACTTCTGGTATTCCCATACCGGTTTCAAACACTCCAGTTAGTGTTATCATCAGTAGGATTTTAAATGTCGGTTTGTCTTGTCAATATTTTAACTTTTATAATACATTACATTTTTTTCGGGACTTTTCCAAATTTTCCAAAAAAAAATCTGAAAGCATTGAATTTCGAACTCTAAAAGTATTGAATTTTGAACTCGACAACTCAAGAAACTTGTAAAAATTTGTTCGGATTTAAAACATTTTTTTCTAAAAGTATTTTTAAAGATTTTTGTTTCAAAACGCAAAAAAATGTCTAAATATGTTATGCAAAAATTTTTAAAAATGGAGAGGAAAAAAAGAAAAATGAAAAATAAGAAATGAAAAAGAAAAGAAAATAATCTGACAATTTTTTCTCAATGGAAAATGTTTGAGAGTCTTTAAATTTTTCTAAAGGAAAAATGTCTATGAATATAAGAATTTTTCTATACACTCAAAAAAAAAAAACTGTAATGTTAGCAAAAAAAGCTTGTAAACCTACAAGGAAATTTGCTGATTTTGAACCCACAATTTTTTTGCTATAGTTAGCAAAAATGTTTTGCCAATAATTAGTTAACTAAATTTTTTTTTTTTTGACTTAGTTTATACACATTTGAGGACCCAATTGGGTTCGGACCCGATAGGTCCAGACCCCGATGGGCCTAGGCCTCGTTGGGTTCCTTAAAAATCGTCATAGTTTTTGATTCAAAATTTGTGTCCGTTTCGCTCTACCTTGCTTAGTTTTTGAGATACGTGAATATAGGGGACCACTGGGGTCTTGAGAATTAAAAAACTCGATAACTTCAAAAATATTACTCGGAGAGCTTTTGGTTATTTTGCAGTCTTGTTCTACGTATTGAGAGCTACAAAAATGCTTTTGGACTTTTTGTTGTGTCGGCAATATTTACCGAGATATGAGTATTTTAAAATTTTCGGGAATGCTAACTTTTTTGGATCCAAAGTTAGGTCCCATTAGGGTCCACACATGTGAAGAGGACCCGCGAAAGTATGGAGATTCTAAGAACCAAAAATGCCCTCCATTTTGCTCTATCTGGCTTAGTTTCCGAGATAGCGCCATTTTAAGTTTTCTAAAAAAAAATAAAATTTACCATTTATGTTTGCTAATGTTAGCAAAAAATCTTGTAAAAATGTTGTCAACTCAATTTCAAATTTAGCAAAAGAAATTAGTTCAAAGTTTGTTTAAAATTGCTAATGTGCTAAATGAAGTTTACAAGAACTTTTTGCTAACATGCTAATCTCAACTAAAAATTTGCTAAAAGTTAGCTAACTAGCATTAGCAAAAAAAAATTAGTAAATCTACTAACGTATTTTTTTGAGTGTATGAAAAAAATGTTCTATAGAAAAATTTGAGAATTTTTCTTTAGGAAAACATAAATAAGTTTTCTACAGGATTAATTTGCGAATTTTTCTATAGGGTAAATTTGCGATTTTTTCTATAGGAAAAACTTTAGAATTTTTCTAAAGGAAAAATATTAAATATTTCTATAGGAAAAAACGCTTCAAAATTTTTCGTGATTTTTTTCGTTTTTTTAAGAATTTTTCAAATTTCTTTAAAAGAAACTATATTAACATTTCCCAGCAAAATTTTCTGTTGAAAAGAACCGGTTGTGGAACAATTTATACTTCCCTAGAACCTGTTCTAATTCTTTTGCAACACCGATTCTTTTTACAAAGGGATTGTCCCAAAAGCAACAGGTGTTTGTAAGCAAAATTATAACATATTTTTGTTCCTCGGAATCGGATCTATAAGTAAAATTTGGAACCGAAATGAGAATTAAAGAAATATTATAAATAGCATTAATTTATTAAACAATGATAAAGACAATCATATATAACATAGAATATTTACATTTTTGTTAATACTCATTTATCGTTTTTCGCTTCCAAAGTTGCATTTTGGGCCTTACAATAAAGACATACCAGAACATGGATTTTCTGCAAACAAAAATAAAAAACATAATATTATTAGTATTTGACCCGATCCAGACAATGAACATTTATTTTACTCACCTTTGTTTCAACAGTTTTCACGATTATATCCTGCTGTTTTAGAAGAATTTCGTGTTTTTTCTTGGTTAACAAAAAAAAATTGAAATTTATTTTTAATTTTTTTGACACATATTTTTTTTAATTCCTGAGAACCAAAATGTTATAAAACTTTGATTGCAAAGAACAAGCTT
The DNA here is from genome assembly GCA_963921195.1 of Pegoplata infirma. Lineage (NCBI taxonomy): Eukaryota > Metazoa > Arthropoda > Insecta > Diptera > Anthomyiidae > Pegoplata > Pegoplata infirma. The sequence continues at coordinate 224,045,207 of OY992538.1, forward strand.
CACAATACTTTCACTTAACTTATTCTGAATATTTAAAGTGTAATAGTGAATGGTTACCGAAGAACCTGTTCTAGAACCAGTGTTGTCAGAATCAGTTCTGAAAAATTTTCCTGGGTTTATACAGGTCAAAAGGTTTTTTGAAGACCTATCCAATAGTGTCTCGGACGTGTCCAAATTCAGCTTCTTTAAGTTCGTTATTGTCATAAGTGTATAGTCGTTGGGGCAGTTTATATGGAGATGTATATACGTACGACCGCCAAATTCATATAAAATAATCTCTATCAAAATTAAGCTGACCCGCATTTTTCGATTGGCGAAATTCCAACTAGTTCGGATTTTATACGAGTTTCCCCGAAAGCCCTTAATTTTTCAAAGCTTTTTTAAACTTGAGATTGGGCTGCTAAAAAAGCAGGTTATTCATATTATTCCCCTCATTCCCATATTAAAGTTTCAGGACTATCGGTGGGTGCCCTGTGAAGACCTTCTTTGTTAGGAGAATATAGGTAAAAGAAAAGAGAAAAATAAAAAGAAATGAGGTGAAACTTTTTCCTCGGAAAATTTCCAAATTTTTCTAATCTAAGAATTTTTGAATCTTAGAATTTTTTGTGAAGACCTTCTTTGTTAGGAGAATATAGGTAAAAGAAAAGAGAAAAATAAAAAGAAATGAGGTGAAACTTTTTCCTCGGAAAATTTCCAAATTTTTCTAATCTAAGAATTTTTGAATCTTAGAATTTTTATTTAGATAAAAGTCTCAGAATTCTGAACAATAAAAAAAATTTGTTCAGGATAAATTTGGATTTTTTTTGGGAAGAATGTCTTAAAATTTGAGATTTTTTCTATAGGAAAAATTACACTGTGACTTTTGTTCTATAGAAAATACTTATCGGAATCTTTTTTTTCTATTTCAAAAAGCCATAGAAGCTAACATTTTTCTTAAGAAAAAATGTCTGAGATTCTTAATAATGTCTCACAATTTGGGATTATTTCTATTTTGTTTGGGAAAAATGTCTGAAATTCTGAGATAATGTTTAAGAATTTGAGATTATTTATTTTTGAAGATGTCTCAGAATTTAGGACTTTTTATTAGAGAAAACTGAGATCTTTTCTATATGAAAAAAGTCTTAAACTCCTAAAAAAGAATTTCACACTTTTTCGATAGGAAAAATGTTTGTGAGTTTCTGAGTTTTTATGTAGAAAAAATGTTGTAAAATATGAGATGTAAAAATTTTTTTCAGAACTGAGACTTTTATATCGCAAAAATGCCTTAGAATTTTAAAATTTTTGGGAAAAACTAAGAATTTTTCTGTAGGGAATTTTCTGGGACTGTTTCTATAAGAAAAATGTTTCAGAATCTGAAACCTTTTCGTTAGGAAAAATGTCTCAGAATTTGAATCTGAGAATTTCTTGAGGAGACATCTTTCAAAATATCAAACATTTTCTAAAGTTCTAAAACCTTTTCTTATAAGAATAAACGTTAAAAACTTGGAATTTAAAAAAAAAAATCATTAAAAACAAGAGGCAAACACTAAAAACTATCAGCATTACCATAGAAAAATAAAATACATTTAAAATCAGCTTTTAATTTTATTTCCATACAAATTGTTTTTGTTTTTAAAATCGCCTTTCAAAAAATGTATTGAAAATTTTAAATTTAAAATAAAACTTTTGTAAAATAGACTTTTTGTTTTCTTGTGGCAAGGGCCCATAATTTATGATTTTAATCTGGCCTAAGGTTCCCAGCAAAAAAAAGTAAAAAAAAAAAATTCAAATTTTAGTTTTATTTACTGTAGTTTCTCGAATATGGATTATTTTATACGTTTGGTAAAAAAAAGCTGTATTAAATATGTGTGATCGCAAATTTAATATATAAGATTTTTTTATTTAACTGATAATTGTTGCTTAAGTATAATAAAAAAATTATTGATTTATAAGTGATCTCAAATTTTTGTTAATTTTGATTAATAGTGCTAATCATAACATTTTCCATAAACACCACTTTGTAGATTTAACTATAAAATTGTTAATTTCTAATTAAAAGTTGTTAGTTTTAATATCTAACACAGCTGAGAGAAACTAGCTTCATTACATACTTTTATTTTCAAATATTATCTTATTGACCCAATTCTATGGTTTTCTTTAATTTCATGTAATAGAAATCTAGAATTAAAATTTTTTATTACTTTTTGATAACTTTAACACTTACTACACTACAAGTGAAAACAAAACAAATCTCAAAACTTTCATTCTTATCACAAAATAAAATTTTCCAACAAAAGTACTGCAGTGCAGTAAAAATAACATTAAAAAAATATACAAAACCTTTGATCCGTACATTTTCAAACGATTTGTCGTGTAGTTAATATGAAGAATGCACAAGAAAAGCAACAAAAAAAAACAGTACAGAAAAGATTATTGTTATAAAACAATGAAATTATGTGTTGGAGGACTTTTTGGAATACCCTACATAAGGTCATTTAGGTAGGCTATTTTGAGTTGTGATTGGCTAACACTGTGATAAGACTATTTTTATGAGTACTTTAAATATTTTCAAAATAAATTTCACGTATATAAAAAACAGTTTTTTTAACAAGACAAACCGACATTTAAAATCCTACTGATGATAACACTAACTGGGGTGTTTGAAATCGGTATAGGAAATACCAGAAATGTCTATAATTTTTAGAAATTCAATTTTTCTTCTGCATTTTTTCAATTTGAACGCTTATAACAAATATAATTAGAGCCCGTGCTCGATCTGTACTTACAGAAAAAATCAAATAAAATTACTGACAATCGCCTTAAGGCACGTCTCCGAAACAAAAAATGCAAAGTCCTTAATTTGTGTCTGCAATTCCAGATCATGTTGGTAACCCTTGCGAAATAATGTAAGAGACAAAAAAGTTGAAAGAAAGTATGAAGTGAGGTTGAGATTGCTAGAAATAGAATTGTAGTATTGGAAACTGTCAAAATTTATTCTGTAGAAACTAAAAATATTCACATATATAAAAAACAGTTTTCATTAACAAGACAAACCGACATTTAAAATCCTACTGATGATGACACTAACTGGGGTGTTTGAAACCGGTATAGGAAATACCAGAAATGTCTATAATTTTTAGAAATTCAATTTTTCTTCTCCATTTTTTCAACTTGAACCCTTATAACAAATATAATTAGAGCCCGTGCTCGATCTGTACTTACAGAAAAAATTAAATAAAATTTTTTTTTTTTCATCAAAAGTTTTTTCCCAATTTTTTTTTTAAAACCAAAACTACTTTTTCATTAAATTTGAACTTCTTTTGACAAAAAATTGTCCATGGATCAACAATACTCGACTAAAAAAATAATGCGGCGCCATATATCATTTGATCCCAAAAATGGAGGATCCAAACAAATATAAGTATATCTTATGAGATCATATTTTATATAATTATATATAATTAGATCCCAAAAACGAAACGGTAAATATAATCTAATTTGATATTATAAAAATTATATCTAATAAGTAGGGATGAGATTTACATGCAAATGTATGTTTTTTGTCGATAGTCTAAAAACGATATCGACCAATTAAACTGCGTGACAAAACTAACCACTATTTTAGAAAACAAGAGGTATGACCAACATTTCTATATATTTCGAACATGCTGAATCAAATCGCGTATTCCGTTTTTCGATGTATGGTACAGTTTTCTTGGAAAATGCCATTAAAGATTGACTGATTTTCAGCTGCTTTTTTAACAAAAAAATTTCCAAAGATAATGATATTTAAATTTTATGGCATGGAAAACAAAGATATAACTTTTAGAAATATTTCTAATATAAATTTGGTTTAAAGCTTTTCATCTTAAGCCCTCAAATTCGCGGATTTCTTCATTTTTTTAAATTTTCGCGAAATTAACCCCTAAATTGGTCTTTGATAAGAAACTTGCATTTTGTGGATCAAAAAGGCATCCATGACACTACGAATAGTGGACAAAAAACATCTATGTTATATGGACCATCGTGATGAAAATCGCGAAAACCGTTTTTTTGTATATGGCAGCATCACTTTAGGAGATGATTTGAGGCTTCATCTTTTAGTATATAATGTGGAAACCTTAAACAATGAACTGACCCAAAATTTGTCCAAAAAAGTATTTATTTGCAAAACTTATCTTAACAAAAACTGTAATTATTGAATGGCAAACACTGAAATAATAGTTTTTGTTAAGATAACTTTTGCAAATAAAAACTTTTTTGGCCAAATTTTTGGTCAGTTAGTTGTTTAAGATTCCTACATTATATACTAAAAGATGGAACCTTAAATCATCTCGTAAAGTGATGCTGCCATATGCCTTTTTGATTCACTAAAAGCAAGATTTTTATCAAACACCAATTTGGCTGTTAATTTCGCGAAAACCTTAAAAAATGAAGAAATTTGCGAATTTAAGTGATGATGAAAAGCTTTTAACCAAATTTGCATAAGAAATATTGTTACAAGTTATATCTTTGTTTTCCATGCCATAAAATTTATAAATCATATACTTTGCTAATTTTTTTGTTAAAAAACTGGCTCGAAATAAGCAAATCTTAAACGACATTTTGCAAGAAAACTGTACCATACATCGAAAAAAGAAGTACACCATTCGAATCAGCATCAGTTTATTTTTTAGTGTTCCGCAGTGTTATCTTTTCGAATCAAGAAATTTGCGATAAAATGGCATCGATTTGTTTATGCATATTTTTGCATATTTTAGTAAAAATTCATATTTTTGCATATTTTGGTTTTAAATGCATATTTTGTGCATATTTCCAACTTTTAAGTGCATATTTTTGCATATTTTGGCATAAATTAGGTAAAACACAAATTGAAATTTATTTGTTTTAAAAACTATATAAAATTTTAAAAATTATTTTGGAAATAATAAAACTTTTTTTTTTTCTTTTAAATGTTTTTTATAGATATTCTTAATTTCTAAAAAAATCTTGCTTATATATACCCAGAAACTGCCAACCGTTCCAAAGAAAAAGTCTCGGCAAAGCACTTTATTTTTTGTGTAGAAGGTAGTAAGAATTCGAAAAAGTGCTTCCCAAGCGCTTTGCCAATGTTTTTCTATTTAAATCCGTTCAAAGTATACATTTTTAATTAAAATTTAATTTAAAATTTTTTTAACAATTGGTATATTTTTTATTTTCCTGCAGGATAACTGAGCGGTCCTTGATAGTTCTAATGATATGTCACTTATACACAATGACCTACATATTACAAACTTGACACCTTTTATATAAAAACACCTGTTCCTTTCGTGAGGAAGTGTCATAAACTCCGTATACATCACCCTTAACCTCCGGATACATACACGTTTCGGTTCATACACCACTTTTTTCGGGACTTTTTCACTTTTTTTCCTAAAAGCATTTTTAATAATTTTTTATTCCAAAACGCAAAGAAAACTACAAACAAATTTTTTCCGGGACTTAGAAATTTGTTCAAAATTTTTTTATCCTAATAAATGAGTCAATAATTTTTTTTATCCTAATTTAATAAATTTCTTTATTCAAATAAACACCAAAAAAAGTTGTGTCCTATGGACTTATGTATACAATTAAGATACGTCCCATTTTTTTGTTCTAAAAGTGCTATAATAGTACCATATTTTTAGTTTTTAAAGCGCTTTGAAAGCGCTTTAAAATAGCAACGGCATACCGTTTCCCGTGGTGATCATTTTAGACGCTGGGAGAGTACTAAACTATGATGCTTTCCCAGCACACAAGCAAACATAAAAGGTACTTTGCCAGCGCTCTCCCGTTCGTATTTTTCTGCCTGGGTAGTTTTAAATGTTACTATTTAACACCGCGTTATTTTTTGCTTTTCAAGAAGATATTCCTATGGAAACAAAATTTTTTTGCAAACATTTGATTTTTTAGTGCATATTTTTAGGTTTTTTAGTGCATATTTTGAATTTTTTAGCGCATATTTTAGATTTTTTAGTGCATGAAAATCGCATCCCTACTAAAAAGGTAAAATAATAAAGAATTATATCTAATTAGATCTAATATGATTTTCAATATCAAATTAGATGAAATTTACCGTTCCATTTTTGAGATCTAATTATATTAAATTTAAACTAATAAGATATAGTCATAAATTTCCTTCATTTTTGGAATCAAATGATAGATCAATATATAGATAATTATATTAAAAAATATATGATAATACCAAAACTTTTTTTCTCGGGTATATAAACTTAATAGGGTCCTCGACCGATATTTCTATTCGTTTTGCATAGAGTGACAAATAAATATATTGTTATTTAAAAAAAAAGCTTTCGAAAAAAAAGCTTTTATTCGCAGACATTTTTTATAGTTAGTGCTTCTTTCTCTAGTAATGTAGGGTTATCATATAGTCGTTCTTGATCTTATTTTAATTAATTTTTGCTTCTTGTACTTTGTTTTTAAAGTGCAATTATCAAAAACATATAACTGTCAACACACTGTAAGTATTGAAAAAAATATTGTTTTTTTATAAAAATAAAAAAAAAATTTTAAATCCCAGATAAAGTTGCATTCAATACAACATTGTCTTGTTTCTTTTTACAAAAAAGACAAACTATTATTAAAGATCATTAAATAACTGATAACCTTATGACACATGATCATATTATCTCTGTACACCAAACCCATGAAGATGATTAAAGAGTTTAAACTTAAAATAAACTTAAAACAATATAATGAAAGTTTTTTTTTGTTATAAAACCTCCAAATAAATCTTGTAACATCTAAAAAAATCTATCTTTAAAGATTTATTTTTATTACATTTCTTAAAGATTTTATTTTTTATATTCTTTAATAAAAACAAATTTTCTAGAAAATTTTTTTTATATTAAAAGTCATTAAATAAATGGTCAAAATTTGATCCCTCTGCTGTTGCTCGATTTAGATTCTGAAATAGAGTGTTTATTTTATTTCTTTGTTATTTTTCTTTCAAACCACCAGAAACAATAACATTAACAACAGCACAAATATTATGTCATTTTTAATGTAATTAAACATTTGTTTTAATGTTTTTAATGTATGTAAATGGAAAAACAATAAAAAAAATCATAATAAAAATATTTCAAAGTCATAAAAACATAAATGCCTGGTTTTAGCTGAACAAGAACGAACACCCAGAGTCAGAGTCATGCCATGAATTGCTTATATTTGATAGAAAAATTTTGTATATAAAAACCAAAAACCCCTCAATTTTTGGTAATAAAATGTTAAAATTTTTTTATTACCTTAACTAGTTAAAGTAACAAAAAATTTTATGTTTTAATATTTTTCGTTTTTTTTTTTATTTTCTGTAGACTAAACTGATAATAGATCATTTCTTAAATGCAAAGGTTAAAATATTAAGGTAATAAAAAAATTAAGGAAATATTTAGCATAATTTTTTGTTTAACACCAAGGAACAGTTAAGTTTTGGTTACCTTATTACACGGGTCAACGAAAAATTTTTGTTAGTTATGTATTTTTTTACGTTATTTAAACAGTTAGGAAATGCCAATACTCTCAGAAAAGTTTTAGAGCTGCTTCATATTGCTGTTCGTAAATTTGACAACATTTCTTAGTTTTAACTCCAAATGTAGTCAATTTACTATGGAAAGTGTCAAACGACCACTTTCAGCAATTGTTTTTTAAAAATAACTAACAAAAAATTGCAGAATGTAGTAACAGTCATTACATATTTTCCTGATTTTTTTTAACCTTGGCGTAGTTGTTTTTATTCCACGTGTTAATTGTTTTTTATGCCCCTTAAATGATTTAAATGAATTAGTCATACCGTTTGTTACTAATCGAAACCTCATAAGGTTTGTATTTTCGTTTTCCTCAATCGAATAACAGTCAATCCAGATACATTTTTGTTAAAAAAAAAAAAAAATCTTCAAAATTATAAAATAATTGCACTGTGAGAAAAATGATAGGTACTAGTGATTATAATTACCAAAAAAAGTTAAATCGGTCAAAAAAAGTTGTACTTGTCCAGGCGTTTGGCTGGGTTAGCTCTAGTAATCGAGATATATCGATTTGAAGATATTACCTTTAACATTTTCTCCGAACTCAAATCAGTACGCCCAATTTTTTTTTAGAAATAATTTTCTGAAAAATTTTTTATATGGGAAACACTTTAACACTCAAAAAATTTCGGTTTTACTAACAAACTTGGGGTCAATTAGTATATCAGTAAAAACAACTGTTAAAAAGCAACTGCCATAAACTGTTCGTTATTTGGCAGAAAATTAAGATGACTTCAAACAACTACATTTGAATGTTTTGATCGTTTCAGTGCAGAAAACATAACAAAAACCCACAGGTTTTGAGAAAAAGAAAATCCCTCAGATTCTGAGGACTTTTTTACTAAAGTTTTGATAAATTTTTATTTAAGAAAACTTCCCAGCTAATAAGCACATGTTTTTTTTAAATAGCCCTGATGTTCTTAGCGCTTTTTCCAATAAATTATGATGACATTACCTCACCGAACATCTCAGAATCATTTGGGTCATGCAATTACACTATCTTTCTAAAAATATAGAAATCCATCATTCCGTGAAGTTTTCGTTATAGAAAACCTCAAAGGTTCTGTGCGACTTTTCATATAAATTTATAAAGATCAAAATAATATCATTCTCAGATACATTTTTGCGTTTAGGAACCTTTTGATTCACGAACTCTAATCTCCTTGGAAATAAATCATTATAAATTATCTCACTCTCAGACTTTAGTTATAAAAAACTACTCTGACGACTTATTTTTGTATAGAATTATTGAATAAATTCTGTTTTATATATTGTTGGACTTTATATTTTATAACTTAAGTTTTTATCTATTCCGGTTTGAGTCCATATTAATTATTTCTGAGAAATAATTATTTTTGTTGGAAGGGTGGCTTCTTCCGAAAGCTGTCGACATCTCCACTTAGCCTGTGTTGTCAATTAATTTTTTTCAGATTTTCTCATTGTACAACAAAAATAATTATTTCTCAGAAATAATTAATATGGACTCAAACCGGAAAAGATAAAAACTTAAGTTATTGAATAAAATTATTTTTTATGTTGAAATGTTCAAAAATCAGTACAATCAGTACATATTTCAAAAAATCAGTACAAATCAGTATAATGTTTTTTGATCAGTACACTCGATCAAAAATCAGTACATGTACTGATCAAATCAGTACGAATGGTCAACCTAGATATAGGAGAAATTTTAGGCTTTTGCGCATTTTTCGTAAATTTTGACCATCTAAATGTCCAAATATTGCAAAGTGATGTTCAGTAAAGTTGTAACCGGCATTAATGTTTGTCTATCCAATAGAGTTGTCAATTATTCGACTTTCAACTTTGTTCGAATAATTCAAATAATTGTTTTTCCTCGTTCGATCAAACGACTAAAGATCAAAATTTATTCGATTAATCGAAGAGAATAACGAATAAAAAAATTATTTTAAAAAATATTTTTATTAACAAAAAACATATACAATTCATATAAAAAAACTTAAAATAAGAAAGTTAAAATTTTTATTAACGAAAAAATGCATAAAAAACTTAAAAATAAAATAGTTAAAAGTTAAAAAATCTTAAAAATTTAATAACTGAGATCACTTTTAATTAAAGGATGTCGATTTTAATACTTGTTGAGAAATAATTCAAATACAAATTATTATTTGAAGTATTCAGACAAAATATGTATATCATAAATGATTTTAATTTTTGTCAAGTAAGACAATTTAAGTTGTTGTTAAGAAATAATCTTTTAAAAATAAAAGTTGACTCAATTTTTTTGCTTTCGAACGATTTTTGGTTTTTGTTTTTATTAAATTAGATTTTGTAAGAAGAGCATACACGTCCATTCCACCAGACATTTGGTAATTTTAGGCATTTTTTGACCGAGGGTCCTCCGATTTTTGTTATTTTTTTCATACAGATACTCTATGGAGCCAATTTCAAATTTCATCTATCAGATCGAAAATATTTGAAAAACTCGCTATTTTATTCACGATTTTCTTTTTTAAAGAAGTCAAAAAAATGCAAAATCTGTGTAAATTTGAGCAGCTGTATTTTCTAAACTACTTATCGCATTTTAACAATCGATAGCGCATACGAATGGTTTGTAAGTCTATTTTGATATCTTATAAACTGAAAAAATTTCGATGGTTTAAAAGTGCATTTTATATGCAAATGCAGTTTTGAAGTGCATTTTGCGAAACTTTTACCCCACTTAATTTTTTTTTAATTAGCATATTTGGAAAATTTAGAATTTTTGCTACAGAAAAGTGTTTTCATTACAATGGACCGAGCATGTGTGATATTTTTAATATTTTTTTAAAAAAATACTTCCTTAATTTTCCCTTATAAAAATTTTTATGTTTTAAATTATACCAAAATCATGTAAAAAGACATGTTTTTAAACCGTTATATTTTCAAAAGTACTAATCGTATCTTATTGTTTTTATGCACATTAGAAAGGTATTTTTGTCTATTTTTTGCATTTAATGACCGCAAATATGTTGGTGTTTCAGAAATGCATTTTAAATGCAAATGCAGTTTTGAAGTGCATTTTTCAAAACTTTTACCCCTTTCGATTTTTTTTTAGTTATCATATTCCAAAAGTTTACAATTTTTACTACAAAATAATGTCCTCCTAATAATGGACCCACAGTGTGTGATATTTTTTAGAATTTTTTAAAAAATCATGTTATTTCAGATTTTTTTGGTTTTATTTAAAATATTGAAATTTTTTTAAGGAAATTTAAAAAAAAAATAAAAATAGCACACACGGTGGGTCCATTATTAGCAGTACATTATTTTGTAGTAAAAATTGTAAACTTTTCGAATATGATAACTAAAAAAAAATTCAAAGGGGTAAAAGTTTTGAAAAATGCACTTCAAAACTACATTTGCATTTAAAATGCATTTCTGAAACACCAACATATTTGCGGTCATTAAATGCAAAAAATAGACAAAAATACCATTCCAATGTGCATAAAAACAATGAGATACGATTAGTACTTTTGAAAATATAACTGTTTAAAAACATGTCTTTTTACATGATTTTGGTATAATTTAAAATATTAAAATTTTTATAAAGGAAACTTAAGGAAGTATTTTTTAAAAAAAAATATTAAAAATATCACACATTCTCGGTCCATTGTAATGAAAACATTTTTTTGTAGCAAAAATCCTAAATTTTACAAATATGCTAATTAAAAAAAAATTAAAAGGGGTAAAAGTTTCGCAAAATGCACTTCAAAACTGCATTTGCATATAAAATGCACTTTTAAACCACCGATATTTTTTCAGTCTATAAGATATCTAAATAGACTTACATACCATTAGTATGCGCTATGGATTGTTAAAATGCGATAAGTAGTTTAGAAAATGCAGCTGCTTAAAGTTACACAGATTTTGCATTTTTTTGACTTTTTTAAAATCGAAAATCGTGAATAAAATAGCGAGTTTTTTAAAAATTTTCGATCTGATGGATGAAATTTGAAATTGGCTCCATAGAGTATCTGTACGAAAAATATAACAAAAATCGGAAGACCCTCGGTCAGATTTTTTAAAATGACTCATGGAATGGACGACAAAAGTTTATCAAATTTTTATGTTCTTTTTTCAGATTTCCCAAATATACCATATCGTCTGATATATCGCTGCTGTCCTTTTTATTTTCTGAATTTTTAATACTTTGAATTGAATTATTTAACTCGCATTAAAGATTATTATTTTCCTTACTAATAACTTCCTCTATTTCAATACTTTTATCTGAATTATTGTGATTACTTTCAACATAAAAAATCTGGAGTATAATTCATTTGCATATTCTCTTGTTTCGCTTTTTGGAGAATATTTAAAGAAACTTTCATTGCTCGGAAAATTTCCAGAATTTAGAAAAATTATTAATGTATTTAACACTTTTATACGTCTCTCATTAATTCTTATTTTAATAAGTTTTAGTAAGTCTGATGCAAAAGAATTATTAATTTTTTCTAAATTATTTATTAAAAACTTGATAATGGATGTGCTATCCAGGGCTATGGCTACAATATATTTTAGTTTTCCTACATTTTGTATAAAATCTTTCAAAATGTATGAGAATAAATCAAATTCTAAGCATTTATTTAATTTTTTAATTAAAAAAAAATTGTTCGATTAATCGACATTAATTAATCGATTTATTCGTTATTCGAAAATCGTCATTTTTGAATTATTCGAACAAGAGTTGGGTTTTGTTTGATCGATTAATCGAATTATTCTTAATCGACTGACAACTCTACTATCCAAACAATAAAATTCAGACATGTGTTTTTCTTTCGAGAAAATCGCATTTGAATTTTAAATTTCATAACAATTTATTAATTTGCTTGTATTTTCTTGCTTCAACCTAGCATATGAGTAACATTTATTCAAATATTTATTACTCATTCGCTACTTTGAAACAATAAAATACAAGCAAATTACAAAATTGTTAAGAAATTTAATATTCAAATGCGATTTTTTCGGAAAAAAACGAAAAATTCATTTCTGAATTTTTTTTGTGTGGATAGACAAACATCTAAACTTTTAAAAAATTTGTTTTAAAAAAGTGACCGGATTTTTTATAAATTGACTTTTTTAAAAAATGGAAATAATTCAGATACGAAAACATTAAAAATTAATGATTTTTACCAACAAATTCCAAAAAAATAACCCACAAAAACATTACAAATTATTGATTTCGAATGTAATTTTTTACAATTTTTATATAAGATTATTTTTAATATTTTTTTTAATAAAATCGATCCCGCAATCAACTACATTCTGATCAGACACTATACCCATCATACCAAAGTTACTTGATACAAACATATTTTTATATTTCTATAAATAATTTTTTGATTTTTTTTTTTTCTACAAAAAAAAAAACAAAAAACTTGCAAAAATAGGTAAAAACTAATTAATTCTCCTAAAAAACTCCAACAATTAAAAAAAAAAATAACTTACACAAATCATTGGAAATTAAAGAAGTATCACTTATTTTTACTTACAGAACAAAAATAAATGTATTTAAAAATTCAATGCTAATGAAAGTCTTTATTTTTGATGTTGTTATTTTTGAAACACAGAACTGAAATAGTCAATTAAAAAAAACTTAACGTTAAACAAATGGGTTTTCTTTTAAAAACGACAATAGGTAAAACTTTTTAAATAAACTACAAACAGTTAATGACATACTTTTTTGAGTGTAGGTATGTTTTAAAAAATGTGGGGTGGAACCCCGTGAGCGGTATGAGATGATGTCCTAAAAACAAAAATTTATATCAAAAACCCTAAAGTGTCCAAGAAAATTTTGGTATTGAAAAAATATTGGAGGTCCATTTTACATTTGACTCGTCTAGTGGCTACCTTGGGACAGTAAGAGCGGCGGAGAAAATTTTCAAGAAATACCATTTTTGAATGGGAGCTTACTTAGAAATGAAGAAATCAGGTAGGTTTGTTGAAAAAATTGTTGGAGTGAAAAGTCTAGAAGGCACAATTGTAGCGGTAGGAGATGATTTAATAAAACAAATTTATTAAATATAAAAAAAAGTAGAAAAGTTAAATTCGGCTTGGCCGAATCTATGGATACCCACCACAATGCCCTTTTAAGGTAAAAGAAAATTTTCTAAAGTGAAAAAAATAACATTTTTGATTAGAAATATTTTATTTTGTGTAAAAAAACTTTTTCTCTAACTAATTTAAAAAAAAAATATAAAAATTTACTAAATTTTTTTTGAGTGTAAATTTTTTTTGAGTGTATTTTTGTTTTTTTTAGTGTAAAAATATTTTTGAGTGAGTTGAGTGCGCTGTAAAATATTTTTGAGACTTACCAATGTTTTTAAAACATGTTTAACGGGTTTTCAACACTTGAATTTAACATGAGGCGAATCTGAAATTTACGGGTTTGCAAATAACTTCTGAACCAAAAGAGCGATTTGGCTGAAATTCGATACGAACCAGCCCAGAGGAACGACAAATATATATGCCAAGCTTTAGCGTCCTCAGTATTGTATTTAGAAAGTTTTGCGTTTTTTATCTCATAAATTCGTGAAAACTCCTCGCCAAAATTCACTCTTTTGCTCATAACTTTTGAACTACTGGACCGATTTCGCTAGATTGCAATACCAACCTATACCAGGTAAATGCCCAACATATATGCCAAACTTCAGGAGCCTTCGTAAAGTCTTTTAAAAGTTAGCGTGTTTTCAACAGACAGACAGACGGACGAACGGGCATCGCTAGATCGTCTTGGAATCGAACGAGGATCATGAATATATATACTTTATGGGGTCTTAGACCAATGTTTCGAGGTGTAACAAACGGAATGACAAACATATATATTTCCTCTATCACTAGAGTGGAGGGTATAAAAATATGTGGAGGTTTAAAGATAGAGGGTAGAAATGGAAAATGTTAGGGATTGAAAATACATTTGATTCCTCTATGGGCATCCATAGGCCAGTTATAGCGGTGGAAGCCAATTCTATAAAAATGGCAATTTGAATGGCATTCTCTTTAGGGAGTGAAAGTAAGGAGTAGGTCCATTTAGAAGAAATTTTGGGGTGTCGAAACTAATTGGGGTTGGTCTTACATTGCGCTTCTCTACAGTAAAAAAAAATCTTGTCAAATTACTAGAAAAAGTCTCGTTATCCCATTTTACCAATATTTGACAGAGTTCCTTGTTTTTTAACAAATAATTTTCGATTTTTGTAATTTTACAGTTTTTTTTGTAATTTTACAAATTTTTAAGATTTTTTACAAAAAAAAACTAGTAAATTTACGAGAACTTCTTGTAAATTTTATTTCGCCAAAAAATTTGTAAATTTACATTTTAATTGGTAAAAATCTTGTAAAATAACAAAAAAGCTCTCGTAAAATAGGAGGGAGCCAAAAATCTAGTAAAATCACGAAACCTCTTTGTAAGTTTTATTTTTAAAGGTGTAAATTTACAATTTTTTTGAAAAAAGCTTGTAAAAAACATGTAAAATCACAAGGAATTTTTGTCAAATTAGCAAATAAAAAAAGTTACAAACTTTTCTTATAATTTTACAAGATTTTTATTTTGATTGTAGGAACATCGTTGTTTTTTCCGAATTCCGGATTTCGAAAATTCCGAATTCTGCTTGTTCGATTAGTTTGTGTTAAAATTTATGTTAGGAAAAATATTTAAGAAAAATAAATTTTTAAAAGAATTTTTCAGTTGTATCAGTTCATACTTCGGTTGACTGTTTTATCAAACGAATTAGTTTAAGACTAGCAATATTTAATTGTGAGTATCGTATGAACCGATTTTTAGTTGTATTAACCTATTTTCTGTAGGAAATTTAAACTTTTTTTGTGTGTATGAAAAATGACTCAAAATCAGTATCTTAAAAAAAAAACTCCCGAATGTACTCAAGGGCTTAAACAGATTCTAAAAATAATTTTTAAAATTATTGTTTGTATCACAACAATCGTAATCAATTAAAAAATTTTTTATTTCTGGCTTTGCCATAGAAATTTAAAATAATTCAATTTTGAAAAACATTTTTTACCTCAAGATTTCCACCTGAGTTGTTAATTTGAAACTGCAATGAGTACACAAAAAACAAGCCGGCAATCACTAACAAACCAAAACAAAAACAACAACAAGAATTGAATCCATCTTTCTAAAAAACAGGGGTTTACAAACTTTTTTTGATAGAGATGAATTCTATTAAAAATATTTGGAAAAATATTAATTTTTAAATAATTATGAAATAATAAACGCACGGGCTCTAATTATATTTGTTATAAGGGTACAAGTTGAAAAATTGCAAAAGAAAAATTAAATTTCTAAAAATTAAACACATTTCTGGTATTTCCCATACCGGTTTCAAACACCCCAGTTAGTGTTATCATCAGTAGGATTTTAAATGTCGGTTTGTCTTATTAATGAAAACTGTGTTTTATATATGTGAATATTTATAGTTTCTACAGAATAAATTTTGACAGTCTCCAACACTACAATTCTATTTCTAGCAATCTCAACCTCACTTCATTGATTAAGAAAATTAAATAAATTTCGGTGGGAATAAGAATAATTCCTTGATTCCGTATCTCTTTCATAGAAAATAAACTGGCCACAATTTATTTGGCCGAATGTCTTTCACATTTTTTAATAAGTTTAAATTTTTTTTTTGTAAACGAATTAATTTAACTGCACTTATTACACCGTACATTTTTGTAAAATATTTTATAAATATTTCTAATTGTCCTAGGATGCCACTGGTGATGCCAAATGAAGAAGGAGAATCTCCGCAAATTTTTCCATTTTATTATTTTGACATGTCAGACAAAAACGAGGTAAGTAATGTCCTTTCAAAATTTATTTTTCAATATTATTTAAAAGATCTTTTGATAAAGTTTTCAAAGGACAATATTCACATCCTTTGTCTTAATATAGCAACATTAAAAATTGTGGAATTGATGAAGATTCATCTCCTTCATTTGCTATTAAAAGTGACATTTAAGACAAGTGCAAATAGTAAAAAAAAAATACTTTTCAAAAATGTAAGCCAAGCCATTTAAACTTTGAAGTCCTTTTGAAAGGAATTAGGATCAGAACATGAAAAACTGTACAAGCAGTCTTACTTCATTAAATCTCTACATTCAGACTTATATCATCCGGTTCATGTTTAATATTGGCTGTCGAACGGTGCTATCTTTCGACTTGGTAAGTATCACCAATTGAGAATCCCTTGTCTTGACTATGCAACGCAATGTTTTATTATTTGAACTAAACAAGTGCTACACTTTTTTATGCTTTATGCAACATAAAACTGCATGTTGTTAACATGATGATCATTAAACATGACAACAAGATCATGATGATGATTATGATGTAGATGGAAATAATAACGATGTTTATTATGACGACGCCGACGATGATGATGATGAAGACCACGACAATGATAGTTGTTGCTGTTAGTTAGTGTTGAGTTATAATGTAAAGTACCACAAGCAACAGCAGTTGCAGCAGCAGCACCAGCAACATCAACAACAGCTCAAGTAGTCATTTTGCAAGAGTAGTAGTAGTCGTTGTAAATATGTAGTGCATTCATTGCAATTGTGTAGTAAGCGGCAAGTAGGTACATAGTTAATAGAACTAGTTGTTTTCTTGCTGCTGCAAGTAGTTGTTCTAAAATGTTGTACGATTGTGTTAAACATAATTGCATATGATTATTGTGCTTGTTCAGGTGTGCAATTTATAACACTCCTCAAAATTGTATGAACAAAAAAAATTTAATTTTTGAAAAAAGAAATTGAAAAATTAAAACAAAAAGACTACTTAATTGTAGATTTTGCTGTTGGTAAATAATTTAAGAGAAATTTGTTGTGTTATTAATTTAATTTATTGAAAGAAATTTTTAAATGTTTTTATTACCAGGAGAACAACATGGTTTTTTGATGAAACTTTTTTTTAAAAACAAAAAAATAGGAAACCAAACAACTATTGAACAATTCATAACAATAATACACAAGTACTTTTTTGGATGTTGTTAACATTCAACAACAAACAAATAAAAAAAGAACATTCTTATTCTCTATTGCATAGTTCACACAAATAATGTGTGGTTAAGAAGTATGCTACATTATTGGATTTTCCCAAGTTTTTATTCTACTAGACCTCAAAAATTGTAAGCCAATCGGATTAAATTAACTCATGGCGCCCGGGGATCAAAGTTTTTGATTTTTAAAAAAATTAAAAAAAAATTTTAAAATATGTCTTGTGACATATTAAATCGGTCGAACGGTTTTTGAGAAATGGCTATTTTAAATTTGCAACACATAGCGATTTTTTTTCTGTATATTTTCAAGAAATTTAAAAATAGTTTTCATTTCATCTGTGGACCACAATCGCTGATCAGCGTTTTTGGACCAAAATCGTGTATTTTTATTTTTTTTTATATTTTTTAACATATAATTTTTATGTTTAAAAATCAGCATTTCTGGACCAAAACAGCGGTTATGGAATTTTTTTAAATATTTTTCCAATAAAGTACGCAAAATTTCCGAACTTTTGAACTGGATTTGGCCAAAAAATTCGGACATGAATTTTGGTCGAAATACGTAATTTTTTCCAACTTTGACCGCTGTTTGCCAACTGAAGATGACCTTGAAAAATTTATTCATAAATTTTCCCACAATCAGCACTTACATAACCATCGTTTGGCAGGTTTAGATATGACGGGACGTATATACCATAGATGGGACTAATTAATTAAAGGGACCAATTAATTGATGGTTTAATTTCCATTTAATTGATGTCAATGGTAATGAAATATTTTTCATTACCATTGATTGTATCAATTGTACCAATTAAATTACTTATCGATTTAATTACTAATGAAAATTAAAAAAAAAAAATTACCATTGGTATGGCATCACTTAAAAAAAATAATTACCATTAGTAAAAGTCGCACAATATTGTCAAAATCTTTGATATTTGGAAATATCTGTTCTTTTTTGTTATATGGAGTTTTAGTTTTTCACATTTTATAAACAAAACACACGTTGATTGCCTTTGTATAACACAATATTTGAAATTTTTATTTGCGTGTTGTTTTTTGTCTTTGACACTTTCATATTTTTTTTTGTAAAAACATACTTTGATGTTTATATTTTTAACTTTTCAAAAAAAACAAAAATGTGCAAACCAATGGTTTTGAAACCAATTATAATTGGTGTTTTTCAACAATTGGTGCATTTCATTACCATTAGTAATTATTTTTTCAATTAAAAAAATTTAATTACCATTAAATGGTAATGAAAATTTTTTCATTACCATTGATATCAACCAATGGTAATTAAATTTCAATGGTAATGAAAAATTCCCATCTATGGTATATACCCTCTACCAGTAATTGTAAGTGGAGGGTATAACAACAAATGAAAGTGTTAAATTCGGCTGTGCCAAATCTTTTATACACTCCAACATGTAAAAATTTTGCAGAGGCAAATTCAGTAAATGTTTGCAAATTCATTTATTATATTTGTTTGCGCTTACGTAATACAATTTTATCATTATTTGTATAAATTTTGAATATCGACGCCCATAAAAGGGGCGGTGCAAAAAAACAAGATTTTCTAATACCCTGGATTTAAGTGCGTAAATATGGCATACAAATTTTTTCTTTTTGCACAATAAAAGTTTAAAAAAAAGCTGTTCAACGGAGAACTTTTTTTGTCTTGATCCGATTTTTCTTTATCCGAACAATATTTTTTTAATATTTATACTTGTCCTAGGATGCCATTAGTGATAGCAAATATAAGAGGAGGATCTTCCCTAATTTCCCTATTTTATTATTTTTATATATCAGGAAAAAGGATGTAAGTTACAATCTTTCAAAGATTTATCATTCAAAATTTTCAACAAAATATTTTAATAACATTTTTAAGGAACTCTATTCCCATCCTTTTGTTCTAACATGGCAAAATAATAAAATTAAAAAACTAGGAGAGATCCTACTCTTTCATTGGCCATAACCAGTGGCATCCTAGAACAAGTACAAATATTTAAGAAATATTTTACAAAATGCATCCTTTAAAACTTTGAAGTCCTTTAAAAAGGAAACAGGATCACGAAATGAAAAACTGTAAATGCAGCTTTACTTCATTTGCTATCTACTTTCAGACGTTTGTATATCATCCGGTTCATGTTTAATATTGGCGGTCGGACGGTGTAATAACACTGTAGAACAAATTCAGGTTAGCAAAAGTAAGGTCGATTCTGAGAGTGAGGGGTAAAAATAGAAGCTAAATTAGAAGACCCGTATTGCGGCGTTTGTTTACGTTAGTTCGAATTTTTTTTTAATCGACCTTCGAACTTTTCAGTCAAATGCCTATTTTCAGCATATTGTTTATATGTTTTTTTTGGCTATAACTCGTCGACTAATTAAAATTTTTTAAAAAATTGATTTAGAAAATTTTTGTGGTGCTTATGAAGCAAAAAGTTTTCAAAAAGCATGAACAAAAAAAATTTTTCCAACATTTTGCTTCAAAAGCACCACAACAATTTTGTAAATCAATTTTTCAAAAAACTTTAATTGTTGGACAGGTCTCGAGCATTAATTTGGCTTTTACAGATTGAAAAAATATCAATTATTCGACGAGTTATAGCCAAAAAAACGATACCAACAATATGCTAAAAATCGGCATCTGACTGCAAAGTTAGAAGGTCGATTAAAAAAAAAATCGAACTAACATAAACAAACGCCTCGATACGGGTTTTCTAATTTAGCCTCTATTTTTACCCCTCACTCTCAGAATCAACCAAACTTTTGCTAACCTGAATTTGTTCCGCAGTGTAATTCACCTGCTGGTGAATAAAACAGTTTTTCACCACATGATAATTTTTGAATAAATTTTTTTTTTTCATAAAATTTTTTTGTTTTCATAAAATTTTTTTTCATCAAATTTTTTTTCAACAAATTTTTTTCTCATCAAATTTTGTTTTCATTAATTTTTTTTTCATCAAATTTCGTTGTTATAACCCAGTCAGAAAAATACAAGCGGGCCAAGGTTGGCAAAACGTTGGCAAAGTTGTTGCCAACGTTGGTAAAATACCCGATTTACAAGAAATACTGTACAGTAACAAAGCCAAAATGATAACACCAAAAAGAGTCTTGGCCGATATGTTTTTCCGATGTTGGCACACTGTTGGAAAAACAAAAAATACTGTACATTCCCAGTAATTAATTTTTATGTTATACTACGCAGTTCCAAAGCCAGAATGATAACACCAAATATGGCCTGGCCGATATGTTTTTCTGATTTTCTTCCATTACGTGTCTTAAAATATCCAATTTTTCCGTGCTTTTTCGACACTTTTTGGAAGCTTGTGAAAAATTCAGAATTTAGAATCGGATGGAAAATAAAATAAGCAATAAGTTCAGCAGAAAATTTGAAACCTAAGCTTCTTAAAATTGTAAAAAATCGGTCAATGTCCTCACCTTGCCCCCATACAGACATGCTCATTAAATATGAGTCAAATAACCTTAACAACTGCATACAAATAGGTATCATTTCGAAATTTGACAGGTAAACGTATTTCGTATTCGGAAATCATTCTAAATTAAAAAGAAATCGGACGTCCTACTTCTACGATTTTCACATAAATCTCCCAAAATTCATGATATTTGAAATTTTTTGTTTAAATTTTGTTTGTAGGTGTTTAACGTGGCCTTTGGTAATCTTATTAAATCTGATTATAAGTGGACCATTTCTGAAGTGAGTCCCAATATAAAAATTTCGCCCAATATTCAGTTAAATCGGTCTATTGATTGACAACAAAAACCAGCATATTTCACTCAAATTTCATTATCCCGAAAACATTGGTGTAGGGTATTATATGGTCGGTATTGGCCGACTATTTTTTTCTTACTTGTTTTATTCTAACAAATGTCATATAAAAAACTTTAATTTAACGGTCATCAATGTTGAACAAATCGTACTTACAGTATAGTATACATTTTTTATTGTAATTGCCAACATTGGCTAAGCATTGGCATTTCCATTAAAGCCAGTGCTCTGCCAGTACAATATTTTTGGTACGGTTGGCATTTTCTGACTGGGAAATGTTTTTATTACATTAATTTTTTTTTATCATAAATTTTTTTTCATAAATTTTTTTTTCATACATTTTTTTGTCACCATAAAAATCTTTTTTATACCCTCCCCTCCAACCACAATATGGGGGTATACTCACTTTGTCATTTCGTGTGTAGCGCATCGAAATATCGGTATAGGACCCCATAAAGCATAAATATTTTTGATCAGTGATCGATTCTACACAGAAAAAAATAAAAAAAATATTTGAGTAAATTTTTAATACTATTGAGTAAAAAATTACCTAATTTTGCACCAGTAAACGATTTAATAGTATTGAGTAAATTTTTAATAAAAATTTATTAAATGTTTGAAAAAAAATTTGAGTAAATTTTTAATTGACACAATTAAAAATTTAATAAAAATTTATCTATTTATTTTTTTTAAAAGAATTCAAAAAACTATGAGATTTAAAAAAAAAAATAAAAACTATTAAATTTTTTACTTAAATTGTTTTTAAAATTTTGAGGTAAATTTTTAATTGCGTCAATTAAAAAATTACTCAATTTTTGTTTTCAAATTTAAACAAGTGATTACTCGAATTTCTCTCCTCCATAGTTTTTTCTGTGTAAGAATTAAACCAACCTCTAAAAATACGCCATTTTTTATAGGTTTTTTGTAATTTTGCTTAGCAACCGAAACATTTTTATATCAGTAGAAGTTCAATGTTCTGCAGTTGGATTCAGAAAGGGTTTCTCCTCACATAATATATAAGGTGTTACGAGTTGTGAAAAAGTTATTTTGTATTAAATTTACTCACGTGATTGTAATTGAGTGTAAGTAGATAAAATATGCTCGTGAGTGAGTGTGTGTCCTGTCGTGAGCCCGTCTCTAGTTTAAACTAATGCATTGTTTATAAAATATTTATTTTTTCATGTTGTTGTAATGCATTATGCATCCAATTATAAATAATGCCTTATTTCAAATTTTGAAATAATACATAATGTAACCAAATAAAATTCATCCATGATTTAATGTTTAGAAATATTAGTCCATTTTTTTACCAAAACTACTTTTTTACCAAATCTAAGCTTTTGAGATAAAAATGTTCCATTTGCTTAACAAATGTAGAAAAAACAAGTGAGAGTGTTAAATTCTTCGGTGTCGAATCTTTTATACTCTCCAAAATGTACAAACACTTTTTTGCACTTATGTGATACACTCATTTACCAAATTTACAGCTTTTCAGGTTTGGACTGCACCTTGCTTTCCACGGACAGATATACTATATATAGCTAGAGTGTCTTAGAAATGGATCAAAAATATATTAACTTAATTGGGTGAAATGAATATAACATTATTTTTTAGTACAAAATTCGCTGTCATTTTTGTTCAGACATGCTCACAAAGGATAATTTTTAATCCTTTGGAGTTCTTGAGTAAAAAAACTCGTTTGTGTGCTACTTTTTCACCATAGTGTAGTGTACATAAAATACACAACACTGCAAAAGACATGCAAAAAATGCTCAAAATATGTTGTTCTACAAATAAACAAACCTCTTCTTTTAGTGTTTTCGTATTTCGTACTATATAAACAGACAATATCTTTTCATACCCAAAACCCATCACAGTCAACATGGCTTTTGAATAAACTTATCGAGAGTCATATATGTATTGAAATGAAATGAATGAATGAAACAAAGTTAAGGTTCAAATAGACAAAACACAAAAAAAAAACTACAGTGTTTGAAGGAGAAAATCAGGAAATACGAGTTTCAGAATTTTTCGGAATCTACCAAAGAGTACAGTTATTAAGAGCCAACATAAGAACCTCGGATCAGTTTAAGCATCTTTTCTTTTCTTATGATAAGAAAAGGATCATGGGTTCAATTCACGACCAGGTAATCAACATTTTTTTATTAAATTCATCAAAAAAAATTATTCAATAATTTCAGAAAAATATATCGCGATTTTGTGAACACAAGACTCTGGGTTCGATTCCTAACTTAAATATTTATTTAAAAATTTCTGTAAAAAACCATTAGAAATTTTTAAATATCAATTTAAGATTTCACAATATTTGTTGATGTTGTTTTGAAACAAAATTTTAGGTTCGATTCCTGACTTTATCATTTATTTATTAAAAATTTTCGTAATAATTTTAAGTTTGTACAACGCCAACAGATTTTTTAAGTATCAATTAGAAAGTTCGGAACATTATCTGATGTTGTTAAAAACATGGTCATGGGTTCGATTCCTGCCTTTAACAAAATGTTATAAAAATTATTATAAATTTAGTG
Organism: Pegoplata infirma; assembly: GCA_963921195.1. NCBI lineage: Eukaryota > Metazoa > Arthropoda > Insecta > Diptera > Anthomyiidae > Pegoplata > Pegoplata infirma. Next base: position 224,069,115 of record OY992538.1, read on the forward strand.
AACGACAATTAGAAATTGTATGAAATTAACCGTAAGTCAGATAAATACTGAAAACCATGAGGCCCTAGGTTCAATTCTTGATACAAAACATTATCAAATTTCTTAAACGTTCCTAATATCTTCAAGAAATTTTTCAACTACTATTTTAAATATTTTTAGAAATTCTCTTGGAATCTGTGTATTTTTACAATTTTTTTTTTGCACAACTGCTTCATATTGTTTGGGGAGGTAAACACCTGAAATTGACAACAAAAGCCCATTGATTGTCGTACTCATACTAGAAATGTGGTACATCTAACGTAGACACATATGCAGGCTGGTTGGCAGCCTAGCTGGCAGGCTTACACCAAGAGTACATAATAGTAAAAGTATTACCCTCCTTGTAAAGTTACGCATTTAAAATATTTGCCAGTCAGACTGCAAAATGTTGTCAAGTGAGGATAGTAAATTTTCACTATTGATGACGTTAGTTTGTTAGCAACAATACAAACAACATATTTGTTAGATTGTTGTATTTATTTTAGCATACTAACAAATTGGAGGAAGAATATTAAAAAAAAATTGGAAGGAAGGTTATGAAAAATAGCAACGAACAAGAAGTAAGTCATGGAAATATGTATTAGTTTTTAACAGGGTTGGCAACCGATACCCACCTAGAATAACGGTATTTGGCTATTGTACCGCAACCAATAAAGATATGGACATTTTCAAAAGCGATTATGAAAGCTGATGAAATTTCTAGTATTTTAAATCTGTCACTACGTGTTTCTACCGGTTCGTTTTAGTTATTATAAAGGTAGTGACCAATATTTCGAAAACGAATCGGTAGAATCACGAAGCGACACATTTAAAATACTAGAAATTTCATCAGCTTTCATAATCGCTTTTGAAAATGTTCATATCTTTATTGGTTGCGGTACAATAGCCAAATACCGTTATTCTAGGTGGGTATCGGTTGCCAACCCTGGTTTTTAAAGTTCAAAAAATGTAAAGTGAGTGGCAACAAAATTATTATCGGAGACCTCTACAGAGGTCTTTTCACAACTTTTGAATAGAAAAAGTTATTAAGTGGCAAAAACAATTTGCTCATTATGTCCATTAGGGCATCCAGTCAAATTTAATTTTTCGAATTTCATGTCGTTATACCTCTCAAACGATGGCCAAGTTAGAGCTGATTGTGGGAAAATTTATGAAAAAATTTTGCAAGTTAATCTTCAGTCGGCAACCAGCAGTCAAAGTTGAAAAAAATTACCAAAATTCATGTCCGAATTTTTTGACCAAATCCAGCTAAAAAATTTGGAAATTTTGCGCACTTTATTGGAAAAATATTTAAAAAATTCAAAAACCGTTATTTTGGTCTAGATCTGATTTTTAAACATAAAAATAATTTTTTATCCAAATTGGTCTCAAAAGTTAAATTCGACTTCTATGAATACCCTCCTCGAATCTATGAATACCCTCCACATTGTCCTTTTTAAGTGATAGTAAATTTTCTAACGTGAAAAAAATAACATTTTTGATTAGAATTATTTTATTTTGTGTAAAAAAACTTTTTTTATTAATTTTTCAATAAATAAAAAAATAATTTACTAAATTTTTTTTGAGTGTAAAATTTTTTTGAGTGTAAAATTTTTTTTGAGTGTAAGATTTTTTTGAGTCATTTTTTTTTTATTTTAGTGTAAAAATATTTTTGAGTGACTAAAATACCTTATAAAATATTTTTGTGACTTACCAATGTTTTTTAAACATGTTTAACTGGTTTTCAACAAGTGAATTTAAGGTGAAACTAATCTGGAATTCACGGTTTTACTAATAACTTTTGAACCACTGGACCGATTTGGCTAAAATTCAATACGAATCAGGCCAGGGGAACGGAAAATATACGTGACGAGCTTCAGCATCCTCAGAAGTGCTTTTCGAAAGTTAGCGTGTTTTTTATCTCGTAAATTCACGAAAAACCCTTGCCGAAATTCAGTCTTTTGCTCATAACTTTTGAACCACTGGACCGATTTCGCTGGATTGCAATACCAACCTGACCAGGTTTTTCCAACATATGTGCTAAACTTCAGGAGCCTCCGTAAAGTCTTTTAAAAGTAAGCGTGTTTTCAACAGACGGACGGACGGACATCGCTAGATCGTCTTAAACTCGATCTAGGATCTTAGATATATATACTTCACGGAATGACAAAATTATATATACCCTCTATCACTAGAGTGGAGAGTATAAAAAATAAAAACACGATTTAGGTCCGAAAATTCTGTTCAGCATCTGTGAACGAAAATCGCAGATTAGCATTTTTGGACCAAATTCGCGTTTTTATATTTTTTTTTAATATTTTTTAGATAAAACACTTAACATTTTCCAACTTTTGTTATCAAAAAATCATTAAACAGATATAAAAACACGATTTTGGTCTGAAAATGCTGATCAGCATCTGTGGACCAAAATCGCAGATCAGCATTTTTGAACCAAATTCGCGTTTTTATGCTTTTTCCATATTTTTAAGATAACACACTTAACATTTTCCAACTTTTGAGACAAGTTTGGATAAAACAAAAAATTTTTATGTATAAAAATCAGCATCTGTGGACAAAAATTGAGGTCTTGGATTTTTTTTTTTAATATTTTTCCAATAAAGTACACAAAATTTCCGAATTTCCAGATAAGAGATATCTGAAAATAAGATAATATATCAGACCTAAAATTAACAAACAAAAAAAATTTATATTTTGTAACTTGGCCAATTTTACAAAGAAAGTATGTAGGTTCACTCTGCGAACTTTCTTTGTAAATTTCAGGGAAACCCAACGATTAAATTCGATTCTGATGGCGGAATAGAGTTTAGGAGGTTAAAATACATAAGGAATAGTGGGTCTGATTTCTGGATCAGAACTTTTTTTTAACATGATAAAGGTTTTAGGCTGGTGTCTAATTTTAAAAAAGTTGCAGGACGCCACCTCACCTGACTATATAAGCTATCGATTAACGAAAAAGAAAACAAGAATTACTATTTTTATTTTCTTAAAACCAAAAATTTTAATAACATGGGTTTGAAACTTGGCTAATAATTCACCTCGTGGTGAATAAATCTGTTTTTTACCAACTGGTAAATAAAAAGTAACAAAATTTCAAAAAAAAAAATTTTTCTTTTTTTTATCAATTTTTTTTTTTCATAAATTTTTTTTTTCATCAATTTTTTTTCCATCAAATTTTAATACCCTCCGCTATAGTGATAGAGGGTATATATAAGTTTGTCATTCCGTTTGTAACACATCGAAATATTGGTCTAGGACCCCATAAAGTATATATATTCATGATCCTCGATCGATTTTAAGTCGATCTAGCGATGTCCGTCCTTCCGTCTGTCTGTCTGTCCGTCCGTCTGTCTGTCCGTAGAAAACACGCTTTCTTTTGAAAGCCTTCACAGAGGCTACTGAAGTTTGGCACATATGTTGGTCATTTACCTGGTCAGGTTGGTATTGCAATCCAGCCAAATCGGTTTGGTGGTTCAAAAGTTATGAGCTAAAGAGTAAATTTCGGCAAGGGGTTTTCACAAATTTACGAGATAAAAAACACGATAACTTTCGAAAAACAATAATGAGACTTCTGAAACGTGGCATTTATCTTTGCCGTTCCTCAGGTCTGTTTGGTATTGAATTTTAGTTCAATCGGTCAATTGGTTCAAAAGTTATAAGCAAACCCCGAATTTCAGATTTTGTTCATCTTTAATGCCACGTGGTAAACAAGTTTTAAAAGCATTGGTAGTAACTAAGCAATGCTTTTCGAACTTGTTTAGTTTTAAAGCAATACTTTTTAAACTTGGTTAGTTTTAAAAGCATTGGTAACTTAAAAATTACACTCGAAAAAATTTTACACTCGAAAAAAATTTTTCACTCAAAAAAAATTTTACACTAAAAAAAAATTTTTTTTTCAAGTTTAAATGTACTATCCTTTAAAAAAGGCATTGTGGTGGGTATTCATAGATTCGGCAAAGTCGAATTTAACTTTTCTACTTGTTTTTTTCTTAATTTTTTTTTATTCATCAAAATTTTTTTTTTTCATAAATTTATTTTTGTTTCATCAAACTTTTTTTTTTTTTATTTTTTATTTTATCAAATTTTTTTTTTTTTTCATCAAATTTTTTTTTTTTTTTCATCAAATTTTTTTTTTTTATTAATTTTTTTTTCCATTAATTTTTTTTTTTCATCAATTTTTTTGTTCATCAAAATTTTTTTTTCATAATTTTTTTTGTTTTTTCATTCATTTTTTTTTTCATAAATTTTTCTTCATTAATGTTTTTTTTTCATAAATTTTTTTTTTTCATCAATTTTTTTCTCACCAAAATTTTTTTTTTCATATTTATTTTTCATCGATTTTTTTTAACATCAAAAAATTTTTCTTTTCATCAAAAAAATTCATCAAAAACTTTTTTTTATCAACATTTTTTTTTTCACCAAAAATTTTTGTTATATTAAATTTTTTTTTAGCACAATTTTGTTTTTCGTGAAAAATAAAATATTTTTTTTTTACCAAAACTACTTTTTCACTAGGTCTAAGCATTTCGCATAAAAATTTTCCATTAGTTTCTCAAATGTACATAAAACAAGTGAGAATGTTATATTCTTTGGTGCCGAATCTTTTATACTCTCCAAAATGTAAAAACACTTTTTTTCACTTATTTTTGCACTCACTTACGAAATGTACAGCACTTTTGGTTTTTTAATGGGGTCCTCGACTGATATTTCAATTTGTATTGCATGGAATAGCAAAGTAATATAACATTATTTTTTCTAAAAAAAACTTTTCTTCCGCAAAACATTATCATGATTTAATGTTTTGAGCAAGAGTACAAAATTCGCAGGCATTTTTTGTTGTGGGGATGTGTTATTTTTGCAATAATGTTTTCCATAAAAATAATTTTTCTTCAAAATATTTCCAACTATTTTGACTCTTTCATATTTTTTATACCTTCCAACCACAGTATGGGGGTATACTCACTTTGTCATTCCGTGTGTAACGCATCGAAATATCGGTCTAGGACCCCATAAAGTATATATTTTATTGATCAGTGATCGATTCTAAGACATTCTAGCGATGTCCGTCCGTCCGTCTGTCCGTCTGTAGAGGACACGATACAGTCCAAAATAAAAGAGCTAGACTTCCGAAGTTTGGCACGAATATGTCTTATATTCCTAGGCAGTTAAGTTAAGTTCGGAAATGGGCAAAATCGGCCAAAGGGGAAAAAAGTTCCCCTTTGGAGAACTAAACCAACCCTAGAAAAACCGCATTTTTTGCAGAGTTTTTTGTACTTTTTGTAAGCAAATGCAACGATCTTATCTCAGAAGAAGTTCAAAATCGCAAGGGGAAGGTTCCCCCTAACGTCTCCCACCAACCCCCCCCCCAAAAAAAAAGACGCCCCTGGATTTTTTTAAATATTTTTTTTTACATTTTGGAGGGTATAAAAGATTCGGCAGAGCCGAATGTAACACTCTCACTTGTTTTTATTCAAAACCTTTTATTTGACTTTATATTTTTTCACAATTTTTTTTTCGGTTAACTTATTGATTAACTTTAATTTTTCCACTCAAAGTATTTTCTATAGTACTTCAAGTTTGTTTCACTCAAAATTTGTTTTTACTCAGAATTTCTTAAATTAAAAGTTTTGTTACGTTATTTTCAACTCCAAAATTTTCGAAAAAAAAATTGTTTTGCCACGAAATAAAGAATCCGTAGGAGACGGAGAAAATGGAAACTAATCTTTATCCTTCTATAGCCGGTATCAAAGTAATGTTCTAGTTTTGCATATTTCCTTAAACTGCATAATTCTAGTTTCTGGGTCATAAACATCACTTTATTAAATTCAAATATTTTACTTTCTGTTTTCAAGTTAAAAAATTCTTTCTCTAAATTATTTTTCATAATCATTATTTTTATGATTTTTTCTCTCCACATTTTTGTTATTTTTATTTTATTTGTTTTAACTTTGTATATTTATATTATTGTTCTATAATTAAATTAATTACAATTCTTTTGAATTTTTATATCTTTTTCATATTTTTTTTTTTATTATTATTATTATTATTACAACTTCACTATGGTTTTAAGCTTAACCCTTTTGGGGTATTGTTAATAAACCCACTATAACATAGAGTACTACATGCAAACTCCAATGGCTCAGAAATTCATGAACGACTGAACGACCAACGAACGTGTCATGTGCATTACTGGAACATAACTTTTTAAATACATCTATAACTTGAAAAACGGGATGGATTGGAATTTCTTTAAACCGGCCCCTATAAAAAATAAATGATAAAATATCTATAAAAAAAAAACTTTGTATGCTGTTTATTATACCAAGAGGACACAATTTTGCTGAATAACAAAAAACATTTTATTTTTAAAGCAGGTTACAATTTAAAAAAAAATCATATTTTTAAGTTTTATATAAGTATTTGCCCTAATCCCGGATACCGTTAAAGAGATTGTGGAGCCCGCTTTAGAGATTCTGGAGCCCGCTTATGAGTTCGTGGAGCCCGCTTAAAAGATCGTGCACAATTTTTGAAGTCTTTCTTGAATGATGTGTATTAAAACTGCCTGTAAAAATCTACCAGTGACACACTAGTTATAGATGTTTTTTTTATATAATTCTTTATTATTTTCATTGTATTATAACTGACTTTTTTTTCGTTAATATGAATTGTATGAATGTTGATGAACACAAAAATGATATATATTTTTTATGTTAAAATTATTATTACTTTAACATGGTCATGTAATAACATAAATATGTACGTTCAAATATAAAATGAAATGAACGAGTTAAGTACAAAATCATACATACCAAAATGAATACACTGCAAGAACTAATTTAAGTTATTTAAGTTTGGGATAAAGTTTGGGATTTTAATGATGTTTTCAGGCTCAAATTTTAAGAATGTTATTGTAGTCAACTACGGAGAAACAGCAATTAAGGTTTTCCAAATTTTTAAATTTAAAAAAAAAATTTTTTTGAATAATCCAAAAAGTTAAAAAAAAATAAATATAAAGCAAAAACATTTTTTTTTGTTTTAAATTAAGTTTTAGACTAAAAATCATTTTTTAAACACTAAAAAAACATTTGACAGCGATTCCTACATTTTTTTACTGTTCATACAGAGAATAAACATGATTTAATCATAATTGCAGCAAAAAACCATAATCGAGGGGTCATGGAATGATTGATCATTTGTCGTATAAATGATTGTGACAATCCTATTATGATCCTCAACAAATATAAAATGATTTTTTTTGTCATACTATGATCAGTTAAGATCATAATATGATCGCTACAATTATATAATGACAAAGTTATTAAACATACTATGACCCCACCATTATTATTGTCAAAATCTGGTTTCTTTTCTGCTTGTATTAGTTTAAAATCTTTAATTGCCTAAGATCTAAGATCAGCATATATTTGTTTTTTCTGAGTGTATCAATTCCTATTAATGAAAAAAATTATATAAAAAATATTTTTTATAACTCTGGAATTATAACATTTATTGTTCTGTTTGTATGTGTTTGAATCTATATTAGGATGGCCTTTATTTTACTTAAAAATATTTTTTTTTTTTTATTTTTAAACCAAATTCAAATTCAAGGAAATCGGTCTTGTGGTTTAAAATTTATGGACAAAACTATTTATTTCAGATTGGTTAGACTTCGAAATTCAAACATTGAAAAAATAAAAAATTCAGAGGATTTTTTTTTTTTCAAATTTCGTTGTGTGATACCTTTCGCCTAGCGGTAAATGTTTACAAACTTATTTTTAATGTATTTTGTGCTTTACACTGCGCCCATATAAACGGGACGCCCAAATAAACAACATCCAATCCTCTGGGTCCAAGTGCATGATTTTGAATTTTTCTGAAATAAATTTATAAAATGCTTATCGGGCCAAACTTTAAGAGTCTACACTCAAAAATGCCTGCGAATTTTATACTCTTGCCAAACATATATATATATGTCCTTTATTTATTTAAATATCAGTAGGAATACATTTCTGACAACTAAAAATACTTAAATAAAGTTCAGTGTGAACATAGGGCGTCAACAAATTCTCTCCATCTAATTCTATCTCTGGCAATTGTTTTGCTTGATTCCAGGATATTTGAGCTAGTAAGCATTCTTGTTTGAGGCATCGAACCCAGGTGTTACGGGGTCTGCCCTGTCGGCGTTGTCCTTGGGGGTTCCAATCTAGGGCTGTTCTGGCGATTTCTTCAGGGGGTCGTCGCAATATATGACCTACCTATGTCCACTTTCGTCTACGTATCTCTATTTGCACTGGCAAAGAATTTGCCCTTTGAAGCAGGGCTTCATTTGAAATCCGATCTGGCCAGTGGATGTGGGAGATTTGTCTTAAACATTTATTGATGACGACTTGGATTTTATTTGTGGTATTTTGCGTTAAGCTCCATGTAGTGCAGCCATAAAGAAGCACTGACTTAACACTACACTTAAAAATGCGGATTTTAGTTTTCCGGGAAATATTATTTCTACGCCAAATTTTAGCTAGCGAGAAAAAGGCTACACGTGCTTTATTGATCCGGTCAGTTATGTCCGCATTTGAACCACCATCCTTGGTTATCTTGCTACCAAGTTTGTCCATCAATTATTAACGGTGAAATTACGTCTGTGCCAATGCGCATAAGCTTTGTCTTCTTTATATTAATTTTTAATCCAACTTTTTTAGCGTTTTCGGATAGACTGGTTAGTTTTGCTTCAATATCCGAAAAACGATGATAATGTTTTGCGGAAGATTTGGGTGTACTTGCCAAAGCAAAGTTTTTTTAGAAAAAATAATGTTATATTGCTTTGCTATCCCATGCAAAACGAATTGAAATATCAGTCGAGAACCCCATTAAAAAACCAAAAGAGCTGTACATTTCGTAAGTGAGTGCAAAAATAAGTTCAAGAAAGTGTTTTTACATTTTGGAGAGTATAAAAAATTCGGCACCAAAGAATATACCATTATGTATATTTGATAAACAAATGGAAAATTTTTATGCGAAAAACTTAGACTTGGTGAAAAAGTAGTTTTTGTAAATTTTTGGTGAACAAAAATTTTGATGAAAAAAAGTTTTTTATGAATTTTTTTGATGAAAAGAAAGATTTTTTGATGTAAAAAAAATTGATGAAAAAAAATATGCAAAAAAAAAATTTTGGTGAGAAAAAAATTGATTATAAAAACTTAGATAAAAAATTTGATGAAAAAAAATTGATGAAAAAAAAATTTGATGAAAAAGAAAATTTGATGAAAAAAAAAAAAAATTAATGAAAAAAAATTGATGAAAAAACAAAAAAATTCATGAAAAAAAAAATTTTCATGAGAAAAACAATTTTTGATAAAGAAAAAATTTGATGAAAAAGAAAATTAATGAAAAAAAAAATTTGATGAAACAAAAAAATTGATAAAAAAAAAAATTAAAAAAATTAATAAAAAAAAATTATGATTAAAAAAAAAATAATGAAAAAAAAAATTTGATGAAAAAAACGTTTGATGAGAAAAAAAAATTTATGAAAAAAAAAATTTGATGGAAAAAAAATTGATGAAAAAAATAAAAATTATGAAAAAAAAAAATTTTATGAAAAAAAAATTGATGAAAAAAAAATTTTTTTTTGTTGAAAAATAATTATGTTACTTTTTATTCTCCAGCTGGTGAAAAACGGGTTTTTTTCACCACGAGGTGAATTATTGTCCAAATTACAAGCCCATGTTATTAAAATTTTTGGTTTTAAGAAAATGAAAATAGTAATTCTTGTTTTCTTTTTCGTTAATTGTTAGTTTATATATAATCAAACTGAGGTGGCGTCCAGCAACTTTTTTAAAATTAGACACCAGCCTAAAAACATTATCATGTTAAAAAAAACCTTGCAAAAGTTTGTTTCTTTGCTACCTCCCATTTGACTAGAATTCCTAGTAATTTTACAAGCTTTTTATACCGTCCACTCTAGTGATAGAGGGTATATATAAGTTTGTCATTCCATTTGTAACACCTCGAAATATTGATCTAGGTCCCTATAAAGTATATATATTTATGATCCTGGATCGATTTTAAGACGATCTAGCGATGTCCGTCCTTCCGTCCGTCCGTTCGTCTGTCCGTCTTTCTGTTGAAAATACGCTAACTTTTGAAAGACTTTACGGAGGCTCCTGAAGTTTATCGCATATGTTGGGAATTTACCTGGTCAGGTTGAAATCCAGCGAAATCGGTATAGTGGCTCAAAAGTTATGACTAAAAGACTGAATTCCGGCAAGGGTTTTTCGTGAATTTACGAGATAAAAGAAACGCTAACTTTCGAAAGCCAATTCTGAGGATGCTGGAGCTTGTCGTGTATATTTGTCGTTCCCCTGGCCTAGATCGTATTGAATTTTAGCCAAAGCGGTGTAGTGGTTCAAAAGTTATTAGCAAAACCGTGAATTTCAGATTAGTTTCACCTTAAATTCACGTGTTGAAAACCTGTTAAAAATGTTTTAAAAACATTGGTAAGACACAAAAATATTTTGCAACATATTTTTGTCACTCAGAAATATTTTTACACTAAAAACAAACAAAAATACACACGAAAAAATTTTACCCTCAAAAAAAATTTTACACTCAAAAAAAAATTTAGTAAATTATTTTTTTTTTTTAAAGGTTTTTTTACAAATAATATTTAACACAAAATAAAATATTTCTAATCAAAAATGTTATTTTTTCATGTTAGAAAATTTTTCACTTAAAAACGGCGTTGTGGAGGGTATTCATAGATTCGGCCAAGTCGAATTTAACTTTTCTACTTGTTTTTTGTGATTTTATTATTCACCAGCAGCTTAATTATTATCCAGGTTACAAACCTTTTGGCTCTACTTTATCGTCCGATTTTAAGTTCTGCTCATTAGGCAAGAAAATCTGATCAATTCCAAAATAAAAGTCACCCTACTCTTTATTTTAATGTTGTTTTTTTTTTTTGTACAATACAAATGAATGATGAAAAGTGCTTTGACCCCTTTTTTTATTAAAACAGTTTTTTTGTTTGTTAAGTACGTAATTATGCGACATTTATTTATCCAACAATGTAAGGATTGACCATAAAGGTGACTTGATTTGGTCAATATATTTTTTTTTTTTGTTTATATTTTAATACGAAACATTAGATTGAAAAAAAGTGATAGTGAAAATATGTAACATTAAAAAAGATAAATATCCTTAAATATTTATTGAAGTCAAACACATTCTCATACAATTTTTATTTCCAAATTCTATAGAAAAAAATCCTTTAATTTAGATTTTTTTTCATTGGAACTCTGGTGACCTTTTTTTAAGAAGTCTTGTTTGAGTTTTAGATTTTGTTTGTAATTTTTTTGTTGTTACTTAAAATTTGTATTTAGGTTTCGTTGTATGTAGTTTGTTTCTTTTGTGGTACGCATTCGTGCGATCATTTGATGCATTTGTGGCATGACAGTGTTACCTTTATACATATTTTAGTTTTTTGGTTAGTTAGTATTTTTTGTTGTTGTTGGTTTGTACACAAAATGCATTGATATGCAGTTAACGTATTTTGTTGTTTTGGTAAAACCCGCTGCTTTTAGATAACACAACACACACATAACCAACATAACTAGATTCGTTTTACTCTAGTTTTAAAAAGTTTTTTTTTTTGTGTTTTTCTAAAAAACACAATTATTATGCAACACGTAATGTTTTAAAGTCATGTTTTTAAGGTTTTTCTAATTTAAAGTTGTATAATTGGAATATTTTCAATACAAATTTTTTTAAAACATTGTTTATGTTTAACGGAAAAAGAAACATGATGTACTACTTTTTTTGAAAATAAAAAACTGGGGTCTGTATATGCGTGTAGTGGTCAAAGATAATCCATATGGCCCAGTGTGACCACTAAAAAAATTCGAAGGAAGTAATATGAATTTATCGTCGAAAATATAAGGTGCAAAAAAAGTAACAAAAAGCATTTTTTTCGTAAAATGTATCCAAAAGGCATATTTTTGTAAAAAGTACCAAAAAAAAGTGTGTTTTTTTTTAAAGTACAGAAAGAAACACTTCTTTTTAAAAAGTACCAAAACATTTTTTTAGTAAAAATAATTGTGTAATCATGTAAGGTGCAAAATAGTAACAAAAAGCTTTTTTTCGTAAAAAGTACCAAAAATGCATTTTGGTACTTTTTTAATGTAACAAAAAGCACTTCTTTGTAAAAAGTGCCAAAACATTTTATTTTAGTAAAAATAATTGTGTAATCAAGTTTTTAATCAATGTTTATAGGTTTTTCTCTTTTCCCTAACAACTCTTCTGAAAAAAAAATTTGGTTTCATCCATCCAAAAAAAGTACTTATTTGTATTTTTTAAAAAAGGTACGAAAATAGTACTTTTTTGCCATTTATTAATAAGTACTCTACTTCATGAAATTAATCTAATTATGATAATTTTTTAAATTTTCTATAATTTTTAACAATTTAAAAAAAAAAAGTACCAAAAAAGGAACTTTTTTTGAAAAAAGTACCAAAAACACACTTTATTGTAAAAAATTTATATTTTTTTAATAAAAACCATCAAACAAGTTTTTTATCAATATTTACAGCATTTACTTTCTTTTGTTGAAAAAACATATTTTTTTAATAAAAACCCCTTACAAGTATTTTTATACCCTACACTACACTGCGGTACAGGGCATAATGAGTTTGTGCTGATGTTTGTAACTACTCGAAATATTGGTCCTAGACCCACATTTAAGTATACCGATCGATTCAGAATCACTTTTTGAGTCGATTTAGCCTCTTGTGGCTCAAAGACGAAGCCTATTGAAATTGGGAAAAATCGGTCCATATTTAGACCTAGCCCCCATACAAGGGTCCTCTTTAGTTTTGAATGACTCTAATAAGCGTATTATGATAGGCATATTTTAAACATTTGGCAGGTAAACCTGTTTTGTCGTCTTAAATCACCATTCCGAGTTTTAAAGGAATCGGACCAGTTCTTCCTGTAGCCCCCATACAAACTACCTTTCCGATTTTCACATAAATCTCTCAAATTTCATGAAAATATAAAATATTTAATTAAAACTTTATTTGTGAATGTTAAACGCGTACTTTAATAACCTTATCAAATCTGATTATCACCGGACCATTTTTGGACTTAGGCCCCATTCGGAAATTTCGGCTGATATTCAGTTATAGCGGTTTATTGTCAACAAATAGAAGCCTACTTCAATAAAATTTGGTTTGTGAGTGTTTTTTAAAGATTTTACGAAAAATTGATCTAATCGGTCCATGTCTGAACTTGGGACCCATTTTCCGGGAAACTGGTGTAGGGTATAACATGGTCGGTCATGACCGACTACAACTTTCTTACTTGTTTATATTAATATCTACAGCCTTTTCTCTCTCCCCTAAAGATTGCGTTCAAATATATTGGGTTCTTCCATTCAAAGTTATTATTTTTTTGTATTTATTAATAAAAGTACAAAAATAGTACTTTCTGGACTTTTATTAAAAAGTACCTTTAATTTTGCATGCCTTAAATCGAATTTTAATAATATTTTTAAAAAAATTTCAGTAATTTTGAGCAATTTAATTAATAACAAGTAAGAGTTTTAAATTATTTGATAGGGGTTGGTGGTGGGTTACTTTCCCCATCGCTATAAATGTTAATTTATTTATTTATAATGCTTTTTGAAATTTAGTAGTTCCATTTTCTCATTATTTTAATGATTTTTTTTTAAAGGTCCTACAAAAGGTCTAAGTGCTGGACTTTGACCTCCTTCTGACATTAAACGGATTCTTTTGTTTAACAAAATGCAAAAAAGCTCTTAAAAATTTTGTTTTCTTAGAGGTTGGTTTAGTTCTTTAAAGGGGAACTTTTTGCCCCAGATCCGATTTTGCCAATTTCCGAACTTAACCGACCTATGACCATAAGATATATTTGTTCCAATTTTCAGGGGTCTAGATTTTCATTTTAGACTGAATCGTGGCTTATACAGACGGACGGACGGACATTCACAGAATGACTAAGATTCGATCATGGGTCAATAATATATACACTTTTTGGGGTCCCCAACCGATATTTTTATGCGTTACAAACGGAATGACAAAGTGAGTATTCCCCCATACTGTGATTGGCGTGTATAAAAAGTACTTGAAGCATTTTTTTTCTAAAAAGTACAAAAAAAAGTTTTAAAGAACCAAAAAATAACTTTTTTAAAAAGAGTACCAAAAAAGCACTGTTTTGTAAAAAAAAGAAACACTTCCTTGTAAAAAGTACCGAACTCTTTATGTTTTTAGTAATAGTACGAAAGGCACATTTTAGTAAAAAGTAATATTTTTTGTAAAAAGTACAAAAAAAAAACAAGTAAGAAAGTTATAGACGGTCAAGACCAACCATATAATACCCTACACCAGTGTTTTCCGGAAAATGGGTCCCAAGTCCAAACATGGACCGATTGGATCTGTCTTTTGTTAGTTCTTTATTGAGTGTAGAAAACACACACGGATCAAATTTTAGTGGGAGTGACTTATTTTTTGTCAATAGACCGATTTAACTGAATATCGGTCTAATTTTTTTATGGGGGACTAAGTCCAAAAATGGTCCAATTATATTGCGATTTGATTAGGTTACTAAAGTTCACGTTTAACACATAAAAATAAAATTTTTGTCAAATATTTCCATTTTTATGAATTTTGAGGGAATTGTGTGAATATCTGGAGGGTGGTTTGTATGGGGACTACCAGAAGGACTGACTGCATACAAAATTTGATTACCTGCTAAATTTCAAAGCAATATCTATTATAATATGGTTATTAGAGTCATTTAAGCCGAATCCAAAGGGGGCGTTTGTATGGGAGCTAGGGGTTAACATGAACCGATTTTCTCCAATTTCAATAACCTTCGTCCTTACGCCAAAATATGCTTAAGTTTCAAATTTCAAGTCAATTCATTGAAAATTGCGACCTGTATCGTGCTTAAACCGATAGATGGACAGACTGACGGACGGACGGACATCGCTAAATCGACTCAAAAAGTAATTCTGAGTCGATCGGTATACTTGAAGGTAGGTCTAGGACCAATATTTCGGGTAGCTACAAACATCAGCACAAACTAATTATACCCTGTACCACAGAGTGGTGTAGGGTATAAAAATTTAAAAAGTTACAAAAGATTTCATTTTTTAAAGTACCGGCAAAGAACTTTTTTGCAGAAAGTCCAAAAAAAGGCACTTCATTGTAAAAGTACTAAAATATTTTTTTACGTTAAAGGAAAGTTTCCTTAGGAAACAATCAAGTTTTTAATCAGTATTTAAAGGTTTTTGTCTATCCCCTAACCCAAAAAAACCGTAACTTCAAGCAATTTTTTATTTAAAATGTCTCAAAAAAGTACGTTTTTTTAACAAGTACCAAAAATGCACTCTTTTGAAAAAGCTACCTTAAAGCACTTTTTTAAACAAGGTACCTTTTTTGTATAAAGTCCCATTGTAAAAAGTACTAAAATATTTTTTTACGTTAAAGGAAAAAATCAAGTTTTTAATCAGTATTTAAAGGTTTTCTCTATCCCCTAACCCAAAAAATGTCTCAAAAAAGTACGTTTTTTGAACAAGTAACAAAAATTCACTTTTTTGAAAAAGCTACCCAAAAGCACTTTTTTGAACAATGTAACAATTTTCGTCAAAAAAAATTAAGTAAACTAAATTTTCATCAAAAAATATGGTTTTTGATAAAAAAGCAAATTTGTATAATTCACCAAAATACCCTACACCAATGATACTTGGAAAATGGGTCCCAATTTCAAACATGGGCCGGCTGGGTCTATGTTTTGTGAAATCTTTAATAAGTGTAGAAAATACTCAAAAGGCTTCAATTTGTTGCCAATAAAACGTTTTAAGTGAGTATCGGACGATTTGGTTAGGCTACCAAAGTACACGATTAACACTTACAAACAAAATGTTAATCAAATATTTCCTACTTTCATGAAATTTAATAGATTTATTTGAATATCGGGAAAGTGGTTTGTATGGGGGCTACAAGAAGAACTGGCTCGATTCCTTTAAAATGTAGACTAGTGATATGTGAATACAAAACACGTTTACCTGCCTAATTTCGAAAGCGTATCTATTATAAAACGGCTATTAGAGTCGTTTAAGCCCAAATTAAAGGGGACCTTTGTGTGTCGGCTAGGTCTAAACATTGACCGACTTTTTCCAATTTCAATAGAGATCTACCATTAGTCAGAAAACCTTAAATTTCCATTTTCAGACAAATCGATTGAAAATTGCAACTTGTATAGTGCGCAGAAATTAACATGTACAGACGGACGGACATACAGACGGACAAATGGACATCGCTTTAACCACTCAAAATGTATTTCTAAATCGATCGGTATACTTAATACTAGGTCCAGAACCAATATCTCAGGTAGTTACAAACATCAGCTCAAACTCATTATACCTTGTACCACAGAGTGGTGTAGGGTAAAAAAAGTACCAAAATAATACTTTTTCAGACTTTCATTAAAAATAACCTTTATCCATTTATTTAACTTTGAAGAATTGCTAATCGTTACAAATATCTTTGTAAAAAATATATTTCCAATTGAAAAAGTTTTTAAAAATATCAAAAATCTTCTCAAATTCTATAAATCCTGAAATTTATAATAAATTGTCCTCTTTTGTTTTCTTAAAACATCAGCAATTATTTTTATTATCTATCACTTAAATAATTGACATTTTTTTATGAGCCGTAATAATATAAAATTATATAAACACACACCCAGATTTATAACAAAAGATAACTTTATTTTTAGTTTTCATTTTTAATAACAGAAATTATTTTATTCTAACACCTTTTTTCGCAAAATAAAACCCCAAAAAAAATCCCTTAAAAAAAGTAATTTTTGATAAAAAAAAAAGGTACAAAAATTTTACACACGCCAAATAATCATTTCATAATGACCAGAACAAAACACCATTCTAAGTGCGCGTTTGTTTGAAATAATGTTTCAAAAAAAAATGTTTTAAACAGTTTTTCATTTTTATCCAGGAAAAAAATTCATTCAACCGTAGTTTTTTTCTACGTTTTTAGTACAATTCATGTTTGCTACCTTATGTGTTAAAAAAGTTCATTTGTACCTTAAGGTGGGGTGAAAATTTTAATATTGTTAAATTTTAAATGGGTGCAGAATACAATTTTAAATACCGTTTTACCATGTTGGAAACGGAACTTCAAAGAAGCAAAATGCTTTTTTCCGATTGTTTTTTTTTTTGCTAGAAGATTTTACATTCAAAAAAGTACCAAATTTCGTTTTTTTTATTCTCCTTAAAGCTGAACTGTTCAATAGGTATTTTAGAATGTATTTTCCATTGTATGATCCTACTTTCATGATTTTAGGACCAATTTTTTCGAGAGAACTCCCTGCAGAAAAAAGGGGATTTGTGGATCCCTAATCAGCGAGACCATCACTGTGAAAACGGTAAATAGCACTAAAATGTTTGAAAATCTTATCATGTGATAGGTTAAAATTTGACTTATCACTAAGCCGTCTAAAAAATACTTATTCTGATATTGGAGACAATAGGAAATATCAAAATTTTCTAAGTCCCGAAAAAAAAATTTTAAAGACCCACAAGTTTTTTAGTCAAATTTTTAAAGTTATGTCCCAAAAATAACCTGTGATGTGTTCTGTGACATATCTCACCATTGAACTGGCACCTGCTTTGTTCCTAAGAGGCTGATCCATTGACAGGTCATAAAGAGATGTATTCGGAGTTGATACATTTCCTCACAAAAGTGACAGGTCACATGACCTATCAAGGTCCGGCCGCTTTGTCTGCAGGACTGCTTTAGCCTGTTTGCAGCTTAGAATTTAAAAATTACTCTTTGAGCATGAATTTACACTAATGAGCCCTTTATTGAAAAAAAATCACATTTCATGGCCAGTATTTGAGGAGATCGTAGAAGCATCAAAGTACAATTTATAGCACTATTTTCAGAAGGGCCATTTTTTTATTTTACGAGATCTTAAAAGTACAAAGTACTATTATTGCATAAGATCAAACAAAAAGTACCAAAGTGGACTTTATTACCATCCTAAACGTTTTCCGTTAGATGATCCTACATTCCATACATGAAGTTTCTAGAACCATTTTTTAATAAACAGAAAAAGTACCAAAGAACACTTTTTAACATGATAATGTTTTTAGGCTGGTGTCTAATTTTAAAAAAGTTGCAGGACGCCACCTCAGTTTTACTATAAAAGCTAACAATTAATGAAAAAGAAAACAAGAATTACTATTTCCATTTTCTTAAAACCAAAAATTTTAATAACTTGGGTTTGTAACTTCCCAGCAAAACTTTGGTAATGGGTAGTGATTATATAACACATTACCAGGTAATGCATATAACTTATTTGTAGCATTATTTTATGATGTCTTACCTAACATTTGTTCCACAACGTATTATTTTCAAGTGAAAAATAATGCATTACTAATAATTTGCTACGTAATGCATGATTATTGGAAAAAATGTATTTCATATTTATTATTTCTAAACATTAAATCATGGATGACTTATATTTGGTTACATTATGTATTATTTGAAAGTTTGAAATAATGCATTATTTATAATTGGATGCATAATGCATTACAATAACATAAAAAGTAATTATTTTATAAAAAAAATGCATAAGTTTTAACTAGAGATGGGCTCACGACAGGAAATTTCTAACGACACACACTCACGAGCATATTTTATCTACTTACACTCACTTACAATCACGTGAGTAAATTTAATACAAAATTACTTTTTCACTACTCGTAACACCTTATATATAATCTTCTGGTATGCTATATTATTTCATTTCTCGTAACCTATAAAATATCATATATTTTACACCTTACTCGTATTCTTCGTTATAAATTTATGACTTATTTTATGCCTTACTGGTATTCTTTGTGATAATGTGGATGCATTACTTTGAGTCTCATCGCCTGTTAAAATCATCAATGCTGCAATGTATAAAATAAGAGATCCTATACCTTATTTTATACCTTATTTGGTAATCTAAGTTTTGCTGGGTTTAATAATAATTCACCTCGTGGTGTAAAGTAACATAATTATTTTTCAACAAAAAAAAAAATTTTGTGATCAAATTTTTTTGTTCATCAAAATTCCTTTTTTTCATTAAACTTTTTTTTTTTTCATCAATTTTTTTTCCATCAATTTTTTTTGTTCCATCAATTTTTTTTTTTATTAATTTTTTTTTTTTTCAAACATTGTTTTTCATAAAATTTTTTTATACCCTCCAACTACAGTATAGGGGTATACTCACTTTGTCATTCTGTGTGTAACGCATCGAAATATCGGTGTAGGACCCTATAAAGTATATATTTTATTGATCAGTGATCGATTCTAAGCAGTGTTGGCTACCGCTACCCTTTCAATTCCGTTACCGATTAAAAACCCTTTGATATTGACTACCGTTACCGTTACCAATACCGAAATAAAAAATTGTAAATACCGTTACCGATAAAAAACCGTTACCTTTATTCGGATATTTACCGGTATTATATCGGTTTTGTTTCGGTTGTCTTAATATTACTTATTTTAATACTTTCTGGATGAAAAACAGTGAAATAGTGTTAATATACTTAAAATAAAAAAATACATTTTTGTTTATTGCCAATCGTATTGTAATTTGGACAAAGACAATGAGGATGTTAAACCAATGACCACATTCGCAATAAACTAAATTTTGGCAAAGTAAATGTGGAAATCGGTCCAACGAATGATCACATTCGCAATTCAATTAAAAACTTCGAAAGAGAAATGCAAGTAAACATTAGGGCTTCCAATCGGGAAATCCCGATCCCGGAAATCCCGGGATTAGAGAAATCCCGAATCTCGGGATTTCGAACTTTCAATTTGTATGAAAAATGAATTTTGTGGAACAAAATAGAAAAAAATCTAAAAAAGTTCCGGCTGGTAACAATTTTTTGTAATAGCAAAAGGTGAACAGTTTGCAAAATGTAAACTTGCAAAAAAAATTCCAAAAACTAATGGTGGTTTGACGAAAGTGCTTTTGTCTCATCTTAACTCCTTAAGTTTTAAACTTTTTTAGTTTTATGTTTAATAAAACAACATTTTTTAAAGGCGTGAATGGATTTTACTCACACTCTGTCACGCAAACAATAATAAAATCACTCACTAATCACTTACGCACTTTTTTTACTCACGCTCACTCAATATTCGCGTACTAGAAAGTACAAAAAATTGTCCATCAGAACGCATGACTCACTCTATACAAATTTTTTACAAAAAAAAAAACATTGCTAAAAAATATTGTTTTTGCAAAAAATAAAAAAATATATAATCACGCAAGGTTCCGCAAAAAAAATTAATCACTCACGCAAAAATTCTAAAATGCACGTAGATTTTTTCATCTCACGTTAACTCACAATAATGTGATCAAAATAAAAATCACTCACGCGTTTACGTCCTTCACAGGAGGAATCTCTACCTTTTTTAAATTTTACAACTTTAACAGAACTTTGTTTATCTTTATGAACGCGTTTATTTGCAAAATTGACAAAAAATACTACAAATCTTTGAAAATCCCGAAAAATTCCGAAAATTTTAAAAAATCGCGGGAATCCCGGGATTCAAAATAACCTGAAAATCTCGAAAATTTTTCTTCAATCCCGAATCCTGGGATTTAGAAAAACCAATCCCGATTGGAAGCCCTAGTAAACATTCTCTAGTGGGAAGATAGAAGAAGAGACATACCTAAGTTGTGGCAAATCGCTCAGAAGAAAAAATCTGTCGAAAAATCTGTAAAACAACTTTCAGTTTAAATTATAAATTTTTAAGCAGATTTTAAAATGGATACTTTACCCAAATCAGTTCTAAAAGAATAACAAAATTTTTTCTATATTTTTACTGACTCTGTTTGCTGAATTTATTATGATTATTTATTTTTTTGCAATTTTACAAACATTTTTTATTGACATTTTTTTTAAGAAAGTTTTAAATTTTTTTTTAATTGTTAAATTTAAACTACTAAAACTACAGATGCGTGCGTGACACAAATTTTTCGTGATTCATGTGATTCCTGCGTGTATCATGAGTGATCGTGAGTGAACTTTTTTTTTACTCACGTGATCGTGAGTGCGCGTGATTAAATAAAAATTAGTTTTTTTTTAAACTTCGTGATCGTGAAAAAAAATTTAGTTACTTACGTGAGCGTGCGTGAACGTGAGCAGAAAAAAGAGATTTCGTGCATGAGCAACTTTAATACTGGTACATACTTATACTATTATGTATTAAAAATGTACTAAATTTAACAGTTTTTAACTTTTTTTAAATAATTTTTTTTGCGTGTTTTTAACAAATTTATGACTTGTTAACATTTTATTCATAACACCGGTACGTACCGGTATTGATGTTTCGATAACGGTTTACCGTTACCGAAATAATCGAAAATACCGTTACCTTTACCGTTACCGATATAAAAAATATTTGATACCAATACCGTTACCGATACCGTTATTCGTTTCGGTTGCCAACCCTGATTCTAAGACATTCTAGCAAGGACCCAAAATAACTATTATCAAAATTTAAAAATCCGAAAAAATTGGCCATTTTTAATAGTTATTCAAAAAAATTGATTCATAATTATTATGAACAAGTTAAAAAATAATAATTGGAGCATAACTATTATTATCCAATTAATATTTTTTTTATTGATTTATAATAGTTATAAATAACTTAATGGGAAAAATCTTAAGCATAACTATTATAATTTAATGAATTTTTTAAAAATTGGATTTTAAAAGTTAAATTCAATTTTTATTTCAAAAATAACTATTATTTTTTTTTAATAAACACGTTTTTTTGCAATAAATTTTTTGATAATAACCCCTATAGGATGTTGTTTTATTTTTGGTTTTGTTCATACAAAAATTAAAAAGTTTTGAATTACTATTAGAGATGGAATCATGAGTGCGTCAAATTTTAGATGACCACAGATGTAATTTTTCAGACGACAAATTGGCAGCAATAATTTTTGTAAAATTAAATCAAAAATATTTTAATTTTTAATATTACTTTTTCTTTGAATTAGAGGTTTATTTTTTTTAAACCTTTAATTTTTTTGAGTGTACATTTTTTATTTCTGTTAACTTTTTTTTGGAACAAAATAAAAGGATAATAGTACTGACAAGGGAAGTATCTAAACTCTTATGAACCGATTTGCCTGAAACTTAAAATATATATAAAAGAGACAATTTTAAGGTTGCGGTGTCTCGGCTTATCGACCATATTAGTGTTTAGAAATTTCGCTGTCCCCTTATGAATTAATGTGGACCTTCGGGAAAATTTCGATAACTCCCGAACTAATAAGAATATCCTCTTGAGAAAAAATACGTGTCGACTTAAATTTAATAAAGATTATTTCGTATTCATATGGACATCGTAGGTATATGTCTTCATATAAATACCCCTCAAAATTTATACATTTTCATGAAAAAAGTATTTAACGAAGCCAAACTTTTACAACGTTATGCCACCGTTGGATAGGCATTAAAAAAACCTTTCTTCTCATATGTAAACATCATATAGTTTCTTAAAAATAAATGGCTGAAAAATCCAAAAAACGATTTTTCCGCCATTTTTTACCCATGTTTTGAACCCCTTAATCCCCGATATGGCCGATAAGCCGAGACACCCCAACCTTAGAATTGTCTTTTTTATACATATTTTACGTTTCATGCAAATCGGTTCATAAGGGTTGAGATACTTCCCTTGTGAGTAGAAAACAAAGGTAATTAAAGTTTTTTATAAAAAGTCAAAACTCGGAAAGTGCACAAAAAAAAAACGCAATTTTTTTACAACTTTTTTAAATAACTATTACAGCATAATTATTATGAGCAACTTTTTGCTATATTTCTTATGCGTAACTATTAAAAAATAATTTTTAAATATTTATCAAAAAATAATAGTTATGGGTAAGAAATATATTTTTTTCTTATCCATAATTATTATCATTTCAGAAAAAAAATATTACTTAAAAAATAATAGTTATGAATAAGAAAAAAAATTAAAATTGCCCTGTAATAGTTATGACTTAAGGAATTCGCCATAAAACTTATAATAGTTAAGTCCTTGCATTCTAGCGATGTCCGTCTGTCCGTCTATAGAGGACACGATACAGTCCAAAATAAAAGAGCTAGACTTCCGAAGTTTGGCACGAATATGTCTTATATTCCTAGGCAGGTTAAGTTTGGAAATGGGAAAAATCGGACCAAGGGGAAAATAGTTCCCCCTTGGAGAACTTAACCAACCTAAGAAAAATCGCATTTTTTGCAGGGTTTTTTGTACTTTTGCTAAGCACTATATCAAATTTTTTTTTATCAAATTTTTTTTTTATTATTATTTTTTTTTTCGTCAAATATTTTTTATCACCAAATTTTTTTTTTGATCAAATTTTTTTTTTCATCAAAAAAATTTTTTTTTCATCAAAATTTTTTTTTCATAAATTTTTTTTTTTTTTTCATCAAATTTTTTTTTTTTTCATAAATTTTTTTTTTCAATAATTTTTTTTTTTCATCAATTTTTATTTTTCATCAATTTTTTTTCATCAAATTTTGTTATCAAATTCTTTATTATCAATTTTTTTCCCACCAAAAATTTTTTTTTATATTTTTTTTTCAACTTTTTTTTACATCAAAAAATTTTTCTTTTCATCAAAAAAATTCATCAAAAATTTTTTTTCATCAAAATTTGTTTCACCAAAAATTTTGAGTTCATTAAATTTTTGTTAACATAATTTTGTTTTTCGTCAAAAAAAATATTTTTTTTTTTTTGCCAAAACGACTTTTTCAGCAAGTCTAAGCTTTTCGCATAAAAATTTTCCATTTGTTTATCAAATGTACATAAAACAAGTGAGAGTGTTATATTCTTTTGTTCCAAATCTTTTATACTCTCCAAAATGTAAAAACACTTTTTTGCACTTATTTTTGCACTCACTAACGAAATGTACACTCATAAAAATTTGTTAGTATTCCTTACAAAAAAGTCTGTTACCATTACTAATAAAGTTTTCAATTTGTGCCCGATAACTTTTTCAGTTACCATTACAAACTTTGGTTTTCAAAAATTAGTAATCTTGAAAATACTAAAAAAATTAGTATTACTAAATTTTTTTGTACAATTTTTGTAAAATGGATTTTAAAACGCGTTTGTAAATAATATTAACTTTTTTTGTAAAAAAATTGTAAATTGTGTATTTTTTAATTTTTTGTATTTGTATACATCATGTAAATTGCGTATTGCGCTTGTTGTCGCCAATAACTATTTCCATGCAAGTCAGTTTTTGTTAGAATTTTCGATCTAAAAAAGAGAAAATATTGAACACATTTTTTTAATACAAAATATACATACTACCATATAAAATTAATTCTTTGAATATTGATGTTGAATAAATTGGTGTACGGTGAACTAAAATAAAAAAATATATATCAACATAATGTTTTAAATAGATCACATAAATATACAATTGTTACCTGTTGTCATCATTTCCTATTTTGCTTTATTATTCTAAAAATAAAAAACGAGTGACATAATTTTAAACAAAAAATACTTAAAGATTTCGTTACCTGCTATGTTTTTTTTTTTTGTTGTAATATTTTTTTTGTACATTTTTTTATTCATTTTACTCGTCGCGCGATGTTCACCGATCGAATGTTATTTTGTGACTAAAATATTCAAAGAAAGGGCCTTTCTGAAAGGCATAAAGTAAGTTACACAAAAATCAACCCTTTATGTGCGTGAGAAAAAAATATTCGTGGATAGCATAAACAAAAAAATTCTGCAAGTAAAGAAGAAAGAAAAAAAAACTGATGTTTTATGGAAATTTTCCATTTGAAAAGGTCGGCATTGTTTTTTAAATTTTGCATGTCTTCTCTTGTCTTTATTTTTGTTTTTAAATTGCAAAAAAAACTAATGAAGCGTAAATGAATATTAAAAACATATTCATACTCATCAAAGCGCAGTTTTATCGTTAAAAAATAACTAATAATATATTTTTTTTATTTATTTTTTTTTAATTTCCAAATCTATATATATAAAAATGGATGTGTGTATGTATGTGGGTATGTATGTATGTATGTATGTATGTATGTATGTATGTATGTATGTATGTATGTATGTATGTATGTTCCGTATGGACTCGAAAACGGCTGGACCGATCTTGATGAAATTTTCAGGGAATATTCAGAATAGCCTGGCGAGTAACACTGTCAAGTCGGATTTTTGATTTTCCGTCTGTGGGCGGAGGGGCGTGGCAAAATCCAATTTTTGCATCCCACCATTAATGACATCTATATATAAAAAACGGATGGACCGATTTTGATGAAATTTATATCAAAGATAGAACTAACTGAGTACTCACTATGTGCCAAATTTGAGCGTTATCGGACAAAGTTGCGTAAAATGCCATGCAACTTTGTATTGAATTGAAAGTTATTTCAATAATGCAAAAAACGGCTATATGTATGTTCTTTATGGACGCGAAAATGGCTGGACCGATCTTGATGAAATTTTCAGGGAATATTCAGAATAGCCTAGGGAGTCACACTGTGCAGTCAGATTTTTAAGTTTTTGTGTGTGGGCGGATGGGCGTGGCAAAATCGAATTTTTACATTGCACCACTAATGACATCTTTATATAAAAAACGGATGAAATGATTTTGATGAAATTTAAACCAAAGATAGTACTAACCAAGTACTAACTATATGCCAAATTAGAGCGTGATCGGACAAATGGGCGTAAAATGCCATGCTTTATTGCCTGTGGGCGGAGGGGTGGGCAAAATCGAATTTTTGTATTGCACCACTAATGACATCTATATATAAAAAACGGCTAGACCGATTTTGATGAAATCTAAACCAACGATAGAACTAACCAAGTACTAACTGTGTGCCAAATTAGAGCGTGATCGGACAAATGGGCGTAAAATGCAATGCCCCTTTGTATTTAATTGAATTTTATTTCTGCATGATGCGCAATAAGGCAAAAACTGTTGATTTGATTTTAAAGAAATTTTCAGCACTGATAGTATTAACCGAGTGCGGAACTATAGGCCATGTTATACAACGATTGGGAAAAGGGGCGTAAATTCCCACGCCCCTTTGTACTATACTGGACGTTGCCTGCCTCTTTCGCAATCACGCAAAAACAGCTGAACCGATTCACTTGACATTTTAAATACATACAGTGCTAATCAAGTGCATATGAAGGCCATATAAGATCGTTATTGGAAAAAGGGATCAAAATTGCAACGCCCTTTGTACTATACGGACCACGAGTAGGTCATATGTAGAGCGCGATTCAGCAAAAGTGTATAAAATGTCACTCCCGTTTTTCATAAATAAAAAGTTATTTCCTCCTCTTTCGTAATTACACAAAAACGGCAAAACTGATGTCAATGAAATTTGCAGCACAGATAGTACTAATCGAGGATGCAGCATGGAACTTTAGACTATCATGATTCGATAAAAATGCGTTAAATGACACGCCCCTTTGTGCTATACTTAACGTTATGTTTGTCTGTTTCAAAATCACGCAAAAACGGCTGAACCGATGTTCTTCAGATTTCCTATAGATAGTGCTAACCGAGGGTGGAACCAAAGGTGAATAGCTGAACCCGGACCCGTGCTTTAATTTTGTCCGACACTATATTTAAATTAAGATGCAATATAAAACAGTTTTTTTTTTCTTAGGGCCAGCAACGTGGACCGGGTATAGCTAGTATTTTAATAAAATAAAATATTTTTAATTATAGTGTATAAGTTTTCTAAAGAAAAAAAAAACGAAATTTACTAACTAATATTGTAAAATTTACAAAATAATTATCAAAAGTTAGTACGATAATTTTTAAAAAATCAACTGAAAAAATTATTAAAAAATCAGTATAAAATTAATAGTTTGTAAAGCGAGTTTACTAATAAGAATTACTAAAAATTGATTTTTTAGTAGAATTTAGTAAAAAAGTGGTAAAGTTGAGTTACAAACCACTTTACAAATTTTTTTACTAACGTATTTTTTTGAGTGTACAGCTCTTTTGGTTTTTTAATGGGGTCCTCGACTGATATTTCAATTCGTTTTGCATGGAATAGCAAATAATATTATTTTTTCTAAAAAATCTTTGCTTTGGCAAGTACACCCAAATCTTCCGGAAAACATTATCATGATATAATGTTTTGGGCAACCCAGTAAAAACTTGGTAATAAGTCCCCATTACCGCCTGCATTCTATGTAATGAGGACTCGTTACCTGCTCGATTACTTCTTGCTAACAAATAATGAGTTACCAATAACCTCATATAGAACCGGTTACTTTTTATTAACAAATAATGAGTTACCGATAACCTCATACAGGACCAGTTACTTCTTGTTAACAAATAATGAGTTACCGATAGCCTCATACAGAACCGGTTACTGGTAAATACGATTTAAAATATTTGATAAGTTTTCCAAATAATTTTTTTTATTAAAATTAAAAAATGCTAAAGAAAATTTAGAAATAACTTGCACATTTACATAGCTTAAAAAAAATTAACATTTCTCTACTTTTTCTAATAAAACTCCGTTAACAGAAATTTAAATTCAGGAATTCTGATAAAAATTGGGAACAGACAAATTTAAGTTTAGAAAACCAAATTGATATTTAAAAACCTGGATCTAGCTGACACTTGATAGTGATTTATGATCCTTAATTAGTATTTACATAACTTCTATTGAACTTTTCTGAATTTTAATTGGCTTTGTCTAAATTGTAATTGTTTTTCTAGAAATTTTGGGGCGTTTTCCAAATTTTAATTTAACTTATTTGTTTGCCTTGTTGTTTAAAGTATGTTAAAACCGCGGTTTAAAGGTAAAAAACCATCATAGACCCTTAAAAACTCACTCACTCTTATATAGACTAAAACTTAAGATTGTGTTTAATGCGGTTTCCATGCGCTGAGCAGCAGTCGGTTTTGTAAATTTGTTATTGGTCCTACCCTTAGCAGCCAAATGTCCCTTTCTACGATGTTCCAAGATGTATTTTCGGTCCTTTTATTATATAAATTTTACAATCAAACATTTGGAGGGATGGATATCAACGTAAACATTGGTTCCGTTGGCTTTTCTTACATTTAGATTGTAGAAAATTTCCCGATTGGTTGCTCCTGAAATAACCGCGTTTAACAAAACTTTATAATCCTGACGAATAGGCATGAAGCGAACATTTTACTTTTGACGTAATTCCTTGCTGAGGGAAGGCGGCCAATTTTTAGGACTAATGTATGCTGCTATTTGGTAGCATTTTTGTAAGGAGTGGGCAACGAGTTATTTTTGGGCTACTGGTAGCTACTTATTTTTAGGACTAATGTATGGTGTTATTTGGTAGCATTTTTGTAAGCAGTGGGTAACGAGTTATTTTTGGGCTACTTGTAGCTCATTATTTGTGGTACTAATGTATGTAGTGTTTCAAGAGCATTCTCGTAAGCGAGTGGGTATGCGGTCATTACTCCAATGACATCGCCATGTTAAAATAATGAGTGTTTCACCAACCTAGTTTTAAGGCGAAAACCCCATTACTTGGTAATAGAAGTTTTTACTGGGAAGAGCACAAAATTCGCAGGCAGTTTTTGTAAGAAAATGTGCCAAAGCACAATTGTTTTCCTTTTTACATCGAAATTTAATAAAATTAAGTTTTTTTTTTGTCAACATTTTTTTCAACAACAGTTTTTTTATCAAAATTTTTTTTCTAAATTTTTTTTTTATAAAAATTTTTTTTCGGAAAAATTTTGTTTATTAAATTTTTTTTTGTCCAATTTTAATTTTTATATTTCAATGAATTTTTATATATGAATTAACGAATTTTCCAATTGATCATTTCCATCTGTTTCCTCCCACTCTATTTTCCATACAAAATTCCATACACATATGGATGAAGTTGTGAAATGATAATGACGACCCTTTTTTTACATTTTGGCGGTACTTAAACCAAAAATGAGTATGATAATTGCTTTTTGGTGTGTGTGAGTGCTGGGTTGTATGTTGATGGTTTCTGTTTTTTATCATGTGTAAGAGTTGGTCATATTTGAAAATGAGGGTTACTTTTCATTTATTTAGAGGAAAAGGAAATGAAATGAGAATTGGTGACAAAAACCGTGGTCTATTAATAGGCCATTTAGGCAATTTTTATGTCTTTTTTTTTGTTTTATCAAAATTAAACAAAAGGGTATTTAAAAACAAGAAGGGGAGAGACCGATATTAACAGGATGGTAGAGATATTTATAAGTTTTGGAAATAACATTTTAGGAGAAATAAATTGTTAAAAATTTGCTACTTTTCGGTACTAAAAAAATATTAATTTTTATTTTTTGACATCGAAGAAGTTTATGTGACAATGAATTTTAGATTACACAGTCCGACAAAAAAAAAGGTTCTGACCCAGAAACTAGACTTACAAATCCTAATGTATTTTTAACTTTCTGAATTCGATTCCGCCATCAGATTTAAATTCTATCGTTGGTTTTTTGTAATTAACAAGGAATATCCGCATTCGGCACACCCGTAATAAACAAATACAACTGTTTTTGTATAAAACTGAGTTTTTGCATATTTTGGAAATGCATGTAACTTCTACAATTTTTTACAGAAATAAAATTTTAAATTTTTTTTTATATACCCGAGTAAAAAAGTTCCTATATAATTGTATATAATTTTATAAACATCATATATGATTAAATAGAATTATATAGAATTTGATGCGAAAAATGAGTCGATAAAACTATATAAAATTTGATCAATGTTTCATATATTTTGATAAATTTTTTATATAATTTTATGCGAAATTTGGACCCCTATTTTTATATAATAATAGCAAAATTATATAATTAGATATTATTATATAAAAATATATAAAATTGTATAAAACTGCATAAAACTATATAAAGTTACATAAAATTATATATAATTATATATAATTAAAACAAAATTTTATGATTTATATAAAACTTGATATAATTTTATATAACTTTATAAAATTATATATTGTTTTATATAATTTGATATAGTTGTATATAATTATATCTGAGTATATAAATTTGCTTTTGTTATATAAAAATAGGGGTCCAAATTTCGCATAAAATTATATAAAAAATTTATCAAAACACAAGTAACATTGATAAAATTTTATATGGTTTTATCGACTCATTTTTCGCATCAAATTCTATATAATTCTATTTAATCATATATGATGTTTATAAAATTATATACAATTATATAGGAACTTTTTTACTCGGGTATTTAAATTTAAAAATACAGGAATTACAGGAAACCCCAACAAAAGAATTGAATTCTAATGGCAGAATCGAATTCAGAAAGTAACTTTTATTCAAATTTTCAATACAACGTCCTACCGACATAAATCTATTTACTTGTTTCTAAAAAAGACAACATCATATGGCCTTTACACCTATTATGAGTACAGTTACTTTTTTGAATTTTTATTCATAATGTGTATTTGGCATGAACCCTAGATTCGAAATTTATTTTCGTCCCACCGCCATTAATCTTTTTATATCAAAATATTATTTCTAAAAAAAGACAACGTCATGCGGGCTTTACATCTATTATGAATACTCTTAATTTTTTTTTAATTTTTATTCGTACCGTGTATTTGGCATGAACCCTAGATTTGAAATTAATTTGTATGCTGACATATATCATTGCCAACCACTTCTAATTAAATCTTCCTGCTCCTGTTTTCATTTCATTACCAAATCACGTTTGAAGATTTTAATCTTATTTTTCTTTAATTCCAGACTCAGACAATGTCATCATATTTCCAGTTATTATTAACCTAGAACACTAAAGGCCATATTTACCTTTACCTAGTCTATTTTTTTAAAAAACAAATCATCTTCACTATTTTTTTCAAACGTGTGGTGTGGTCTATTTAAAAAAAGACACCTTTTTTTATACCCTCCACTCTAGTGATAGAGGGTATATATAAGTTTGTCATTCCGTTTGTAACACATCGAAATATTGGTCTAGGACCCCACAAAGTATATATATTCATGATCCTTGATCGATTTTAAGTCGATCTAGCGATGTCCGTCCGTCCGTCCGTCCGTCTGTCTGTCTGTCCGTTGAAAACACGCTAACTTTTGAAAGACTTTACGGAGGCTCCTGAAGTTTGACATATATGTTCTCCATTTACCGGGTCAGGTTGGTATTGCAATCCAGCGAAATCGGTCAAGTGGTTCAAAAGTTATGAGCAAAAGAGTAAATTTCGGCAAGGGTATTTTTCGAATTTACAAGATTAAAACCACTATAAATTTCGAAAGACAATTCTGAGGGGGCTGAAGCTTAGCATATATATTTGTCGTTCCCCAAGGCTATTTGGTTTTGAATTTCAGCAAAATCGGTTCAGTGGTTCAAAAGTTATAAGCAAAGCACTGAATTTCAGATTTGTTTCACCTTAAACTGTTGAAAACTCGTTAAACAAGTTTTAAAAGCATGGTGAAATACCAGTTTTTTGAAACTTGTTGTTGTTTGTTTTCTTGTCGTGGGGTGCAGTTTTGTTGTTTGACAAGTAAATATTTGTTATTGTTTTGTTATTGTAACTGTATGTAACGGTGTATAGTAAGAATTTTTGGAAAAAAAATCAAATGAAGTAAAATAAAAAGTGGGAAATATGTGAAATATTTTGTTTTGTATTGCATATAGGTATAAAACAACAAAAATATTTTACAAAGTAATTTTGTTACTCAAAGAAATTGTACACTAAAAAAAATATTTACACTAAAAAAAATGTTACACTCAAAAAAAAAAAAAATGTATACATAATTTTTTTTTTAATGAAATGTCACACTCAAAAAAATGCTGACAGTCAAAAAAATTTTACACTCAAAAAAATTTGATTGATTAAAAAAAGTTTTACTCAATATAATATATGTATTTCTAATAAAAAATTTGTGATGCAATTTTTTGAAATTTTTTTAGAAAATTACTATCAGATGACTTTCTAAAAAAAGAAAAAAAAAAAACGAGACAGAAATATCCACAACATTACTGAACTAAGCAACATAGCCAGACGAAGAGAAAGTTGGAGACTACTTATAGATAGCCTATGCCCAGTATAGAGGCGGCTTTAAATCTTAAGATGAAAAGCAAGGCTTATTATTATTATTACTATCAGATGACATTGTGGAGGGTATTCATAGATTCGACCAAGTCGAACTTAATTTTTCTACTTGTTTATTCTAAATCCTTCTTCTATTTTAATAAAAAAAAATCCCATATAATCCTTTTGATTTTTTTTTTTGTTCTTTTGCATACCAAACTCTCTATGTAATCAAATCCCTAGCATATATAAACTACTTGTTAGAGACTGGCAGTGTTGCCATAAGTAGAGATTGCTAGGATGCTAGATCAGAAAAAAACTGGGTGCTAGATTTTGTTACTCATATTTTATAGGTTTGTAACTGTGAAATACCTGGCTTTAGGTCCCACTTGTAAAAATTTGAAATTCTAGGGCTTTTAGTTTAATATGTCAAGAAAAGTACCAAATTTTCCCTTTTAACTTCTTTATGTCCCCTTAGAATCAAAATTTTTAAAAACTACTTTTAAATAATGATTTTTTTTCTGCCGGATCATTCCGATTTAAAATTTCAATTTTATGAGACCATTATTTTAAAAAATCCAAAAAGTACCAAAGTTTTATTTTTTACGCTCTTGTAATCAGAAATTCCTAAAAGCATTTTTTCAGAATTTGTATTCCGTTAGGCGATCCTACATTTCAAAAATTATTGTTTTAATTCCGTTACTTCAGGATATCAACTAATTACAGAAGTACACTTTCTACCCTTTTAGCATTAAAACTTTCAAGAAATTCCTACTTAAGTACTTTATTTCAGGACTAACTTACAATAAGTACTAAAGTTCACCTTTTTACCCACCTTTTACCCCACTTAAATCAGAATTTCCAAAGGGTACATTTTTCGGAATAGTTTTCTTGTCATGCTTTTTTTGCTGGAGAATTCTACATTCCAAATATCAAGTTTTTATTAACATTATTGCAGAAGCTCGAAAAAAGTACCAAATACACTTTTTACATTTTTAATATTGGAACTTTCTTTAAAGTAATTTAGTCAGAAGGGTTTTTTGCTAGAGCCTACGTTCCTTGTTTCTAGAACCATTATTTCAGGATTAAGAAAATAAAAAAAAACTACGTTTTAAAACGCTTTTTACCAAAACAAAAAATATCAAAGTACTTTCCTAAAAGTACTTTCGTCCGATTGTTTCTTACTTCAAGTTTTAAGAACCATTATTTCAGAATACCAAAGTACAATTTTAACACTTTTGACCGAATTAAAATTGGAATTTGTAGAAGATTCCTTTTTATCCAGCGTTTCTCTCAGCATTTTTTTTTTGGTGAAGAGTCGTATAGTACAAATATCAAGTTTTTGTTTTAGATGATCTAAAAAAAGTATTAGTAAAAGTCAGTGGTGGGTACAGCTTTTAAGTTTGGCGGGGGTATTTTTTTTTTTTACTTCGAATAAGAAAAAAAATCAACAATTCAATGTTGTCGGTCGGACAAGCTACAAGAGGGACCCTTTTTTTTTGCAAAAAAAAACACTGCAGCCGATTTTTAAATTAAACGAGTAGAAAAGTTAAATTTGACTTTGTGAAACTATGAATACCCTCCATAATGCCTTTTTAAAGGACAGTACATTTTTTACAGCGAAAAAATTAACAATCTCTAACTTCATTAAAAAAAAAAAATAAAAAATACTAAATTTTTTTTGAGTGTAAAACTTTTTTCGAGTGTAATGTTTTTTTTTACTGTAAAAATATTTCTGAGTGAATGCACTTACGTATGTACACAAACTATTGTAATTTTTTTAAACAAAAACTTAATTTTTTTTTGAGTGTACAATTTTTTTTGGGTGTAAAATTTTTTTCGAGTGTAATTTTTAAGTTACTAATGCTTTTAAAACTAAACAAGTTTAAAAAGCATTGCTTTAAAGCTAAAGCATTGTTAAGTTACCACCAATGTTAAGTTACCACCAATGCTTTTAAAACTTGTTTAACACGTGGCATTTAAGATAAAACCAATCTGAAATTCACGGTTTTGCTAATAACTTTTGAACCACTGGACTGATTTGACTGAAATTCAATACGAACCAGGCTAGGGTAACGCCGAATACATGTGCCAAGTTCCAGCATTTTCAGAATTGTCTTTCGAAAGTTAGCGTGTTTTTTATCTCGTAAATTAACGAAAAACCCTTGCCGAAATTTAGTCTTTTGCTCATAACTTTTAAACCACTGGACCAATTTCTCTGGGTTGCAATACCAACCTGGCCAGATAAATGTTCAACATGTGCCAAATTTCAGGACCCTCTATAAAGTCTTTCAAAAGTTATCGTGTTTTCAACAGACAGACAGACGGACGGGCATCGCTAGATCGTCTTAAAATCGATCGAGGATCATGAATATATATCGTTTAATTTCTTAATAACTTTGTCTGTTTTGATTGAATTAGGCTAAAATTTTGTGAGGACTTATGTTTCGTTAACATGAATCAAAATTAATCACAAAATGATTTAAAAATGTATTTCTATTTACATTCATTGGCGATTTCGCAATTCTCATGTTTTTTACTTTTGGCTATAAAATCGCAAATTTTTATTATGTGACCCTAATTATTGGAAAGGTCGTGTAGGTTAATAAAATACACCAGAATCAATCAAAATACCCATTATAAATTTTTTGTTAGTTAGGGCCTTTTGCATTTTAGGTGACGATATACTTTATAGGGCCCTAGACCAATATTTCGAGGTGTTACGAATGGAATGTCAAACTTATATATTCCCTCTATCACTGAGTGGAGGGTATAAAAACATTACAAAATGTAATTTAAAACAAAATATTTATGATTTTGATGATTTTGAAATATATAATGATTATGAAAAATGAGCTAGATTTTTAAATTTGGGTGCTAAATCAAAAAAAAAAATTTATAAAAATTACCAAAAAACTCTCGTAAAATAATTATTTGCTACCTTCTATTGAGTTCTTAGTAAAAATAACAAGTTTATTAGTAAAAAAACTTGTAAAATTACAAAAAATGTACAAGCGTTTTACCAATAAAATTACATGTTTATTAGTAAAAAACTTGTAAAATTACAAAAAAAAATTACAACTTTTTACAAGGTCTTCTCGTAACTTTACTAGATTTTGTGCTACCTCATATTTTACGAGAATTTCTAATAAAAATTACGAGCTTTTTTGTAATTTTACAATCTTTTTACCAATAAAATTGTAAATTTAAACTTTTTTGATGCGATAATCCTTACAAGAATTTCTCGTAATTTTAATAGATTTTTTTTTTAATTACCTTGGAAATTTGGATATTTGCGAAAAAAAATGTATAATTACAAAGAAAAATTTAAATTTGGATTAAAATTTTTTTTTATTAAAAAACAAGGAAAACTGTCAAATATTGTAAAATTGGGATTACGGAACTTTCTCTAGTAGTTTGACAAGGTTTTTTTTATTGTACTAGTTTATTTAAGTAAAATTAAAAAAAAAAAAACAACCCGAGTAAAAAAGTTCCTATATAGTTGTATATAATTTTATAAACATCATATATGATTAAATAGAATTATATAGAATTTGATGCGAAAAATGAGTCGATAAAACTATATAAAATTTGATCAATGTTTCTTATATTTTGATAAATTTTTTATATAATTTTATGCGAAATTTGGACCCCTATTTTTATATAACAAAAGCAAATTAATATAATCAGATATAATTATATACAACTATATCAAATTATATAAAACAATATATAATTTTATAAAGTTATATAAAATTATATCAAGTTTTATATAAATCATAAAATTTTGTTTTAATTATATATAATTATATATAATTTTACGTGATTTTATATAGTTTTATACAGTTTTATACAATTTTATATATTTTTATATAATTATATCTAATTATATAATTTTGCTATTATTATATAAAAATAGGGGTCCAAATTTCGCATAAAATTATATAAAAAATTTATCAAAATATATGAAACATTGATGAAATTTTATGTAGTTTTATCGACTCATTTTTCGCATCAAATTCTATATAATTCTATTTAATCATATATGATGTTTATAAAATTATATACAACTATATAGGAACTTTTTTACTCGGGAAGTATAAAAGTTAAATTCGACTTGGCCGAATCTATGAATACCCTCCCAATGCCCTTTTTAAAGAATAATAAATTTTCTAACATGAAAAAAATTAACAATTTTGATAAGAAATATTTTATTTTGAGTAAAAAGCTTTTTTTTTGTCATTTTTGTAAAAAAAAGAAAAATAAATAATTGTTTTTTGAGTGTAAAATTTTTTTCGAGTGTAATTTTTTTTAGTGTAAAAATATTTTTAAGTAACAAAAATACTTTATAAAGTAATTTTGTGGCTTTCCAATGTTTTTAAAGGTTGTTTTTTTAAGGCTCGGTTTTTTTCAGCACGTGAATTTAAGGTGAAGCGAATCTGAAATTAACGGTTTTGCTAATAACTTTTGAACCACTGAACCGATTCGCCTAAAATTCGAGACGACCCAAGCCAGGGAAACGACAAATATATATGCCAAGCGTGAGCATCCTCAGTATTGTCTTTCGAAAGTTACCGTGTTTTTTATATCGTAATATCCCGAAAAACCATTGCCGAAATTCACTTTTTTGCTCATAACTTTTGAACCACTGGACCGATTTCGCTGGATTGCAATACCAACCTGACCAGGTAAGTGCCCAAGATATATGCCAAACTTCTGGAGCCTTTTTGAAAAATATGCTATATTCATTCATTTGGGTGCTTAATTCCTAAGAAATGTGCTAGATTTAGCACCCAAAGTGCTTACATGACAAGCCTGGTTAGTATGGGTTTACTTGTTCCTTATAGTGGTTTGGAGAAAATATTTTTTTTTATATTTTCTCTACATAAATGTCGTTTGATTTTTATTGTCTGTGTTTTATATAATATTTTTTTAATTTTTTTCCAGACTTCTAAAACCTATGAAATTAAGTCACGCAAAACTTTATATACAGACAAGGATATTAGGGGAGATTTTATTTTTATGGGCATCGTCAAAATAAAAGTGGGTCCATTGGCTAACCTGTTAAGTCCTTAGGATCTCTCGCGATTGTTCTTTTCATGCGGGAAAGAGGTCCTGAAATTGTCATTCTATACAGGGATCAAAAAAGTTTTATGTCAATGCCTCCCTAATTAACCTAAGCGCATACACCTAGTCAAGGATCAAGAAAATATACATAAGGCAGTTAGAAAAAAAAAAATTAAAAAAAGACACCAAGCTACACCAGCATCAAACACAGTTAAAATCCAGACCCAGTTAGAGTACGAGTAATTGTAAAAAACAAAAAAAAAAAAAATACAAAACTAAACCCCATCCTATTACAAATGACACAAGGACATTATTTGGTTTGGTTTGTGTTGTAGTCATGGCTTTTGTTTTACTTATTTTTAAATGCAGACTTTTTAAAATAAGGCCTTAGGATATTTTTTTTATATATATTTTTTTCAAAACTCCACAAGAAATCGATATGCGGGCTTTTATTTTACTCTCGACTACAATAATAATGAACTGACAAGAAAAATAAAAGAACTCATCAAATATTTGTTAAAAACACATGCAGCTGAAAATTTTGAAATTTAAAATACAGAGGACATGTACCAGATAACAAAACAAAAATATAAATAACATGAGATCCTTACTAAAAAGGAAATAAAACAACAAAATAAATATAAAAACAAAAATTTAAACAAGATTGCACCCTCTTTTCTTACCAAAAAGCAAAAACAAAACAAAAAAATAAGTAGACATCATTGCATCATATTTGGTATAAAAATTGGAATAAAACAAAAATCTTACATATTCTTGATATTTCAGCTAAGATAAGGTTTGTAAAATTGCTTGTTTTCGTTTTGCTACACATCGTCCTGTGTAGTGTGTCGCAGTCATATTATGCATGTAAATGTTTTATACACTCGGAGAAATAAAACTGGTAGACGTATAGATATAATAAAACGGTATAGATATAATATTTTTTTTTTTTTCACAATTTTTTTTTTTTATAAATTTTTTTTTTTTCATCATTTTTTTTTTATAAATTTTTTTTTTTTCATAAATTTTTTTTCCATCAAATTTTTTTTCCCATAAAATTTTTTTTTTCATCAATTTTTTTTTTCATCAAACTTTTTTTTTGCATAAATTTTCTTTTTTAATCATACTTTTTTTATGAATTTTTTTTTTTAACAATTTTTTTTTTCATTAAATCTTTATACGTAACGAGACAAAAAACATTTAAATCTTTTATTCATCAATTTTTTTTTTCATAAATTTTTTTTTCATAAAATTTTTTTTCATTAATTTTTTTCGTCAATTTTTTTTTTTCATCCTTTTTTTAGCATTTTTTTTTAGCAATTTTTTTTTTCATCAAATTTTTTTTTTTTTTTTCATTATAAAAAAAAAATTTTTTTTCATAATTTTTTTTTTAAATCAAAAAATTGTTCTTTTCATCAAAAACTTTTTTTCATCAAAATTTTTTTTCACCAAAAATAATTTTGTTTTTCGTGAAAAAAAAATCATTTTTTTACCAAAACTACTTTTTCACCAAGTCTAAGCTTTTCGCATAAAAATTTTCCATTTGTTTATCAAATGTACATAAAACAAGTGAGAGTGTTATATTCTTTGGTGCCGAATCTTTTATACTCTCCAAAATGTAAAAACACTTTTTTGCACTTATTTTTGCACTCACTTACGAAATGTACAGCTCTTTTGGTTTTTTAATAGGGTCCTCAACTGATATTTCAATTCGTTTTGCATGGAATACCAAAGTAAAATAACATTATTTTTTCAAAAAATAATTTTGCTTTGACAAGTACTCCCAAATCTTCCGCAAAACATTATCATGATTTAATGTTTTGGGCAAGAGTACAAAATTCGCAGACATTTTTACTTATTGCACCATCCGACTAAAATGAAAAAAATTCCTTTAATTGGATAAAATATGTTTGAAACTAGAGATTGAATGTAGTAAAACTGCATTTACAGTTTTTTATTTCGTGATCCTGTTTCATTTTAAAAGGACTTCACAGTTTTAGAGGATTAAATTTTGTAAAATATTTTTTTAATACTTATTCTTGTCCTAGGATGCCACTAGTGATAGCAAATGAGAGACGAGGATCTCCCCGAATTTTCATATTTTATTATTTTAACATATCAGAAATGGAGAAAAGTTACATACTTTCAAAACTGTATCCTTCAATTTCATTCAAAATTTTTAACAAAATATTTTGATAAAGTTTACAAAGGACTTTATTTACATCCCTTTACCCTGATATGGCAAATTAAAAAAATGGAAAAATTAGGGCAGATCCTCCTCTTTCATTTGACATCACCAGTGGTATCCTAGGACAAGTACAAATATTTCAGAAATATTTTACAAAATGTATCCTTTTAAACTTTGAAGTCTTTTTAAAAGGAAACGGGATCACGAAATGAAAAACTGTAAATGCAGTTTTACTCCATTTGATCTCTACTTTCAGACGTATATCATCCGGTTCATGTTTAATATTGGCTGCCGGACTGTGTTATTAAAAGTACTGCTTGAAATAAGGTAATTTTATTAAAATAATAAAATTTGATACTTTTTATAAAAAGCACTTTTTTATAAAAAGTACTTTTTTATAAAAAGTACTTTTTTATAAAAAGTACTTTTGTATAAAAAGTACTTTTTTATAAAAAGTGCTTTTTTATAAAAAATATTTTTTTATAAAAAGTACTTTTTTGTAAAAAATACTTTTTTATAAAAAGTACTTTTTTATAAAAAATACTTTTTTATAAAAAGTACTTTTTATATCAAATTAACACGTACTTTTTTATAAAAAGTACTTTTTTATAAAACGTCCTTTTTTATAAAAAGTACCAAAAAAGGTATTTTTATAAAAATGACCAGTGTCACTTTTTTATTAAAACTTCTATTATATTGCATAATAAAAAAGTACTATTTTTGAATTTTTTTGAAAAGTATTTTTTGATTATTTTTATAAAAAAATTACAACTTTGATGGTTAGGATAAAATTTATATTTTGTTACTTATTTTATAAAAGCAAAAGAACAGTACTTTTTGATAAAAAGTAACAAAGTAGTACTACTTGGTACTTTTTTTTTATAAAAAGTACCAAAATATTACTTTTTGATAAAAAGTGCCAAAATAGACTATAATTATTTTTTATCGATTATAAATTTTCATTCGAATCAGCTGGCTTCAAACCTGATGGGTCAATCATCAACTTTTTCAAGACTGAAGAGGAGAGCCCCAATAGACCTAGTAAACTAGGACTTACAGTTAGATGGATGGCGCAATGGCGACATACCATCACACACAGGGGCGTATCCAGGATTTTATTTCGGTGGGGGCCCAAAATTTTTTTTTTACAAAAAATTTACATTACAGCACATGTTTAAGAATTTTTCTCGATCGTTTTCTTGAACTGAATGTAACACAATCAGATTCTTCATTTTTGTGTAAGTTTAAAACTGTTGGGAGAAAAAATTTTTTTGAGACTTACGACTTTTTTTAAAGTGTGAATTGTATCAGATGCTGAGACATTTTTACAAAGAATATTATCAGAATCTGTTTTTTTTTTTCAAAGAAAAGTCTGAGATTATGACAATTTCCAGTTAAGACAGTTTTTGTTATAGAAAAAGTCAAAGAGTCTAAATCATATTTCCAATGGAAAACGTTTCTCGGGGAAAAGTCATGTTAGAAAATGATTCTATAAACATATTCATAAAATACTTTTTCCCAGAATCTGTGATATTTCTAGTCTAGCACATTTTCCCAGATTCTGAAACATTCTACAAAAAAAGTTTTAGACTCTGAGAAAATCTTCGCTTTTTCTATAAGAAAAATAATTTAGATTCTGAGACCTTTTTAAAAAGAAAACAGTGTAAAAAAAGCCTTAAATTCTAAAACCTTTTTCCGAAAGAAAACTTCTCGGATTCTGAGAACATTTTCCTATAGAAAAAGTCTAAAAGTCTTATACATTTTTTCTATAGAAAAAGTCACAGATTCTTAGACATTTTTCCTATAGAAAAAGTTCCAAATTCTGAGACATTTTTCCTATAGAAAATGTCTCAGATTCTCAGACATTTTTTCTATATAAAATTTCTTAGATTCTGAGACATTTTTTCTATCGAAAAAGTCTCAGATGCATAAACACTTTTCCTATAAAAAAAGTCCCAAATTCTTAGACAGTTTCCTATAGAACAAGTCTCAGATACTGAACATTTTGCCTATAGGAAATTGTCAGATTCTGAAAAATTTTTCATATAGAAAAAGCCTCAGATTCTGAGACATTTTTCCTAAAGAAAAAGTCTCAGATTCTGAAATATTTTTCCCATACAAAAATACTCAGATTCTGAGACATTATTCTTATAGAAAAATATATTTTTACAATAGAAAAAGTCTCAGATTTTGAGCATTTTTCTATACAAAAAGTCTCAGCTTGTGTCTCTGAGATATTTTTGCTATACACAAAATCTTAGGTTTTGAGATAATTTTCCTTAAGAAAAATTTGTTGATTCTGAGACATTTTTCGTAAGAAAAGTATAAGATTCTGAGATATTTTCCTAGATTGTAAAAAAATTCAGAGAAATTATTCCATTAAAAAGTTCTCAGATTCTAAAACATTTTTCATAAAGAAAAGCCTCAGATTCTAAGAATTTTTTTATAG
The DNA here is from genome assembly GCA_963921195.1 of Pegoplata infirma. Lineage (NCBI taxonomy): Eukaryota > Metazoa > Arthropoda > Insecta > Diptera > Anthomyiidae > Pegoplata > Pegoplata infirma. Next base: position 224,111,017 of record OY992538.1, read on the forward strand.
AAAAAATCTAAGAATTCGAGACATTTTCAGATTCAGATACATTATTTCTATAAAAAGTTCTCAGATTCTGAAACATTTTTCATAAAGAAAAGCCTCAGATTCTGAGAATTTTTTATAGAAAAAGTCTCGGATTCTGAGACATTTTTCCTATAGAAAAAGTCTTAGATTCTGAAAAAAGAGCCAATATTTTAAGACAATATTCCTATAGAAAAAGTCCTAGATTCCCAGACATTTTTCTTATAGAAAGTTTAAGATTCTGAGACATTTTCTTAGAAAAGTGTAAGATTCTGAGACATTTTTTTTTAAGAAATAGTCTCGTTTTGAGACATTTTTCGAAAAGACAAAGTCGCATTGAAAGATTTGACTTCATTTTACTTACAATTAGGTCCATTTTTTGTGTACATAAAACTCCAGGTTCTAAGATATTTTTTCTTTTGAATCTTAAGTTGAAAAGTTCCAAATTCTAAGTAAAAATTTTAAGATTTTGAGATTTTTTTGACAGAAAAATGTTTAGTTTCAAAAAATTTTTCTTAAAAAAATTTCTTAATGTTTTTCCATTTTTTTAAGAAGTTTTTTAATGTTGTACTTGTTATTTGATACTAAATCCTGAAATTTGTGAAATCATTTCGGGGGGGCCGGGCCCCCGGGCCCCCCCCCCCCTGTATACGCCACTGATCACACATATTATTTAGTTTTAAGTAGTTCATAATCTAATGAATTGCTGAATGTCTTACTATCTTGTAAAAAGACAGATTGCAATAAAGTTACATAGTATCAAAAAAAAAAAAAAAAATTCTATAGAAAATTTTTTATCGATTATAAATTTTTGATAGAAATTTTTTTATCGATTATAAATTTTCTATAGAAAATTTCTTAAAAAATTTTTTATCGATTATAAATTTTCAATAGAAAGTTTTTTATCGATTATAAATTTTCTATAGAAAATTTTTTATCGATTATAAATTTTGTATAGAAAATTTTTTATCGATTATAAATTTTCTATAGAAAATTTTTTATCGATTATAAATTTTCTATAGAAATTTTTTTTATCGATTATAAATTTTCTTAAGAAAATTTTTATCGATTATAAATTTTATATAGACAATTTTTTATCGATTATAAATTTTCTACAGTAAATTTTTATCGATTATAAATTTTCTATAGGAATTTTTTTATCGATTAAAAATGTTCTATAGAAAATTTTTTTTCGATTAGAAATTTTCTATAGAAAATTTTTTTCGATTAGAAATTTTCTAAAAAAATTTATAATCGATAAGAAATTTTCTATAGAAAATTATTATCGATTAAAAATTTTCTGTAGAAATTTTATTATCGATTATAAATTTTCTATAGAAATATTTTTATCGATTACAAATTTTCTATAGAAAATTTTTTATCGGTTTTAAATTTTCTATAGAAAATTTTTTATCGATTATAAATTTTCTATAGAAAATTTTTTATCGATTATAAATTTTCTATAGAAAATTTTTTATCGATTATAAATTTTCTATAGAAAATTTTTTATCGATTATAAATTTTCTATAGAAAATTTTTTATCGATTATAAATTTTCTATAGAACATTTTATTATCGAATGTAAATTTTCAATATAAAATTTTTTATCGATTATAAATTTTCTATAGAAAATCGAAAAAAATTTTCTATAGAAAATTTTTTATCGATTATAAATTTTCTATAGAAAATTTGTTATCGATTATAAATTTTCTATAGAAAATTTGTTATCGATTATAAATTTTCTATAGAAAATTTGTTATCGATTATACATTTTCTACAGAAAAATTTTTTATCGATTATAAATTTTCTATAGAAATTTTTTTATCGATTATAAATTTTTATAGAAAATTTTTTATCGATTATAAATTTTCTATAGAAAATTGTTTATCGATTATAAATTTTCTATAGAAAATTGTTTATCGATTATAAATTTTCTATAGAAAATTTTTATCGATTATAAATTTTCTATAGAAAATTTTTTATCGATTATAAATTTTCTGTGGAAAATTTTTTATCGGTTGCAAAATTTCTAAAGAAAATTTTTTATCGGTAATAAAATTTACATAGAAAACTTTTTATCGGTAATAAAATTTCCATAGAAAATTTTTTATCGATTATAAATTTTTTTAGAAAATTTTTTATCGATTATAAATTTTCTATCAAAAATTTTTTATCGATTATAAATTTTCTATAGAAATTTTCTATCAATTATAAATTTTCTATAGAAAATTTTTTATCGATTATAAATTTTCTATAGAAAATTTTTTATCGATTTTAAATATTTTATACAAAATTTTTTATTTTTTTTAATAATCGATAAAAAATTTTCAAAAGAAAATTTATAATCGATTAAAAATTTTTTATAAAAAGTTTTAATCGATTATAAATTAAAATGTAAAATGTTTTTTTTTTTCAATTATTAATTGTCTATAGAAAATTTTTTATCGATTATAAATTTTCTGTAGAACGTTTTTTTATCAATTTTTGAAAGCAAGAAACTCTATGAGTATTTAATGGGAGAATATCCTTATAAAGAAAGTAAACTTATCATAATTAATTGTTTGTTAATTCATAGTGGGGAACATGAAAAGGTCTCGAATCAGAATAAACTCTTTTTCATTGTTTTTTATCAATTTTAAATTTTTTTAAGAAAATTTTTTATCGATTATAATTTTTCTATAGAAAATTTTTATTCATTATAAATTTCCTACATTGATGTTGCCAAAAAAAAAATCTTTAGAAAATTTAGAATTGATTAAAAATTTTCCTAGGAAAAAATTTTTTATAGAAAATTTGTAATCGATTATTTTCTATTGAAAGTTTACAACGAAAACAAATTTTCTTTAGAAAATTTATAGTCGATGATAAATATCCTATATGTAAATATTCTATAGAAAATTTTACAGAAAAAGTACCAAGACTCAGTTTTTTTTAATTTATTTAGCCCATTTAAATCAGAATTTCCAAAATGTATTTTTTTCAAAATGTTTTTTCCGCCGAAGAGTTCTAAGATTTCACTGCGACCTAAAAAGTGCTAAAGTACATTTTTCCCCTCTTATTGTCAGTACAGTTCTTAAAAGTACTTTTTTTTAAATGCTTTTCCTGTCAGAACATCAATGATTCAAGTCCTATAGATATCAGGTCTTTAGCCACTTCTAACCTAAGTTGAATAACCATTGCAAAAACCGAAATTTCTAACTGTCTTTTTTCTCCCAGTGTCTGTCGTAGGTTGGTTTCTGCATGATTTTGATGGTATTGATGATGTCAAATACACTCTTGTTAACAATTTTTTATTCTTGTTGTTTGAGATTTCATCAACAATCAAAAAAAAAAAACATACCACCATTGAAAATTTTTCTGACAAATGCATACGCACTTCTGCTGACTGACTGTTGTGTTGTACAATCTTTTGCTCATATTAGTTTGGAACATTGTCTTGTGTGTATTTTTTTGATGTTCCCTACTTTTAGATAGAAAGAATATAAAGTTAGTTGCAGTGTTTGTAAATCGTCAAAATATTGGTGGGGGATCACATCAATTATGGTGAGATTGCTAGTCATGTGTTTTGCCTAATTATATGATGAATTCGTTATGATGTTCTAGCATGAGCGTGGGTCAAAATATTCCCACGCGCCGACCTCTAAACGCGATCATCTATCAATTTTAAACCGATCTGGCGTTATTGTCTGTCTATTTAAATAACGATCATGGTCCCCTTTTGACATTATATGTGATTTCGGTGATTTTGAGTTAAATTTTCATTAAGTTTGGTGGTAAAAGTTTTGTGGATCAAAAATAATTTTGAATACTAATTGGTTTTCATTAAAGCCTTTATGTTAATTTCTTTTTTTTAATCTTTTTCTTCTCTTTTTATCATTTTTACAAAAATATGATAATTACTTCAAAAAAAATTGAAGCCAAGAAATTAAAAAAAAAAAACACATCTTAACGGTATGACGCGTCATAAAGAGGGTATTGATGGATTCGTCAAGGTCGATACAAAGATTTTAAAGTTTTTTTGTTTGTTTCCTCGATTTTGATTATATTTACTACTACTGTTATCTCGTTTGCCAATCATTTTTCATCATCATCAATACAATTTGCCATTTAGGAAATATACGCGCATTTACTTTTTGTCATAAAAAAAAAGGAAACGCTCTTCACTCTCAACACACTTCACTTAAAAAAACGTTTTTATACAGCGTTCATTGTTAAGCAGTTTTACTTATTTGTTGTTTAAAAAAAAAACTGCCAAAAACAAAAAAAAAATTTTTGTTTGTTAAATTTGAAAAATTTGTTATGCAGTTTTTTTGTCTTGCACATAATAGAAAAACAGGAACAGTGGTCAAAATTGACGCTTTTTAATTTTTTTTTTTGAAAAAAAATAATTTGGAAGAATTGATCTCTCCATGTAAAAATTTATTTGATCTGACCGATCTTTTTAGATCTAATTTTATCAATTGTATATTATCAGATCTATTATATCCAAGATTTGTCCCCAATTTTGAGATCTAAGTAGATCTGATCAGATCTCAGAAATGGGAACAAATCTCGGATATAATATATCTGATCAGACACAATAGATATTATCAGAACTTAACGAAATCAAATCAAATCTAATCGATTTTAGATCATATTCCTCAGTAAAAGCATTTTGTTCATTCTAGTTATGAAAATGTTCATAGAATCTATGAAAAACACATTAGAAGTGAGAAAATGTTTTTTTTTTATTAGATGAACGAAATTTTTTATAAATTTTACGAAAACAGTTCATCGAAATAATGAAAATTATATAAAATTAAAAAAAATCATTGGCTCATTATGAACAATAAAACAGCCCCACAATAAAATGGTTCTGATCCAGAAACCAGAATCTCAGAATCTGCCATAAAAAAATCTATTGTTGGTTTTTCTTGTAATCTAACAAGAAAAGTACCCAAAAGGACTATTTCAGATTACTTTGAAATTTATAATCAAAAAAAGTAAAAAAAACCTAAATAGAATCTTTGTTTATTTTGACCTCCCAAACTCGACTCCGCCATCAGAATGGAATTCAATCGTTAAGTTTTCTTGTAATTTAAATGGAATGTTCGCAATGTGAAATTACCTGATTTCTTTAAAGTTTTTACACAAGATAGAAAAATAAAAAAACTAAGATCGACCTATCTGAGCAAAATCGGGTTCAGGAGGTCTAAATCCATAAAGATTCAATTTAGATTTTTTTTCTCTATCTTGTGTTTAAATTTCAAAGAATTCTTAAATGGTCATTTTGGGGAACTTTCTTATAAGATTACAGGAAAACCCAACGATAGGTTTTTTGGGATGGCAGATTCGAGTTCAGGCGGTCGCAATACATTAAAATTTGTTGGTCAGGTTTCTGGGTCAGAACCTCTTTTTGTGGGACTGCGTAATTATTTCTATGCATCGTTCAGCCCACTATTCCATAGCTGATTTGTTTATAAAATTCGTATTTTGTTTTTCTTTGCTGGTACATCTATAATACAATCATCATTAGCTTTAAGATTTTATTTTTCTCCAAAAATACAAAAAAAAAAAAAAAATCATCTAAACGCACGATTGAATACGTATAAGTGGATAATTTTATAAAGCAAAATTAAAGAAAAGGAAAAAGTTAAAGGAGCACATGCAAAAAATACATGACTGATTGGAGTTCAGGAAATGAATGAAGAAAAAAAATATTATGCATTGCATGCAAGAATGGAAATTATTTTGTAAAATAAAATTTAAATAAAGACAAATAAAATAATTCAATTAAATTTGTTTCGTGAAATTGAATAAGAAAATGAAATATATTAAAAAAGAAATACAATAAAAATAACAGTGTTATTAAATATATGCTGCACCCAACTCAAGATTTGAACCCAGAACTCCATGATGTGAATTTTTATGCAGTCAAATTAGGATTTACCTTCAGATTTAACATTCTTATAAGTGACAAAAATGCACATGAAATCAAATTCCAGCTGGTTAAGATATTATAGTATAAAAATCACTAATTGTAAGATCCTGTTTTTATGCACTCCATCTAAATAAATGATTTTTTTAACATGATAATGTTTTTAGGCTGGTGTCTAATTTTAAAAAAGTTGCAGGACGCCACCTCAGTTTGACTATATAAACTAACAATTAACGAAAAAGTAAAAGAATTACTATTTTCATTTTCTTAAAACCAAAAATTTTAATAACTTGGGTTTGTAACTTGGATTTCAATTCACCTCGTGGTGAATAAACCCGTTTTTCACCAGCCGGTGAATAAAAAGTAACATCATTTTTTTTCAACAAAAAAAAAATTTTTTTCCATAAATTTTTTTTTATTCATTCATTTTTTTTTTTACAATTTTTTTTTTTCATAAAATTTTTTTTGTTTCATCAAACTTTTTTTTTTTCATCAATTTTTTTTATCATAAAATTTTTTTTTTCATCAAATTTTTTTTTTTCATCAATTTTTTTTTTCATCAATTTTTTTTTTCCTAATTTTTTTTTTTTTCCTAAAATTTTATTTTTTCATCAAATTTTGTTTCTCCCCAGCAAAAAAAGAGCTTACCATTCACTACAAAATTCACCACAACTTATGAACTAGATGTACTTCTTCTTCAACTGAAACATTGATGAATTTAATATGAGCGTGACACACAAAGTATGTTCTTTTTATCGCCACTTTTCAGTGGCGAAAGATTGACACTTAAGTATAACATACATCACTAGTGTTTTTATCACAACTTCTGAAGTAGTGATCCGGATGTTAATATAACTTGACCTTTTGGAAGCACTTCTTTAGAAGTACATATTTCTTGGCATTTTGGGTGTGATTATGTCATTTTTATTTAGTGATTAAGAACTTCTAAATTAGAAGTTCTTTTTTTACTTATTTTTGTAAGATTGATTAAAAGAGTATTTTTTTTTGTAATATTTACACTAAAAACACTGTTCGACAGCAAAAACCTCCCAGTGTCACGTTTTCTTAAGTTGCTTCCACGAAATAGGACTTGATTTCATATAAAATGGACCTCCTGATTCCAAAACTGCAATCCACAATTTTCAAGCATGTTCTGTTTTTGAGATATTCGCGTTTGAAAATTTTAGTGTGATTTATAAAGAATATAAGTGCGTAACAGTAGAATTTGAGTTTTTCAAACGCCAATATTTCAAAAACAGTACGCGATAGAGAAAATTTGGATGCCAGATTTGGAATAAAGATGCCTTATTTTTACTAAATCGAGTTCTTTTGTGTTTGAGCAACTTAAGAATACGTTACAGAGGATACCGAAATATTTCAATATTAAAACGCGAATATCTTAAAAACCTTACGTAGTAAAAAAATTAATTTCATTGATAATCTAACATACATATATACTTCTAATTAAAAAAAGGAGTAATTATAGAGATCACAAAACTATAAAAATTCACGGCGAATTGATTAACAAGTTTGTTTTGACCACAAGCCTATACTTCAATTTCCTAAAAAGCTTAAACAATCTTTAATAATGTGTAGCAGCAACATCCGCTTTAGTTCGTAAATGTATTTATTTAATTTAGGACCAACTTTTTTTGATATAAGATATGAAATTTGAAAAATTTATCAATAATCGATTTTCGTCTTTGCGATTTTTTAAGCTCTAAATAAAGAGAAATGAAATGCCATTACCAAATTTTGTCACCATTTTTGCAAAACCTAAATCTATTTGAAGCTGGACGTAGAAAAAATTGCATACTTCGTGTATCACCCTCATTCTAATTGTTTCAGTTGAAAAAGAAGTTCATATGTTGTTCTGATTTGATTCCTAAGAACATATGAAACAGGTACTTCAAAATCATTAAGCAAAGAACTGGTGAAAGATGTTTTTATTGTTATTTTGTAGCATTTCTGGAAGTGATTTTAAAAGTACTTCCTACGGAATATGAAGTTCGGTACCTATCGCTACTTTGTATGTAGTGAAACTACTAATTCTTTTTGAACCACTTCGTTTATTTTTTGCTGGGTCATTAAATTTTTTTTTCCCATCAAATTTTTTTTTCATAATTTTTTTTTTTTTATCAAATTTTTTTTTTATAATTTTTTTTTTTTCATCAAACTTTCTTTCATTATATTTTTTTTGTCAAATTTTTTTTTTATTAATTTTTTTTTTCATCAATTTTTTTTTCATCAATTTTTTTTCATCAAATTTTTTTTTCATCAAAATTTTTTTTTTCAAAAAAAATTTTTTTCATCAAATTTTTTTTTCACCAAAAATTTTTTTTTCATCAAAACTTTTTTTCATCAAATTTTTTTTTTATCAATATTTTTTTCATTAATTTTTTTTTTTCATCAATTTTTTTTTTTCATCAAAATTTTTTTTTCATAAATTTTTTTTTTCATTTTTTTATCAAACTTTTTATTATCAATTTTTTCACACCAAAAATTTTTTTTTTATATTTTTTTTCATCATTTTTTTTTTACATCAAAAAATTTTTCTTTTCATCAAAAAAATTCATCAAAAACTTTTTTCAACAAAAATTTTTTTTTTCACCAAAAATTTTGGGTTCATCAATTTTTTTTTTAACATAATTTTGTTTTTCGTGGGAAAAAAAAACATTTTTTTACCAAAACTACTTTTTCACCAAGTCTAAGCTTTTCGCATAAAAATTTTCCATTTGTTTATCAAATGTACATAAAACAAGTGAGAGTGTTGTATTCTTTGGTGCCGAATCTTTTATACTCTCCGAAATGTAAAAACACTTTTTTGCACTTATTTTTGAAAATACTTTGCTTTGTCAAGTACACCCAAATCTTCCGCAAAACATTATCATGATTTAATGTTTTGGGCAAGAGTACAAAACTCGCAGGCATTTTTTGTAAAAAAAAAGTTGGAAATTTGTAAAATTGCAAAAATTATAAAACAACGAAAACTGTCAAATATTGGTAAAATAAGATTACGAGATTTTTTCTAGTAATTTGACAAGGTTTTTTTTTTTTTAGTGCATAAGCACCAACTTTCTTAAATTTTGTTTCTCCTTGTAATTTTATTTTTAGCGTTGGGATGAATTTTCACAAAAAATAACACAGCGTGACAAAACTGACCACTATTTAAGAAAACAAGAGGTGTGACCAACGTTTCTATATATTTGAGACATGCTGATTCGAATGGTGTACTCCGTTTTTCGATGTATGGTACAGTTTTCTTGCAAAATGTCGTTAAAGATTTGCTGATTTCGAGCCAGTTTTTCAACAAAAAAATTTGCAAAGTTAATGATTTTTAAATTGTATGGGATGGAAAATAAAGATATGACTTGTAGCAATATTTCTTATGCCAATTTGGCTTAAAGCTTTTCATCTTAAGCCCTTAAAATCGCGATTTTTTTAATTTTTTGAGGTTTTCGCGAAATTAACCGCCAAGTTGGTTTTTGTTTAAAAACTTGCTTTTAGTGAATCAAAAAGGCATCCCTAACAATACGAATAATGGATAAAAAACAGCTGTGTTATATGGACCATCATTATGAAAATCGCGAAAAACCGTTTTTTGGAATATGGCAGCATCACATTACGAGGTGATTTAAGGGTCCATCTTTTAGTATATAATGTGGGAACCTCAAACAATTAACTGACCAAAAATTTGGCGAAAAAAGTTTTCATTTGCAAAAGTTATCTTAACAAAAACTATAATTATTGTAGGGTTAACACTGGAATAATAGTTTTTGTTAAGATAACTTTTGCAAATGAAAATTTTTTTGGCAAAATTTTTGGTCAGTTAATTGTTTAAGAATCCCACATTATATACTAAAAGATGGAGTCTAAAATCATCTCGTAAAGTGATGCTGGCATATACAAAAAAACGGTTTTTCGCGATTTTCATCATGATGGTCCATATAACATAGCTGTTTTTTGTCCACTATTCGTATTGTTAGGGATGCCTTTTTGATTCACTAAAAGCAAGTTTTTTATCAAAGACCAACTTGGCGGTTAATTTCGCGAAAACCTCAAAAAATGAAGAAATTCGCGAATTTAAGGGCTTAAGATGAAAAGTTTTAAACCAAATTTGCATAAGAAATGCACATTGACATTTTGCAAGATAACTGTATCATACATTGAAAAACGGAGTACGCCATTCGAATCAGCATGTCCGAAATATATAGAAATGATGTTCTTTTGTTTATTTTTTAGTGTTCCGCAGTGTAATTTTTAATCAAATTAGTTGTGAAAACTGACTTAAATTTAATGAAGAAAATTTGGTCAAAAAATATTCGATTTTTAACAACTTTTTAAAAAACTATATGAAATTTTTTTCTGAATCGTTAAGTTCTCTCCCTCCTCCAATGTCCTAAGTCATTTTTTATAATTTAAAATTAGGTTTTTGTTAATGGTGTTTCTATAATGAGAAAATAAACAAATTATTACAAAGTAAAAAATTTAAATAATACTAAATTATAATATGTAAATTAAATTTTCAAAAAACCACAAAAAGGGTTAATTGTTTAAAAAAAAACAGCTGTAACTAACCTGTTACAATTATAGGTTACATAAATAGTTTTGTAAATATATTTTAAACTATAACAAGGGTTAAATGATGTTTTTTTTTTTTACTTTTTTTTGTTAAATAGGAGTCAAATATTTTTTGTATTTACAATTCACAAAAACAGCTGCGTATCTGCCTACATGTCAAAAACACTCGATAAAAAGGTTTTCCTGTACCAATATGAAAAAATGTCATATATTATTATTAAATAAAAAAATGCATAGAAAAAATCTAAAAAATAAAGAAGAATGAAAAAAAATATTGTTTTTTCCATTTTTTGTATTTGAATAAAATTCAATTATTTTTATGCTTGATTAACAATAAATGCATATGCATGAGGAAATTGTTCAATATACACACACACACTCTGCACAGAGGGAAACTATGATTGGAAAGTATAAAGGATTTTGGAGACACAAAATAAATTATTTATAAATATTGGAAATTACAAATCTCTTATTAAAAATGTTTTCCTTTTGACATTCTAACATTTTATTTGAGGAATCCAGTTTAAATTGTAAAAACTCCACATGAAACTCAAATATTTTTTTTTAATTTCAGAAAAGCCGACGAGAAATTCTTACGATCGCCCTTAAATTTCTGAAAATCTTAATTAAAATTAAAAAAAATCCAGCAGAAATTCGGAAAATCCCAATGGAAAAAAAATATTAACATATAAAAACACAATTTCCATAAACAAGACAAAACAACATATAAAATCATGCTGATGATAACACTAACTAGAGTGTTTGAAACCGGTATGTGAAAACCAGAAATGTCTAAAATTTTTAGAAATTGAATTTTTCTTCTGCATTTTTTTTAACATATTCTCTTCTAGACTTACAATTCGACTTTTTTTGAAACCTTAAAAATCCGATCTAAATTCCGAATACTTTCTGAACAAACTTTATAAAAACTATAAAGAGATATATGGCATAATATTTTTTTTTTGTATGTATAAAAGGATCCCTAAACAATATTCAAACACACACAATCACAATCTCATAAATTTTTGAATACGAAAGGAGATTGAAAAAATTGATTTGCAAAAAAAATGAAATTGAATAGAAAAAAATTGAGCATAAATAAATTTATTAAAAAACTATGCAATTTTTATGTTTGTTGCTGTTATATCATATTTTGACTAGATTTTGTATAATGATTTTTTTTGTCGTATGCCTTTAAAAAAAAAACAATACAGCCAGCTGTAAAAATGATTTGTTCAATTTTTTTCAAAATTTTTCCATTCTTTACAACCACGATTTGTTTTGCCTGCCTACCGTTTGTCAATGCATTTGTTACACTTTTTTTAAATTTTTTTTTGTCTTTTTTTCGGCTCGTGCATCACATTACTTCGGCGGGAAATTTTATTTATTTTCTTTTTTTTTCTGTTTTAATTTTGCGTAATTTTAGGCGTAAATAATTTTTGTAAATCGATTTTCCTCTTCGTAATGAGTTTTCAGTATGATTTTTACAAAAAATGTAATTTTGTTGCTGTCTTAAATGGGTTTGTTTTGAATATTTCGTTAGATGGTGTTTACCAGAGGCCATTATACTAAACAGATGTTGTCAACTAGGATTTAAAACAAAATAAGATTATAATTGGATTAAAATAAATGAGCAAATGGCTGTTGGTAACAGAAACTGGACAATAAAAAGAACAATGGTCAAGCAGATTTTTTAAATTCCAAAGGTCTATTAAGGGAAGAAAATTAAGAAGATTAAATTTAAAATTTTAATACAAAAGAAGAGAATTAATAAAATTAAGAATTTACTTAACATCGATAGCAATTGAAAACTGTGTTATCGATATAACGATAAAAGTACACAATTTTCTAAAGAAAACATTTGTGTCATCGATATATCGATAACACAATTTTCTAGGAATAAACTTTTGTGTTATCGATGAATCGATAACTATAGTCAATTTTTAATAGAAAATTTTGTGTTATCGAAAATTTTCTTTAGAAAATTTTTTGTTATTGACATAAACAATTTTCTATAGAAAATTTTTTATTATCGATATAGACAATTTTCTATAGAAAATTTTGTGTTAATGGGTACGTTCAGCAGAGAAAGCTGCTACGCAGCTGCTCCTCAACATTCTGCTGAACGGTTTGATTTTTGACATTTCAGTCAACATGTTGAGTGAGCGCTTCTCATCACTAGTAGCGTACACAATTTATGCTACATTTGATCACAAACTGATACATAAGCTGTTTTATTGAAATTATTTATTTTTTTTGGACGTTATTCAAAGAAGTAAACACAACAAATCATAAAAAAGTATTTTTTACAGCAAAAAATAAATGAAAGCGTCAAAAAAAAAATATTCCAATATTTTAAAACATTGGCAAAAAAAAATGCGTTCAGCAGATTCAACTAATCAAAACATGCTACATCTCAACTGTTGAGTAGCAGGTTTCTCTGCTGAACACGCTCAATGATATACACAATTTTCTATAGAAAATTTTGTAATATCGAATACACAATTTTCAATACAAAAATTTTGTGCTATCGACATATCGATAGAATATACAATTTTCTATAAAAAAATTTTTCTATCGAGGTTTCGATAGCCATAGTTAAAGTTTTATGTTATCAATGTATTGATAGCTATGCACAATTTTCGATAAAAAATTTTGAGTTATCGATAACTACACAACTCTCTATATACATTTTTGTGTTGTCGAGACACACAATTTTCTTTTGAAAATTTTTTGTTATTGATATACACAATTTTCTATAAAAAAATTTGTGTTGTCGATATACACAATTTTCTATAGAAAATTTTGCATTATCGATATGCACAATTTTCTATAGAAAATTTTTTGTTATCGATGTACACAATTTTCGTAAGAAAATTTTTTGTTATCGATTTACACAACTGTCTTATAAATTTTTGTGTTATCGATATAGACAATTTTCTATAAAAAACTTTGTGTTGTCGATTACATACTTTTCTTGTAAAATTTTGTGTTATCGATATACACAATTTTCCATAGAAAACTTTGCTTTATCAATACATCGATACATCGATAACTATACACAATTTAAAATAATAGAAATTATGCTAACTATAGTCAATTTTTAATAGAAAATTTTGTGTCATCGAAAATTTTCTTTAGAAAATTTTTTGTTATTGACATACACAATTTTCTATAGAAAATTTTGTGGGATCGATATACACAATTTTCTATAGAAAATTTTGTATTATCGATATTGACAATTTTCTATAGAAAATTTTGTGTTAATGATATACACAATTTTCTATAGAAAATTTTGTAATATCGAATACACAATTTTCTATACAAAAATTTTGTGCTTTCGACATATCGATAGAATGTACAATTTTCTATAAAAAAATTTTTCTATCGAGGTTTCGATAGCCATAGTTAAAGTTTTATGTTATCAATGTATTGATAACTATGCACAATTTTCTATAGAAAATTTTGAGTTATCGATAAATACACAATTCTCTGTATACATTTTTGTGTGGTCGATACACACAATTTTCTTTTGAAAATTTTGTGTTATCGATATACACAATTTTCTATAGAAAAATTTGTGTTGCCGATATACACAATTTTCTATAGAAAATTTTGCATTATCGATATGCACAATTTTCTATAGAAAATTTTTTGTTATCGATGTACACAATTTTCTTAAGAAAATTTTTTGTTATCGATTTACACAACTGTCTTATAAATTTTTGTGTTATCGATATAGACAATTTTCGATAAAAAACTTTGTGTTGTCGATTACATACTTTTCTTGTAAAATTTTGTGTTATCGATATACACAATTTTCCATAGAAAACTTTGCTTTATCAATACATCGATACATCGATAACTATACACAATTTAAAATAAAAGAAATTATGCTATCGATGTACCGATAACTACACTAATCGATACCTATCACAATTTTCTATAGAAAATTTGGTGTTATCGATACATCGATTAACAAGTTATAATTGATATTTTGAAATTTTTATAGAAAATTAAGTTTAGTTATCGATACATCGATTATTATCGATATATCGATGGCACTTTGGAAAATTGTATCAAATTATCGATATGTCACAAAATTTTTTATAGAAAAATTTTCGATAGAAAATTGTATATATCGATAACACAAAATTTTCTATAGAAAATTGTGTATATCGATAACACAAAATTTTCTATAGAAAATTGTGTATATCGATAACACAAATGTTTCTATAAAAAATTGTGTGAATCGATAACACAAAATTTTTGATAGAAAGTTGTGAATATAGATTCTGTATATCGAGAACACAAAATTTTCTATAGAAAAATGGGTATATCGATAACATAAAATTTTCTTTAGAAAATTGTGTATACCGATAACATAAAATTTTCTTTAGAAAATTGTGTATATGGATAATACAAAATTTTCTATAGAAAATTGTGTATATCGATAACACAAAATTTTCTAAATATTGTGTATACCGGTAATACAACGTTTTTTATAGAAAATTGTGTATATCGATAACAAAAAATTTTCCATAGAAAATTGTATATATCGACAACACAAAATTTTCTATGGAAAATTGTGTATATCGATAACACAAAATTTTCTATAGACAGTTGTGTATATCGATAACACAAAATTTTCTATAGAAAATTGTATGCATCGATAATACAAAATTTCTATAGAAAATTGTGTATATCGGTAACAAAAAATTTTCTATAAAAAATTGTGTATATCGATAACACAAAATTTTCTATAGAAAATTGTGTATATCGATAACATAAAATTTTCTATAAAAAATTGTGTATATCGATAACAAAAAAAATTCTATAGAAAATTAGGTATATCGATAACACAAAATTTGATATTGTGTATACCGATAACGCAAATTCTATTGAAAATTTTGTATATCGATAACACAAAAACTTCTATACAAAATTGTGACGTAACATTTTCTATAGAAATTTGTGTATAGTTATCGATATATCGACAACTTAAAATTTTCTATAGAAAATTGTGTACAACTATCGATATCTCGATAACATAGTTATCGACAACATAAAATTTCCTTTAGAAAAAATTTTGTATAACTATCGATATCTCGATAACACAATTTTTTCTATAGGAAATTGTATAGATTTAGCGAAAACACAAAATTTTCTACAAAAAATCAATAACACAAAATTTTCTATAAATTTTTTTTTACAGGTTTCTGTATTCGAAAACATAAAATTTTCTATCGAAAATTACACAAAATTTTTATCAACATATCAATTACACAAAATTTTTATCAAAAATTGTGTATAGTTAATGATATATCGATAACAGAAAATTTTCTATCAAAATTTATGTCCAGTTATTTACATTTATATTGATCATACTAAATTTTCTATTGATAAATGTGTCTAGTTATCGATGTTTCGATAACACAAAGTATTCTATACAAAATTGTGATAATTTTGTAGAATTTTCTATATATAATTGTTATAGTTATCGATAAATCGATATTACAAAATTTTGTTTTAATTGTTACTAAATGTAAAATTCTGTTTTCAGCGTATAACGTATTTCAATTACGTTTATTTTTTACATAAATTGTTTTAATAAATTATTTTATTAAATTAAACTTTATATTTTGCCATGCATTTATATAGTAGATAAGCTGTTTCACAATCATTGTCACCCATTAAAGTCTTACACTCTGCAATAGATTTGTTAATCAAATCTTGCTTATTCTTTAAAGCTGGGTTTGTTTGTAAAACTTTCATTGTAGATTCTGCGTCTAAGGCACCATTTTTAAAGTAACCCTGTTTTTCCATTAAACATTTCATGTAACATTTAATAGATTCCATGGCCTCTTCGTCTTTCATGCCACCCTCAAAGAAAGCCATAAGTTCTTTTGTAGTAAGATGATTTTCAGACATGCAAGCTTCTCTTTCTTTTTCCAATTCTTCTCTTTTGTCGGCCTAGAAAGTACAAAATTTTAATTTATTGATAAGCAGAGTTAAACAACTTTATTAATGAGTTTTTTTAACTTTCTCGAAATGGCGAAAAATATTTCCTTAAAAAAACTAACAACACAGTGCAACAACCCAAATCGGAATGCGATGAAACCAAAAGCAAATAAAAAAAGCCTTAAGGTTTTTTTAGTTCAGCGCTAGATTTTTTTTACACGAATTTGAAGTTAGTGATCTTTAATTAGTGGTGTATGCTTAATTTTGTAATAGCCTTTAAATAATAATCATACTCAACGGTGCATAGTGGTTTATTTTTAAGATTGCATTTTACCTGTTCTACACTCAAAAAAATACGTTAGTAGATTTACTAATTTTTTTTTGCTAGCATGTTAGCAAAAAATTCTTGTAAACTTCATTTAAGCAATTTTAAACAAACTTTGAACAAATTTCTTTTGCTAAGATTTGAAATTGAGTTGACAATATTTTTACAAGATTTTTTGCTAATATTAGCAAAAATAAATGGTAATTTTTTTTTTAATTTTCAAAAAACTTAAAATGGCGGAAACTAAGCCAGATAGAGCAAAATGGAGGCCATTTTTGGTTCTCGGGCTCTCCATAGTATCGCCGGTCCTCTTCACATGTGTGGACCCTAACGGGTCCGAACTTTGGATCCAAAAAAGTTAGCATTCCCGAAAATTTTAAAATGCTCATATCTCGGTAAATATTGCCGACACAACAAAAAGTCCAAAAGCATTTTTGTAGCTCTCAACACGTAGAACAAAAGCTCTCCGAGTAATATTTTTGAAGTTATCGAGTTTTGTAATTCTCAAAACCCCGGTGGTCCCCTAAAATCACGTATCTCAAAAACTAAGCAAGGTAGAGCGAAACGGACACAAATTTTGGATCAAAAACTATGACGATTTTTAAGGAACCTAACTAGGTCTAGGCCCATTGGGCTCTGGACATATCGGGTCCGAACCCAACGGGGTCCTCAAATGTGTCTGAACTAAGTTGAAAAAAAAAAAAATTCAGTTAACTAATTTTTGCAAAACATTTTTCCTAACTTTACCAAAAAAATTTTGGCTTCAAAATCAGCAAATTTTCTTGTAGGTTTACAAGCTTTTTTTGCTAATATTACAGTTTTTTTTTTGAGTGTAAGTGCTTATTAGACTTTTTTTTTTATGTTAACTATACTTTTAATTTATTTTCAATTTTGTTACTTTATTCCAAAATATTTTAGGAATTAATTTTCAATATATTTACCTTAACATGTGTTACACCCAAAATCATTGCTACTACACAAATGTATAAAAATTTCATTTTTGATTTTTTTTTTCTTCGCTATATTCAGCTTGTTATAATTTCAAATTGAAACTAATGAATTTTATAAAAACGTCCCTAGATTTTATACATCAAATTAAAATAAAATTTTCATTATTGAATTTTCTGTTTAATTGATAGTATTTTTATTAAACAAAGAACTTCCTAGCATTTAAACTGTTGAAAAAAAAACTGATAAATAAAATTTACACAAAAAATATAATATATGCATTGTGTTCAAATTTAATATTGATGCAATAAAATACAGTGTTTAACATGAAAACGTAAGTGATTTGAGACAAAAAAAAAAACACTAAATCCCCAAAATAGACTCATAAAGGTTGGAATACTTCCCTTGCTAGAAACCTTTAACTTTTAAACTTTTATCGTTCATTTTAATTTTTATACCCTCCAACCACAGCATGGGGGTATACTCACTTTGCCATTTCATGTGTAACACTTCGAAATATCGGTCGGGGACCCCACAAAGTTTATATAATATTGATCCATGATTAGGCTGACCATTCGTACTGATTTTTGATCACGTGTACTGATCAAAAACCGTTGTACTGATTTGTACTGATTTTTTAAAATATGTACGGATTGTACTGATTTCTGTACATTTCAACATCAAAAATAAATAATTTTAGACAAAAATTCTATACAAAAACTTGAATTTCCATAATACAAGTCGACAGAGCTGTTTTTATAATTTAAGTCTGACAATGAGATAATTTATAATGAATTTATTCTAAGGAGATTAGAGTTCTTAAATCAAGATGTTCCTTAACGCAAAAATGTTTCTGAGCATGAGGTTATTTTGATCTTCCTAAATTTATATAAAATTCCCACAGAATCTTTGAGGTTTTCTATAACGAAAAGTTCAATTGGCCGATGGATTTTTTTATATTTTTAAAAATATGATGTAAATTGCATGAAGCCAAATGATTCTGGGATCTTAAATGAGGTAATGTCATCAGAGCTTATTCGAACAAGCACTCAGAAAATCAGGGACATTGAAAAAACACGTGCTTATTAGCTGTGAAGTTTTCTTAAAGAAAAAGTTGTCAAAACTAACGAAAAAAAGTCTTCAAAAATCTGAGGGATTTTCTTATTTTCAAAACCTGTGGAATTTTTTTACATTTTCTGCAGTGACACGATCAAAATATTCAAATGAAGTCGTTTAAAGTCAACTTAATTTTCTGCAGAATAACAGTTGCTTTTTTGCAGTTGTTTTTTTGCAGTTGTTTTTTTGCAGTTGTTTTTTTGCAGTTGTTTTTTTGCAGTTGCTTTTAAACAGTTGTTTTTACTCAAAATACTTGCGGTCAAGTTAGTTTAACCGAAATTTTTTGAGTGTTGAAAAAACATCAGTGTTTTCCCATTTTTTTTTTTCAAAAAAATTTGGAAAGTTGTTTCTAAAAAAAAAAAAAACATAAAAACTTGGGCGTACTGATTTGAGCTCAGAATAAAATGGTCACCCTATCCATGATAGAATCTTAGTTATTTTAGCAACGTCCGTCCGTCCGTTTGTATAAATAACGATGCAGTCCAAACCAAAAGAGCTAGAGCCCTGAAATTGGGCAATAATATCTCTTATGTTTCTGGTAAGGCTAAGTTCGAAGATGTGCAAAATCGGACCAGGGGAAAAAAGTTCCCCCTTAAAGAACTAAAACGACCCCCAAAAACTACGATATTTTTACGAGTTTTTTTTTAATTTTTGCTCAACAAATGTTACATTTGTGTGCCATATTATGTTCATAGACCTGCGTTTGGACCGAAGGGGTTAGGAAATTCGATTTTTTTCAGTCCGTGGTTATAGAAATTAATTAAAAATAACGATAAAAATTTATTAATTAAGCATAAATAGCATAAACAAATAATTTGTAAACATATAAAGCGGTGGAACAGGAGCCCCCCCCCCCCCCCCCAAAAAAAAAGGGCGTCCCTGCGACTTTTTTTAATTTTAAACGTGTTGGAGGGTATAAAAACTTCGGCACAGCCGAATTTAACACTTTTACTTGTTTTTTAATCAACTTTTTTTTCAAAATTTTTTTATCACAATTTTTGTTTTTCATCTAATTTTTTTTTTATCATCAATTTTTTTTTATAATTTTTTTTGTTTTTTATCAAAAACTTAATTTTCGTCAATTTGTTTTTCATCAAAAAAAAAATTTTTCATGAATTGTTTTTTTTTATGAAATATTTTTTCATGAAATTTTTTTTTTTATCAAATTGTTTTTTTTATCAAAAATTTTTTTTCCTCAAAAACTTTTTTTTATAAAATTTTTTTTTTTTTTCACCAATGTTTATGAAAACTTTTTTCATAAAAAAATTTTTCTTTTAATTTTTTTACTTATTTTTTTTCTCACCAAAACAACTTTTTCACCAAGTTTAAAATTCAGACATAAAAATGTTCCATTTGTTTAACAAATGAACAAAAAACAAGTGAGAGTGTTAAATTCTCTTGTGCCAAATCATTTATACTCTCCAAAATGTGAAAAAAAACTAGTGATAGAGTGTGTGTGATTCGGAAATTCCTGTCGTAAGCGTGAGTGGGTGTGGGTCATAATTCAAGCACGCGTTGTTTAATTTTAGACTTCATCAATTTATCTACAGAAAGAAGGACGGACGAACAGACGGACATTCATAGAACTTCTTAGCATAGTTCTGTTGGAGGGTATAAATATTAAGGTTGGAGGGTATAAAAAAACCTCGATACATCGATAACACAAATTTTTCGATTAAAAATTGTGATTGTTATTGATATAATTTTCCAAAATTGGATATAGTTTTCCAAATATCTATAACACATAATTTTTCTTTAAAAATTGTATATAGTAACGCCGTCCTACAAAAATGAAAAAAAAGTCGTTAGACACGAACTGGATAATATACGGATTTCTCAATGAAAAGTTATCTGCTAACTACCGATTTAACGGAGCCTTATGTCAAAATTTGTATGAAAAACTTAAATTTAAAGGCGTGTTATTTTATAACGGAGCATTGAGTAATCTAGTGTGGTAAAACTGCATTTACGGTTTTTCTTTACATGAAGCTGTTTCCTTTTACAACGACTTCAAAGTTTAGCAGGATTAAATTTTATAAAAAATTTTTTACATATTTGTACTTGTCCTGGGATGCCACTAATGATAGCAAATGAAAGAGGAGGATCTCCCCTTATTTGTCTATTTTACTACACTGCGAATCACATCAATGAGGAATCGAGTTTTTCGCTTTTTAATCGAATATATCTTTGTACCGAATAAGCGGAAAAATATAAAAAAAAGCACTGATAGAGACCATTATCTAGCTAATAATATCAAATATAAACAATAATCAAAAGACTGAAGGAAGTCCTTTAAAAAATTATTTTTCGGCAACTTGTTAAAAAATTACCAATTTTTTATGAATCACTTGAATAAGGAATTTTGTAATACAGACCAAGTAGGACCTGAATCCAATTTGTAATGAATAGCAATCCCTCAAACAACAAAAACAAAACAGTTTTGTTTTGAATTTCAATAAAAATGGGACTCCCAAAGCTCTTAGCTATTCCGAAAAGGAAAAAGTACTGACTTTGAAGTTCAAAGTGTTAAAGGTCGTTGAAATCGGCTAATTAAAAGAGAGGAAAAAAACTGCTGTATGCAATTATTTAAATAACATTCAGAACTATGGAAAAAACATGAATGGGCGAACTCAAATGGCAACAACTGAACGAGATCGACAAAAATTTTAAAAATTCCCCCAAATTCGACGCCGACATCTTTCAAAATTCTCAAATAAAGTGGCGTTAATGCGAGTATTTGTACAGTCCGTCACGTTTAAAAGTCAAGTGAGTTCATAGCTCGTCGAAAATTATGCAAAAACTAATCGCTGAATGCCAAACGTAGTAAGCAGCGCCTTAATCTCTGCAGGAATACAATGACACGGCCTGAGAAATTTTTCAAAGTAATTTATTCCGAAGAAAAAATAAAATAATACCGTTGCATTGGACGGATACAATGGTTTTCGGTGATTTGAGACAATAAAAACCGTTTTTGCATAGCAGACAGATCAAAGAAGGTGTTGTTAAAGTATGGGGTGCGCTATTCTACTGTGGCATCATTACTGTTCCTTACGTTACCATCGATGCTTCTTAAGTTTGGAACTAAGGGGTGGCTTTTTTTTGCAATTAGCAACAGACTATGAACTAAATTAATTTTTAATCGTGATGGACTGTCAAAATACCCATTAAATCACCACTTTCTTTGATAATTTTGCAACCTGTTAACGTGGAATTCGAGGGAATTCTTAAAATGTTTGTCGATTTCGTTCTGTTCTTGCCATTTTAGTTCGCCCATTCGTGTTTTTTCCATAGTTCTTAATGTTATTTAAATAATTGCCTTCAATAGGTTTGCCCCTCTATTATTTTCGCGATTTCAACGGCCTTCAACACTTTGGACTTTAAATACAGTACTTTTTTCTTTTCGGAAGATCTAAGAGCTGTTGTGAGTCTCATTTTTATTGAAATTCGAAACAAAACTGTTTTGTTTTTATTGTCTAAGGAATTGCTATCAATAACAAATTGGATTCAGGTCCTACTTGGTCTGTATTAAAAAATTCCTTATTCAAGTGATTCATAAAAAACTAGTCATTTTTTAACAAGTTGCCGAAAAATATATTTTTAAAGGACTTCTTTCAGTCTTTTGATTATTGTTATTATTTGACGTTATCAGCTAGATAATGGTCTCTATCAGTTCATTTTTTTATATTTTTCCGCTTATTCGTTACAAAGATATATTCGATTAAAAAGTGAAAAACTCGATTCCTTATTGATATGATTCGCAGTGTATTTTTACATATCAGGAAAAATGAGGTAAGTTACGTCCTTTCAAAAATGTATATTTCAATATCATTAAAAATTTTCAACAAAATATTTTGATAAAGTTTTCAAATGACTTTATTCACACCCTTTTATTCTGATATTGCAAAATTAAAAAATTGAATAATTAGGGGAGATCCTAGTTTTTTATTTGAGTGGCATCCTTGAACAAGTACAAATATTTCAAAAATATTTTACAAAATGTATCCTTTAAAATTTTGAAGTCATTTTAAAAGGAAACAGGATCACGAAATGAAAAACTGTAAATGCAGTTTTACTTCAATTGATCTCAACTTTCAGACGTTTATAATCCGGTTCATGTTTAATATTGGCTGTCAGACGGTGTAATTGATATAACTGTATAAGCAAAATATTTTATAGAAACTTTTGTATAGTTATCGATTAAAAACAAAATTCTATAAAAATTGTGATAGTTATCGATATAACGGTAAAACAAAATTTTCGTTAGAAATTTAAAATATTGATTAATATATACACTAAAAAAAACCTTGTAAAATTACGAGAAAAACTTGTAACTTTTTTGTGTGCTACCTCCTAGTTGACAAAAATTCCTAGTAATTTTACAAGATTTTTACCAAAAATTTTGTAATTTTACAAGGTTTTTACCAATAAAATTGTAAATTTACAAATTTTTTGATTCGATAAAATTTACAAAGAGGTTTTGTTATTTACTAGATTTTTTGCTACCCCCTATTTTACGAGAATTTCTAGTAATTTTACAAGCTTTTTTACCAATGTTATGGTAAATTTACAGTTTTTTGGCGTAATTAAAATTACAAGGAATTCTCGTGAATTTACTAGATTTTTTTGTGTAAAATTATCTTGGAAATTTGTAAGATTACAAAAAAAAATGTATAATTACAAAAAAATTTAATTTCGATTTGTTAAAAAACCAGTTTTCCTTGTCAAATACTAATAAAATGGGAGCTTTTTTTGTGTGTAGTATAGATAGATATCGATTTAAAAAAAATATATATATATTTATCGATAACAAAAAAATTTTGTTTAGAAAATTATGATTGTTTTAGATATATCGACAGCATTACATTTTCTATAAAAAATTTCACTATAATTTAGATACTAATTTACGTTTTATGCATATAACGTACACTCTAATTAAAATGATTTCAGTTTCCTACTATAAATTGGGTAAATTTATACATATTGCGTAATTCTGCTTAAAATTTTTAGAAATTTACCCAACTTATAGTAGTATATTATTTGAATTTGTTGAAATTTACCCAATTTATAGTATAAAACTTGACTCATTTTTTTAGAGTGTATTTTTATTACGTTTATTTTTCACATTTCAGGCAGTTTAACAATTAAATTACATTTCAGATTTATATTTTGCCATGCATTTCGTAACAAGATAAGCTGATTCACAATCATTAGCTCCCTTTAAGGCCTTACACTCTCCAATCGCTTTGTTAATTAAATCTTGTTTATCCTTCAATTCTGGGACTGTTTGTAAGAATTTTTTTGTAGCTTCTTCATCCAAGGCACCATTTTTAAAGTGACCCTGTTTTTCCATTACACATTTCATGTGACATTTAACAGATTCCTTAGCCGCTTCGTCTTTCATGCCACCCAAAAAGAAAGCCTTAAGTTCTTCTTCAGTAACATGAGATTCTTTCATGCAAGCTTCGCCTAATTTTTCAAGTTCTTCTTTCATGTCAGCCTAGAGTGAAATTTGGATACAAATAATACAAATAAATCAATAAAAGGACTTTACAATTATAATTAACAAAAAAAAAATTTAATACAAATGCTAAAAAATATTTTCGTTAAAAAAATAGTCGTTGTAATTCTCATTTAGTATGTTTTCTTAATGATTTGTTTCATTTAAGCTTTTGGAATCTGAGAATCACAATTATTTTCTCCTATTTAGGTATGATGATCCCCTTGCAATATTTCCAATTCAAAAATTCTAGTGTAATTCTCATTTTCTGTTTTCACAAAATGAAAGATTTGTTTTACAAAATATATTTACCTTAACATGTGCTACTCCCAAAATCACAGCTACTACAAAAATGTATAAAAATTTCATTTTTGATAATTTTTCTTTTTAAATTTTTGCTATATGCTGCTTGTTATAATTTCAAATTGAAACTAATGAATTTCATAGAAAACTCTCTTGATTTTATACATCAAATTGAAATGAAATTTTCATTATTCAAATTTTAAATATAATTGATGGTAGTTTTCATTAAACAATGAACTTCCCAACATTTAAACTGTTAAAAAAACTGATAAATAAAATTTACAAAAAAAAATAATTCTAATCATATTAAAATGTAAAATAATAATATATGCAATTATTGTGTTCAAAGTCAATGAAATTGATTGTTTTTTATTAAATAAAATTTTTTAACTTAATTTTATAAATTTTTTATTGCTTTAATTTACACAAAAAATATAAATTTTATTAGTATTTGTTAATAATTACAAAATTGAACAATTCATATGCGGTTTTTTTGGTTGGTGGTTTTTACGTTTTGTTGAATTGAAGCATTTTGTTGTATTTAGACATTCATTAAGTGCAATTAAATTATCCATTATTTAAAATTTATCAAAAAAAAAAATTTAACAATAATATATTGTTTTTAGTTATCTATAAAATTAACAACAAATAAATCACATAATTTGAATTTTAAAAACCCTTTATTGTTGCTACAAAATATATTTATAATTTAATAGAAATTTAATGGAATTAGAGCAAACAATTTTTTTGTTTTTAATAAGGTACAACCGAAGTTTAAATTTGAAAAACAAAACTAAGAAGGAAGGTTAGGTTAGGTTAGGGTGGCGGTGCCAGATGGGCACTCCGCATAGACCAATTGGTCCATAGCGATACCACAAAACTTTTTCCGCTTATCGATGTAAACTAAATACATTGACCTTCATTGCGAATTGTTTCAAGCTCTTCAGGTCTATCCTCGTAATTTCCTCCAAAGTCTCGAACTGTGAACTTCCTATAATTGATAGTCGAGTTCGTGCCAAAGCCGGGCAGTGACACAGGATGTGTTCAATGGTCTCTTCGACGTCTGGTGTCTCGCACCTTTTACAGCTTGCGTCCGTAATAAGATTCATGTTCTTGGCATGTTTTCCGACAAGACAGTGTCCCGTTATTAAACCTGTCAACATACGACATTCTATTCTCGTAAGTGTAAGTAAGAATTTAGTTTTTCCTAAATCATAGCGTGGCCATAAAATTCTGCTACGACTTGTCCCAAGTTCCTTCCATCTTCGATTTGCTTTGGCGACAGTAAGGGTATTTCGTTTTAGTTTGAAATGCTGGAGTGGCGGTGAAAGCATTATGGTGGTACCTATGCCATCTGCTCCAAGTTTCGCGAGTTCATCTGCTTTCTCGTTTCCTTCTATTCCTTCGTGCCCTGGTACCCATAATAAGGTAACTTCATTATTCAAGCAAAGTTGTTTTAAATTCTCGTAACACTTTAAAACCGTTTTCGATTTAATTTGGTAACTAAGAAGGAAACCGATTATAAAAATTAAAAACAAAAATATTTTCAGCACAAAAATTAAACAAGCAAAAGAACTGTACATTTGGTAAATTAGTGCAAAAATAAGTGCAAGTGTTTTTACATTGTAGAGAGTATAAAAGATTCGGCACCGAAGAATTTAACACTTTCACTTGTTTTTATGTACATTTGATAAACAAATGGAAATGTTTTTATGTGAAAAGCTTAGACTTGAGTTTAGGGTGGGTTGTATACGCCTAAAATAAAGGAAATTTTTTAGGCAAGTCCATGGCGCTCAGACTTAAAATAGTCCATTGTACTGTAAAAAAAAGCTTAGACTTGGTAAAAAGTTGTTTTGGTAAAAAAATTTAAAAAAAATATTTTTTTTTTTCCGAAAAACAAACTTATGATAAAAAAAAATTTAATGATAACAACAATTTTGGTGAAAAGAAAATTTTTAATGAAAATCATTTTCATTAAAAAAAAAAAAAATTTTGAAAAAAAAAAATTTTGAAAAAAAATAATGGAATTTTTTTTTTTTTTATTTCTGTTTCTGTAAAGACAGTTGATTTCAGGCTCTAATAATAATAATGAATTATAATTTTTTGATTTTTTATATATGGTTTTGAATTGAGAAAAGTGTGAAATAAAAATTTTAATTTTTCTAAAAATTTAAGACAATCTGGTTCGTTTTTTACTAGTTTCATATAATGCAGTTATTTTAATCTTCAGAAATTTTTTAATAAAAAGAAAAATTTTTTGATGTTAAAAAAAAAATTTATGAAAAAAAAAAATGTTGATGAGAATAAAATTGATAATAAAAAATTTGATAAAAAAAAATTTAATGAAAAAAAATTTATGACAAAAAAAAATTTGATGAAAAATAAAATTGATGGAAAAACAAATTTTATGACAAAACAAAAAAATTGATAAAACAAAATTTGATGAAAAAAAAAAAAATTATGAAAAAAAAGAAATTATGAAAAAAAAACCATTATGTAAAAAAAAAATTGATGAAAAAAAAAATTATTAATTTTTTTTTTTTTTGTTAACCGATAAAATAAATATGTAAAAAACTCTTTTTTTGTCATTTTATATATAATAATAGTTTTGATCACATGATCAGTTATTTTTAATTATTCTTTCTATTTATTTTATTTCGTTGTAGCGAAAAAAACAAGGGTTCTGGTGGGAATCGAACCCACGACCCCCGCATTGAAAGGCTAGCACAATACTCACTAGCCTACGGCAGATAAAACAAAAAAGAAATTGGTGAAAAAAAAATTATGGAAAAAAAATTTTATGAAAAAAAAAATTATAAAAAAAAAATATGTAAAAAAAATTGATGAAAAAAAAATTTTATGAAAAAAAAAATTGATGAAAAAATTTTTTTTTTAAACAATAAAATAAATATGTTAAAAACTCTTTTTTTGTAAAAAAAAAACTATATTTTTTTGAGTGTAAAATTTTTTTCGAGTGTAATTTTTAAGTTACTAATGCTTTTAAAACCAAACAAGTTTAAAAAGCATTGCTTTAAAACTAAACAAGTTTGAAAATCATTGCTAAGTTACCACCAATGCTTAGAGTAGTAGTAGAGTCTACACTAGAGATGGGCGCGTGAGTGCATTTTGACTCGCACTCACTCACGCTCACGCAAAAAATAATCGAATCACTCAATAATCACTCACGCAATCTTTTTTTTACTCACACTCACTCACATTCACGTGAGTAATAAAAAACTTACTCACGCTTAGGCGTGACTCACGCCAAATTCAATCACACTCACGCGTGAGTCACGCAAAATCTACTCACACAATAAAATTTTCTTACCAAAAAGAAAAAAAATTAAAAAAAAAAAAATTTTACAAAAAATTAAAAAAAAATTCGGCAAATCAAAAAATCTAATCACGCAAACTCACGCAAAAAATAAATGACTCACTCACTAATCACTCACTCAGATTTTTTTTCAACTCACACTCACTCATAATCACAAGATTGAAATGAAAATCACTCACACTCACGCGTGATTCACGCCAGCGCCCATCTCTATTCTACACCACTCTGTAGTACAGGGTATAATGAGTTTGTGCTGATGTTTGTAACTACCCGAAAAATTGGTACTAGACCTTCAAGTATACCGATCGACTCGGAATTACTTTTTGAGTCGATTTAGCGATGTCCGTCCGTCTGTTCATCTGTCGGTTTAAGCACGATACAGCAATTTTCAATCAATTGACTTGAAATTTGAAACTTAAGCATCTTTTGGCCCAAGGACAAAGCTTATTGAAATTGGAGAAAATCGGTCCATGTTAAGACCTAGACCCCATACAAACGCCCCCATTGGATTCAGCTTAAATGACTTAAATAACCGTCTTATAACAGATATCGCTTTGAAATTTAGCAGGTAAACACATTTTGTATGCATGAATCGCCAATCCAAATTTCAAAGGAATCGGATCAGTCCTTTTGGTAGTCCCCATACAAACCACCCTCCAGATATTCACACAATACACTCAAATTGATAAAAATGGAAATACTTATTTGATAAAAATTTTATTTTTAGGTGTTAAACGTGCACTTTGAACCATTTCTGGACTTAGTCCCTCACTTAAAAATTTCGACCGATATTCAGTTAAATCGGTCTATCCCAGCAAAACTTAGATTACCAAATAAGGTATAAAATAAGGTATAGGATCTCTTATTTTATACATTGCAGCATTGATGATTTTAACAGGCGATGAGACTCAAAGTAATGCATCCACATTATCACAAAGAATACCAGTCAGGTATAAAATAAGTCATAAATTTATAACAAAGAATACCAGTAAGGTGTAAAATATATGATATTTTATAGGTTACGAGTAAGGTATATAATATAGCATACCAGAACGTAATATATAAGGTGTTACGAGTAGTGAAAAAGTAATTTTGAATTAAATTTACTCACGTGATTGTAAGTGAGTGTAAGTAGATAAAATATGCTCGTGAGTGTGTGTCGTTAGAAATTTCCTGTCGTGAGCCCATCTCTAGTTTAAACTTATGCATTTTTTTTATAAAATAATTATTTTTTATGTTATTGTATTGCATTATGCATCCAAATATAAATAATGCATTATTTCAAACTTTCAAATAATACATTATGTAACCAAATATAAGTCATCCATGATTTAATGTTTAGAAATAACAAATATGAAATACATTTTTTCCAATAATCATGCATTACGTAGCAAATTTTTAGTAATGCATTATTTTTCACTTGAAATTAATACGTTGTGGAACAAATGTTTGGTAAGACATCCTAAAATAATGCTACAAATAAGGTATATACATTACCTGGTAATGTGTTATATAATTACTACCCATTACCAAAGT
Organism: Pegoplata infirma; assembly: GCA_963921195.1. Lineage (NCBI taxonomy): Eukaryota > Metazoa > Arthropoda > Insecta > Diptera > Anthomyiidae > Pegoplata > Pegoplata infirma. The sequence goes on from OY992538.1 coordinate 224,140,549, forward strand.
TTTGCTGGGATTGACAAAAAAAAATAAACCAATTCCACTTAAATTTGATCAGTGTGTGTTTTCTACACCAAATAAAGATCTAACAAAAGAAAGATCCAATGGATCCATGTTTGGACTTGGGACCCATTTTCCGGAAAATACTGGTGTTGACCGATTGAGAACCAAATAGACCTGGGGAACGGCACAGATACACGCCAAGCTTCAGCAGTCTCATTATTGTCTTTCGAAAGTTATCGTGTTTTTTATCTCATAAAATCACGAAAAACCCTTGCCGAAATTTATTCTTTTGTTCATAACTTTTGAACCACTGGTAAACGACATATGCCAAACTTCAGGAGCCTCTGTAAAGTCTTTCATAAGTTAGCGTGTTTTCTACGGACGGACAGACAGACAGTCGGACGGAGGGATATCGCTAGATCGATCTAAAATCGATCAAGGATCATGAATATCATCAATTCCATGAGAGACCGAAAAAAATCTGACCAGGGGTCTTTCAAATTTTCCAATATTTTGCACACACAAGCGCTATGGAACCATTTAAAAATATCATTTATCATATCCAAAGAATTTAAAAAATTCGCTATTTTATTCGCGATTTTCGTTTTTTAAAAAATCAAAAAAATGCAAAATCTGTGAAACTTTGAACAGCTATATATTTTTAAGTACTTATTGTATCTTTATGAAATAAAGCGCAAAATGATGGCACGTTAGTCTATTTTTACATTTAAAAAGATGGAAAAAGTTGGTGGTTCAAAAGTGCATTTTAAATGCAAATGCAGTTTTGAAGTGCATTTTGCGAAACTTTTATCCCTTTTGATTTTTTTTTATTTAACATTATTATTTTCTTCATCATTTTTACTAGAAAAAAATGTCCTCCGAACTTTGTGCACGATAGCCGAACTATTGGTAATCATTTTTTTTTTTTAAATGTTACTTAATTTTCCCATATACTTTTTTTTTTTTTTTGTTATTTATACTAGACTACAACATACACACTTAGATTTTTTTAATAATTTGTATATTCTCATAAATCTTAATCACATAAGAGTGGTGCGTTTGTCTTTTTTTAATTAAAAACGTTCATAAATATAAGTAGTAAGAAAGTGCACTATAAAGCCAAATGCGGTTTGAAATGTATTTTTTTTAAATTTTTTCATAACGATATTTTATTATTTTTCAATGCCCAAAATGACGGTTAACGAGTCTATTTTTACATTAATTAGGATGAAAAAAGTTGGTGGTTTGAAAGTGCATTATTAATGCAAATGCACTTTTTACTTACATAATTGAAAAATTTATAATTTTTACTACAAAAAAAATGTCCTCTGTTTTTTTGCACGTTGTGTGCACTAGTTTAAATATTTTTTTTTTAAAAAGTTACTAATACTTATTTTTAATATATAATTTTTATTTTTTAAGTTATATTATATTTTAGGTTATAAAAACATGTTAAATAGGAAATACCGACAATTGCAAATATTAATACACATATTGTTATTATTATTGTAAAAAAAATTAAGAAAAGAACGTACAGTAATGGCCGTAACTAAAGCACCCCCTCAGTGATTTTTTTTTTAGATCATAATTTTTTTCATATAAACCCCATTTTTTATTGTTTGTCTATTGTTTAATTCGTTTTTCGTTAGTGCATATTTTTTGCATATTTTGCTTAAAGTGCATATTTTTGCATATTTTGCTATTATTTCGCTATAAATGCATATTTTTAGGTCATATTTTGTACAAATTTAAGTTTTTTTTGGCTGTTTTTTATTATTTTTAGCTATTTTTAAGATTTTTTTATGATATAATTTTTTTGTGGATTAAAGCCAATTATTAAATTTTTTTAAATAATTTTTCATTTTTTAAAAACATTTTATACACACTGTATCTAAGCTTTAAGTGCCAGATTGAATTTAAATTTTATGTTTTTTTTAATAAAAGTCAAAAAACAAGTGGATATTTATGATTTTAAGTGCATAGTTTAAGGTTTTTAGAGCATATTTCAAGACTTTTTAGTGCATATTTTAGGCGCCTAAACCATAGATTTTTAGTGCATGAAGGTCCCTGGTTATAACCAAATAAAACGGAAAATATGGCGGACAAAACTAAAGCACCCCTTCATTAAAATAAACAAAAACAACTTTAAATTAATAATTTGTTGCAAATCCATTCCATCCCTTATATCACGGGACTTGAATAGATCAATAATTTCATCAAATCTATTGTTTCTCTGGCCAAGGAATTCGGTCGATTCATAGATTTGATGGAATAATAGATCGATGCAAGTCCCGTGATATAATTAAAAACGGAATGGATTTGCAACAAAATATTAATTTTAAGTTGTTTTTGTTTTATTTCCATGAAGGGGTGCTAAAGTTTTGCCCGCCATATTTTTTTTTTATTGATTACAACTAAGATTTTATAGAGCGATGACTTTCAGAGTTTTTGTTTATTAATAAAAATACAAAAAAAGGAATTAAAACAATAGACAAACAAAAAAATGGGGGTATAAATAACAAAAAAAAAAATATAGTAAACTTAATATAATTTTTTTGTAAAAAAAATATTAAAACTAGTGCACATAACGTGCACAAAAAACGGAAGACATTTTTTTGTATTAAAAATTATAAATTTTTCGATTATGCAAGTAAAAAAAAAATTAAAAGGGATAAAAGTTTTGCAAAATGCACTTTAAAAGTGCATTTGCATTAACAATGCACTTTCAAACCACCAACTTTTTCATATTAATAAATGTAAAAATAGACTTGTTAAACATCATTTTGGGCATTAAAAAATAATAAAATATCGTCATTGAAAAAATTTTAAAAAATGCATTTCAAAACTGCATTTGACTTTGTAGTACACTTTCTTACTGCTTATATTTTTTAACGTTTTTAATTAAAAAAAGACAAACGCACCACTCTTATGTGATTAAGATTAATGAGAATCGACAAATTATTAAGAAAATCTAAGTGTTTATATTGTAGTCTAGTATAAATAACAAAAAAAAAAATAAAAAATATATGGGAAAATTAAGTAAAATTTTTTTAAAAAAATGATTACCAATAGTTCGGCTATCGTGCACAAAGTTCGGAGGACATTTTTTTCTAGTAAAAATGATGAGGAAAATAATAATGTTAAATAAAAAAAAATCAAAAGGAATAAAAGTTTCGCAAAATGCACTTCAAAACTGCATTTGCATTTAAAATGCACTTTTAAACCACCAACTTTTTTCATCTTTTTAAATGCACAAAGTTCGGAGGACATTTTTTTCTAGTAAAAATGATGAGGAAAATAATAATGTTAAATAAAAAAAAATCAAAAGGAATAAAAGTTTCGCAAAATGCACTTCAAAACTGCATTTGCATTTAAAATGCACTTTTAAACCACCAACTTTTTTCATCTTTTTAAATGTAAAAATAGACTAACGTACCATCATTTTGCGCTTTATTTCATAAAGATACAATAAGTACTTAAAAATATATAGCTGTTCAAAGTTTCACAGATTTTAAATTTTTTTGATTTTTAAAAAAACGAAAATCGCGAATAAAATCGCGAATTTTTTAAATTCTTTGGATCTGATAAATGATATCTTTAAATGGTTCCATAACGCTTGTGTGTACCAAATATAACAAAAATCAGAAGACCCTTGGTCAGAAAATGCGCAAAATTCAACGATTTCTCATGGAATTGATGATATATATTAGCGCGTCCCGAATTCAAATTATTTTAGCTTGTCCCCTCAAACGATGGGTATTTAGGACCCTTTTACGGGAAAAATAACAAAAAAATGTTTGCACAAAAACCCAGTTGGCTACCAGCAGCTAAAGATTTCAATCTTAGTGCATTTTGAAAAAAACTTTTTTTTTTGTTTTCCAAAAATTTGACGCCAAAAGTTCAGCAATATAGAGTACATTCCAGGAAAAATATTAATAAAATTTCCATGGAGTAATTTTGGTGCAGCATTGCATCTCAAAGATGAAAAGGTGAACTTAATTTTTACTTTTTCTTTCTTTTAAGCTAAATTAGTCTCAAAATCTGCTTTGACACAGTTTTAATGAATGTGCTCTATTTTGCACAGCTTTTGAGACCAATTTAGCTTAAAAGAAAAAATAAAAAAATTTAAGTTCCCACTTTTCATCTTTAAAATGCAACGCTGCACCAAAATTACTCCATTGAAATTATATTAATATTTTTCCCGGAATGTACTCTAATTGCGCAACTTTTGGCATAAATTTAAAAAAAAAACAAAAAAAAAAAAAATTTTCAAAATGCACTGAGATTGCAATCTTTAGCCGCTGGTAGCCAACTGGTTTTTTGTCCAAAACTTTTTTTGTTATTATTTTGGTAAATGGCTCCTAAGTCCCCATCTTTTGGGGGGGCAAGCATTTTCAAATTCGAAAAAAAGCCGAATTCGGGACGCGCTAATATATATACTTTATGGGGTCCTAGACCAATATTTTGATGTGTTACAAACGGAATGTCAAACTTTTTTATACCCTCTATTGAGTGGAGGGTATAAAAATAAAATTTGGAAAAAATTGATTTTTTCTAAAAAAACAAATTTGCAGATATCTCTAAAACTAAAGATAACTTTCAATTTTAGTGTACATATTCGTAATCTACGTCCCAAAAACTATTAGAAAAATTGGGGTCGCAAGTCGTAATATTTTTGTGTTCCTCCGTGTTATCAAACGAGTATTATTTTAAAAAGTGTAGGTAATTTAAAAAACTTTAATTTAAGCTTAATGCCGTTCAGATTGAGTAAATAATAAACATGCTACGAGGGTCGATCTGGAAAATGAAAAAAAAAAAATATTTATAGACATTTTTCAGAACATTTCTTAAATATATTTTCAAGTCGATATTTTTTAAGTTCAAACATTAAAAATGTAAAAAAAGTCCAATAATTTTTATTCCGTGATCAAATAATTTTTCCAACAATCCAAACAAACAGTGAATTTTTTTAGTACATTAGAAAAATCCACATTTTATGACCTCCAATTCTATTGACCACCAATATTTTGTAAGCTGCATTTAAAAAAAGATTCCGTCGCCGAAAATTTAAGAAATGGGGACTCCAGTATATATTATTACCGTCGGTATATGAAAACACCGATTTCGTTATGAAAATCTTCGGTCTTTTAAAAATTTAGAATTTGTCCTAAAGTTTTTTCAAAACGATTTAATTGGTCGTTTTATAAGAACAAAACTAAAAAAAACAAATGCTTAATTTATAATTTAAAACAATACTATAATTTAAAAATAAACAAAACAGCAATCAATTTTGTGGTCAGTATCATTGTGAATATTCGAAAAAAAAAATCTCTAAATTAAACGCCCTTATTTTGTTTGAAAATAACACTGTGCTACAAAAAATACAAAATCGAATATACTTTTGAAATGATGTAGTTAAGGTTGTACGTCTCGTTGAAAAGATCACAAAAATGCCCATCAAACTTGCCAGACACCCTCCAATTTTAAAGTTATTGTCAAAAAACGATTTTTTGGGACTTTTTTCACTAAACCACGTGTAACTTAAACAATTTTCAACCGATTTTCAATTTTTCAACTGTTTTGGATAGAAGAAGAATGGGGCTTTTTATGTGTTAGAATTGGTCTATACATATAAGAAAGATATGTATTTATTTTTTTAACAATATCTAAATTTTTTGTTATTTTTTGAAAATTTTTTGAGTTTATCGATTTTTTTCTGCTATAGTTTGTTCAACAACATTTATATTTATAAACGTATTCTTAAAGAAAATTTAATTGTGAATACGATGAGCTTTATGCCGAAAAAATCGGATAACAATTGACAGAGTTGTGATAATTTTTCTAAAAAAGAAAATTAAGATTTTGCTTGAAATTGCCGTTCGGATAACCCAGGCAAAAAAAAAAATAAAAAAATAAACGAACATACTAAGAGGTCGCGTATCATTATTTTAAAGGTTTTTGGCCTCCTGAATTCGAATTTGACCTTGAAATTGCGCTATCTTATTTAGTTTTTGATATATCAGTTTATGTTAATTATCTCAAAAACCTGACGAGATAGAGCAATTTAAAGGCCAGATTTGGATTCAGAGGGCCAAAAACCTTTAAAAATATTGTACATGACCTCTTATGATAAAATTATTTTTTTTTTCCTGGGATATCTGAACGGCGATTTCCTGCAAAATCTTAATTTTCTTTTTTAGAAAAATTATCACAACTCTGTCAATTGTTATCCGATTTTTTCAGGATAAAGCTTATCGTATTCAGAATCAAATTTTCTTTAAAAATACTTTTATAAATATAAAGGTTGTTACATGAACTATAGCAGAAAAAAATCGATAAATTCGAAAAATTTTCAAAAAATAAAAAAAAACTATATTTTATAGAAAAAATCAATAAATATCTTTCTTATATGTATAGACTAATTCACACACATGGAAAGCCCCATTCTTCTTCTATCAAAAACAGTTAAAAAATTTAAAATCGGTTGAAAATTTTCTGAATTCCAAAAGGTTTAGTGAGAAAAGTCCCAAAAAAACGTTTTTTGACCATAACTCTAAAATTTGAGGTTGTCTGGCAAGTTTAATGGGCATTTTTGTGACCTACTCGACAAGACCAACAAACTATACTATGTCACATCAGAAGTATTTTTTCACTGTAGCACAGTGTAATTTTTATCAGCTGTAAATTCTTTTTAATTATTACTTTTCTTTAAATTTACAAACATAATTTATTACAAAAACCATAATAAAAATTCTTTCAAAATTTCTAACTGCTTAAAAATAAAAAAAAATAAATTTACAGAAAATGTGTTAAAACTCCAGCTGTGTTTTTGGTAAAACATTTGTCAGTTTAGGCGTCAACTCAGCGCTGTATGAGCCCACATCCTTTTTTTATATTCTTTCTATACAGTCTTTTAAAATTTTCTTAACAACTGCTTTATTGCACTTTTTGTTTAAAACCTTAAAATATTTACTGGAAAATAATTGTAATTGTTTTCAAAAATTTCACCACAATAAGAAAAAAAATATTTTTTCCGATGGGTTTTACTTGATTGGTTTAACCAAAAAATGTTGTCATAAAAAATGTTTTGTATGTTTAAACAAAAGATCTTAATTTTTGTGGCCAAAGGTCAAGCATCCTGTGGGAATAATTACATAAATCACTTGGTATTGTTTGATTTTTCATTAGAATTTTAGCAAAAAATATTTTTCTAAATAAATAATTTTGAATTAAAAGATGCAAAAATACTCGTACTTGACCGGATATTTTGGGAAATTCAAAAAAAAAAAAAAAATTAAAGAAATCAGTAGGGTGTGAGAATGCTCAGTACTTACTGAAATTTATTAAATGAGTATGAATAAAGGTAAGGTGACATGCAGTGTTATTATTTCAAGCATAGTAATAATTTTCCCTAAAAATTTTTTTTTTTTGGAAAATCGGACTTAGGTTGCTTCAAAGAATAAAAACTTCTCAAATTACATAAAAGAGAATTTGCATAATCCTTTCTGTCAATGAGAAAAATTTGCAAAAAAAAAAACAAGCGAGAATGTTAAATTTGGCTGTGTCGAATCTTTTATGCTCACAAAAATGTACAAATAAATAAAAAAAAACAAGCGAGAATGTTAAAGTCATCTGTGTCGAATTTTGTATACAAACTCCTCCAACTCCTTAAAAAAAATATATCAGGGGCGTCTTTTTTTTTGGGGGGGGGGTCAGCGATGGGGGACACCTTTCCACTCGCAATAAATGTTTAATTATTCATTTATTATGCTTTTGCAATACAGTTATACAATTTTATCATTATTTTAATTATTTTTGTTTATTCACGCCCACAAAAGGGGGCGGACTAAAACAAAACTTGAGGACAATGAACATCTTCTGATATAAAATTGTTTCATTTGCTAAGCAAAATTACAAAAAAAACAGTGAAAATTTGCTTTTTTTTAGGGTTTTTTAGTTTCTTAACCCATTTTGATCCTCTGTTCGATTTTTCGAACAGTAGAGAACACCTTTTTCAAAAAAATATTTATGTATGAAAGAGCTGGAATTTCGGGTAAATGTGGTTATGAATGTTAAGTCTCATCCCTCTGCAATTAAAAAAAAATATACCCGCTTGACTACCGCAATTTATATGTCCATTAAATACAATGCAAATCAGCACAGAAATTGTTTCAAGCAAAAACGAAAATTTAGCATTTTTCGATTTTCGGCTTTTAATTTTTATGACTAATTTAAAATTTTTCTAGATTTAATTTATTATCAAATTCCAATAATTTGAATTATTTTGAAACTATTTACTTTGAAAATAATGAAATAAATTAATAAAATAGCCAAAAAATCCAAATATTAAAATTGCATAAAAAGTTGAAATGCAGGTTTTTCTGGGAAAACGGTACATTGAAAAATTTTTTTTTTGACAGGATTTTTGATATCAGCGGGTGCTAATTACCTCAAAAAATTACCTTTTTCCAAAAAAGAAAAATAAAATTGAATCGTGGTCCAAAATGGGTTAAGGTGTAACTTTTTTTCCCTGATTTGATTTTGCCCATTTCCGAATTTGACCAGCCCAAGAGCATAAGACATATTTGTGATAAATTTTAGGAGCCTAGCTCTTTTACTTTGGACAAAGCAAAATTACAAAAAAAAAAACAGTGAAAATTTGCGTTTTTTTTAGAGGGTTTTTTAGTTCCTAAAGGGGTAACTTTTTCTTCCTGATCCGATTTCGCAAATTTTCAAACTTAATCAGCCCAAGAGCATAAGACATATTTGTGACAAATTTCAGAAGCCTAGCTCGTTTATTTTTGACTGTATCGTGTCTTCCACAGACAGGCGAACGGGCGGAAAAAAGGACATCGCTAGAATATCTTAGAATCGATCACTGATCAATAATAAATATACTTTATGGAGTCCTATACCTATTTTGAATGCGTTACACATGGAATGACAATTTGAGTATACCCCCCAAACTGTGGTTGAGGGTATACAAATTCCAGAGGGATTTTTTTCTTGGTGGGGGGTTGGTGGGAGACGTTGAGGGATACCTTCTACCTGGCGATTGATGATATCAAATGGATTTATTATGATTTTTGCAATAAGTTTTCCAATAAGTCATTATTTAAATACATTTTTATATCCTCGTCCACAAAAGGGGGCCGGTCAAAAATTTTTAACATGATAATGTTTTTAGGCTGGTGTCTAATTTTAAAAAAGTTGCAGGACGCCACCTCAGTTTGACTATATAAGCTAACGACGAACAAAAAAGAAAATTGGAATTACTGTTTTCGTTTTCTTAAAACCAAAAATTTTACTTACTTGGGTTTGTAACTTGGATAATAATTCACCTCGTGGTGAATAACAAAAATATTCACCAGCTGGTGAATAAAACGTAACATAATTATTTTTATCAATATTTTTTTTTTTTTTCATCAATATTTTTTTTTTTCATCAATATTTTTTTTTCATCAATATATTTTTTTTTTTCATGAATATTTTTTGTTTCATCAATATTTTTTTTTTCATCAAAATTTTTTTTTTTTTCATCAAAATTTTTTTTTTTTTCATCAATATTTTTTTTTTTCATCAATATTTTTTTTTCATCAATATTTTTTTTTTATCAATATTTTTTTATTCATCAATATTTTTTTTTTATCAATATTTTTTTTTTTTTCATCAATATTTTTTTTTTCATCAAAAAAATTTTTTTTTTCATCAATATTTTTTTTTTTTTTCATCAATATTTTTTTTTTTTTCATCAACATTTTTTTTTTTATCAATATTTTTTTTTTTTCATCAATATATTTTTTTTTCATCAATATTTTTTTTCATCAATATTTTTTTTCATCAATATTTTTTTTTTCATCAATATTTTTTTTTTATCAAAAAATTTTTTTTTTCATCAATATTTTTTTTTTCATCAATATTTTTTTTTGTTCATCAATATTTTTTTTTTCATCAATATTTTTTTTTTCATTAATATTTTTTTTTCATCAATATATTTTTTTTTTTTCATCAATATATTTTTTTCATCAACATTTTTTTTTTCATCAATATTTTTTTTCATAAATTTTTTTTTTCATTAAATATTTATTTTTATCAATAAAATTTTTTCATTAAAATCCTTTTCTTCATCAAACACTTTTAGTTATCGAAAAACATAGACAAACAGATAGATGGATATCTTAGAAAGCTTTACGGATCAATAATATATAAACATAATGGCGTCCTCGACCGATATTTCAATGCATTTTGCATATAATGACAAATTAATATAGCGTTATTTTTCCTAGAAAAATTTTGCTTTGGAAAGAACACCTACTTGTACAGCAAAACATTATCATGATTCAATGGTTTGGGCACGAGTACAAACTTCGCAGACATTTTTTTTTTATCCGATGGATACACACGCAGAATTTTAAACTTCTTCTGATGTGAAAATGTTGCATTTGCTTAACAAAAGTACAAAAAACGCTAGAAACAAGTAAGAGTGTTAAATTCGGCTGTGCCAAATATTTTATACACTCCAACATGCAAAAAAAAAATTGCAGTGGCGTTTTTTTTTTTTTGGGGGGGGGGGAAGTGGTAACTTGGAGGGGCAATTTTCCTCTCGAAATATATGTTTAAAAATTTATTTTTATGCTTTTTGCGCAAAAGAAATACAAGTTTATCATTATTTAAACAATTTGTTTAATCCACGCCCACAAGGGGGGGGGGGGCGGAAAGAAAAAAACTGAATTTTTTATCCTCTGGGTACAAATGGAGGAATTTAAACTTCTTGTAACATAAAAATGTTGCATTTGTCAACCAAAAACACAAAAAATAATGCAAAAAAACTTTTTCAGAGGTGGGCTTAGTTCTTCAAGGGGGAACTTTTTCCCCCTGGTCCGATTTGGCTCATTTATGAACTTAACCTGCCTAAGACATATTCGTGCCTAATTCCATAAGTCTAGCTCTTTTATTTTGGACGTGTTAACTACAGACGGACAAACGGACGGACATCGCTAGAGTCGAATTTAACTTTTCTACTTTTTTTTGTAATTTTACAATTTTTTTTGCAATTTAGCAAATTTCCAAGGAAGTTTAACAAATGAAATCAAGTAAATTTACGGGAATTCCTTGTAAGTTTAGTTGCGCCAAAAAAGTTGTAAATTTACAAATAAATTGGTTGAAAGCTTGCAAAATTACAAAAAAGCTCTCATATTTTACTAGGAATTCTCGTTAAATGGAGGATAGCAAAAAATATCGTAAAGTCACGAGAATTCCTTGTAAGTTTTATCGCTTAAAAAGATGGTAAATTTACAACTTCATTGGTAAAAAGCTTGTAAAATTACAAAATTATTGGTAAAAACCTTGTAAAATTACTAGGAATTCTCGTCTAATAAGAGGTAGCAAAAAATAAAACTAACAAGCTTTTCTTGTAAGTTTTCAAGGTTTTTGGTTCAGTGTAAGGTATAGCGGGGAAAAAAGGATTTTTTGTTTCTGTTTTAATAAGAAATAAAAAAATATATATAGGGGTTTTCTAGCTCGAGTGATTCTTTCTTTTCTATAAGAAAAATGCTTCAAAATCTGATACTTTTTCTATAAGAAGAAGGTCTCGAAATCTTAGTCTCAGAATTTGATGCCTTTTTTATAGGAAAAAGTATTAGAAACTGGGATTTTTTTCTATAGGAAAAGGTGTTAGAATGTAAAACTTTTCCTGTAGAGAAAAGGTCTCAGAATCTTATACATTTACTATAGACAAAAGGTCTCAGAATCTAAGATTTTTTTCAATAGGAAAATGCTCTCAGAATCAGAAACTTTTTCTAAAGGTAAAAGTAATCTGAAACATTTTCTTTAGGAAAAAAAACTTTTTCTATAAAAAAAAGTTTTCAGAATCTCAGTTTTTTTCAATGAGAAAAAGCTCTGATAACTAAGGACTTTTCTGCAAGAACGTTTCAGAATCTTAAAATTTCTATAAAAAAATGTATTAGAACCTGAAATTTTTTCTACACGATATATTTCTCCGACTCCAAGACCTTTTCTATACGAAAAAATGTCTCAGAACCTGAGACATTTTATGAAGGAAAATGAGTTTGAGACTTTTTATAAAGAAAGAATTTTTCAGTATAATTTTTTTTTTCTATACGCAAAATATGTAGAATTCGAAATTTTATACAAAAGTGTGTTCCAATTTTGCTTACAAACACCTGTTGCTTTTGGGACAATCCCTTTGTTAAAAGAATCGGTGTTGCACAGGAATTAGAACAGGTTCTAGGGAAGTATAAATTTACTTTAAAACCCAGCAAAATTTTCGGTTGCAAAGAACCGATTGTGGAACAACTTATACTTCCCTAGAACCTGTTCTAATTCCTGTGCAACACCGATTCTTTTAACAAAGGGATTGTCCCAAAAGCAACAGGTGTTTGTAAGCAAAATTGGAACACATTTTTGTTCTTCGGAATCGGTTCTAGAAGTAAAATTTAGAACAGAAATGAGAATTAAAGAAATATTTGGAATTGCATTAATTTATTAAAAAAAGATTAAGATAATTCTATATGACATCGTGTATTATTTTTTTTTAGCACACATACATCCTTTTTCGCCTCCAAAATTGCATTTTGGGCCTTGCAATAAAGATATACCAGAACATGGATTTTCTGCAAACAAAAATTAAAAACATTATTTATTAGTATTTGTCCCGACCCAGACAATCAAAATTTAATTTACTTACCTTCGTGTCAACAATTTTCGCGATTATATCCTGATATTTTCATAGAATTTCGTGTTTTTTCTTGGTGAACACAAAAAAAAATGATATTTATTTTTAAATTTTTTTGGCACATATTTTTTTTTTTTTTTTTTTTTCCTGAGAACCAAAATATAATGAAATTTAGATTGCATAGAAAAAGCTTCACAATAATATTCACTAACTTGTTCTGAATAATTAAAGTGTAATAGTGTTTGATTACCGAAGAACCTGTTCTAGAACAAGTGTTATCGGAATCGGTTCTGAAAAATTTTCCTGGGAAACAACTAAAAGTCTTTTTTTTTAAAGCTGTATGCTTAAAAATCAGTAGTATAAAACAGAAGTATGAAACGAAAAATTAAAATCTAATTTTCGTGTAAGCCAATTTATCTACCTTTCGGGGCCTTCCAGAGGAGCCTTCCGGGGGGCCTGGGCACGTTCCCAGTGTGCCCTAATAGTTTAAACGGTACTGACCTTACTCCTTTCGAATTTGATGAAACTTGGAACCTTACAAAAAAAAAACAATACGAAAATGTTTAAGTTCTGGTTATATTTCTTCTCGAGAAAGTTGGGATATCTCAAACAACGAAGATCCCCTAAACTACCTTAGTGTCAATTTTCAGGAGGGAGACTTCACTGGATCTTGAGATATTAAGAGAAACCTAGTGACTGGTAAGAAAAACGGTGTATTTTCCCTTAGAAAGAGAAACAAGTAGAAAAGTTAAATTCGACTTGGCCGAATCTATAAATACCCTCCACAATGCCCTTTTAAGTGATAGTAAATTTTCTAACGTGAAAAACAACATTTTTGATTAGTTTTTATTTTGTATCAAAAAACTTTTTTTTGTAAGTAATTTTTGAAAAAAAAAAAAAAAATTTACTAATTTTTTTTTGAGTGTAAACTTTTTTTCGAGTGTATTTTTTTTAGTGTAAAAATAATTTTAAGTGACAAAAATACGTTGTAAAGTATTTTTTTGACTTTCCAATTTTTTTAAAACATGTTTAACAGGTTTTCCACTTATGAATTTAGATTAGAATATAAAAAACAGTTTTCATTAACAAGACAAACCGACATTTAAAATCCTACTGATGATGACACTAACTGGGGTGTTTGAAACCGGTATGGGAAATACCAGAAATGTCTATAATTTTTAGAAATTCAATTTTTCTTCTGCATTTTTTCAACTTGAACCCTTATGACAAATATAATAAGAGCCCGTGCTCGATCTGTACTTACAGAAAAAATCAAATAAAATTACTGACAAAATATGTCGCCATTAGACACGTCTCCGAAACAGAAAATGCAAATTCCTTCATTTGTGTCTGCAATTCCAGATCATGTTGGTAACCCTTGCGAAATAATGTAAGTGACAAAAAAGTTGAAAGAAAGTATGAAGTGAGGTTGAGATTGCTAGAAATGGAATTGTAGTGTTGGAAACTGTCAAAATTTATTCTGTAGAAACTATAAATATTCACATATATAAAAAACAGTTTTCATTAACAAGACAAACCGACATTTAAAATCCTACTGATGATGACACTAACTGGGGTGTTTGAAACCGGTATGGGAAATACCAGAAATGCTATAATTTTTAGAAATTCAATTTTTCTTCTGCATTTTTTCAACTTGAACCCTTATAGATTAGATTAGTTTCACAAATCTTAAATTCACGGTTTTGCTTATAACTTTTGAACCACTAGACCGATTTCGCTGAAATTTAAAACGAACAAGGCCCGGGGAACGGCAAATATAATATTTCGAAAGTTAGCGTGTGTTTTACCTAGTAAATTCACGAAAACCCCTAGTCGAAATTCAGTCTTTTGATCATAACTATTGAACCACTTGACCGATTTTGCTGGATTACAATACCAACCTGACCAGGTAAATGCCCAACATATATCTCAAACTTCAGGAGCCTCCGTATAGTCTTTCAAAAGTTAGCGTGTTTTCAACAGACAGGCAGACAGACAGACAGACGGACGGACGTACATCGCTAGATCGTCTTAAAATCGATCTACACTCAAAAAAAAAACTGTAAAGTTAGCAAAAAAAGCTTGTAAACCTACAAGAAAATTTGCTGATTTTGAACCCACATTTTTTTTGGTAAAGTTAGCAAAAACGTTTTGCTAAAAATTACTTAACTGAAATAATTTTTATTTCAACTTAGTTCATACACATTTGAGGACCCCATTGGGTTTGGACCCAATAGGTCCAGACCCCGATGGGCCTAGACCTAGTTGGGTTCCTTAAAAATCGTCATAGTTTTTGATCCAAAATTCGTGTCCGTTTCGCTCTACCTTGCTTAGTTTTTGAGATACGTGATTTTAGGGGATCACTGGGGTCTTGAGAATTAAAAAACTCGATAACTTCAAAAATATTACTCGGAGAGCTTTTGGTTATTGCCTTGTTCTAAATGTTATTGTTGAGAGCTACAAAAATTCTTTTGGACTTTTTGTTGTGTCGGCAATATTTACCGAGATATGAGCATTTTAAAATTTTCGGGAATGCTAACTTTTTTGGATCCAAAGTTAGGTCCCATTAGGGTCCACACATGTGAAGAGAACTCGCGAAAGTATGGCGATTCTAAGAACCAAAAATGCCCTCCATTTTGCTCTATCTGGCTTAGTTTCCGAGATAGCACCATTTTAAGTTTTCTGAAAATAAAAAAAAATTTACCATTTATTTTTGCTAATGTTAGCAAAAAATCTTACAAGAATTTTTTGCTAACATGCTAACCTAAACTAAAAATTTGCTAAAAGTTAGCTAACTAGCATTAGCAAAAAACAATTAGTAAATCTACTAACGTATTTTTTTGAGTGTAGGATCATAAATATATATACTTTATGGGGTCTTAGACCAAAATTTTGAGGTGTTACAAACGGAATAACAATCTTATATATACACTCTATCACTAGAGTGGAGGGTATAAAAATAAAATAGCTTACCTCCTGAAGTTTGGTTAAAATATGTCTTATGGTCCGAGACAGATTGAGTTCGTAAAGGAGAAAAATTAGACTAGGAGAAAGAAAGCTCCTCTTTAAAGAAATAAATTAATCTCTAAAAAATTAAAGTTTTATGCTAGATGTTCAAAGTCCTGCACAAGGACCTGAGGGTGTTGAACATTTTTTTCGTCCCGCCTCCTTTTTAGGGCGTGGATATAAAAAAAATAGTTAAAATAATGATAAAATTGTATAACTTTAGTGCAAAAACCATAATAGTTAGTTAAGTGCAAAAACCATAATAAAATTAAAACATTTTTCGTGTGGAGGAGGTTATAATTTTCTTTTTTTGAGACGGAAAATTTCTTCTTCTATTTCGTGAGTCCATGCCTGCGCGTGACGAAGTAGCTGGCAGATATGCTTGTCATATTTAAAACCATTTCAGTTACTATTACTGAAAACTTTTTCTTTAAGTGTATCACCATTATTCTATAATATAACTGTCCTTTAAACAAGAGACGTTGAAAATTCTAATTTAAATTTAAACAGTCTTTTGCATTTTTAATTTTTAATTTTACCTCCTTTGTTAAGTGAAAAACTAGAATAACTATGAATAAATTTTCTTAAAGTTCCTTCACCTTTTCTCCGTTTATTATACACAATGTACTTTCTTTCGTATTATATAACATAAGCAAATTAGCTTTCTTTTTTTTTTTTTTGCAAATTCATGATGACATAACATGGTGACATACATTTTTATCATTACGACTACACTTTTATTTTATTAAAACAACTCAGTAGTCGATTTTGCAGTTTTTTTTTTTATTCTTTGCCTCATTAACGTTGGCCTTTTGTCTCTCTCAACCATGTCCTTTTTAACATTTTTTTGAAACAAAATGTGCTTGATTGTCAATAGCAGCCACAGAAAGCAAGCAAGCACACAGAGCTAAAAGGACTCTAAAAGACACAAACATTCAATGAAATAACAGTTATACACCTTGGAGAATCCAATCGTAGTATGGAAACATTTCAAACAATACACTACAAAAAAATTGGAAAATTAAAAAAAATCTATTTTAACTAATAATTTTCCGAAAAATGTATCAGTCACTTTTATTTTTAGCTTTAAACGATCTGTCATTCTAAATTAAGGAATACTTCTAGAATTGAAACACTGCAACCATAAGGTTCTGAGTTCGAATCTCGACTTATGATATTTTCTTACTTTATTCTACTTCATAATTCTTTCATTCACTTTAATTTTGGTTTAAATGTAAGTATTTGAACGTTACTACATTAAGGTTGTAGGTTCGAATCTCGACCTCTATCCTTATATTATATTTAGGTAATATTTTCCTTATTTTTCAAAAAATTTTAATTGTTTTTCCCTTTAGTGCGACTGCGTCATTATCAAATTCACAAAAAAATGTTTGCAGTGTATTTTCTATTAAAGTAGCAGTTGCTGTTAAAAGCACATTCATAAACATGTAAATCAGGTCAAAACAATGCATTTGACAATGAATTATACCTTTCAGTAGTTAAATGGAAAAAATATAACAAAAAAAAAAAAATACAGAAAATCACACAAAATCCCCCTAGACAGACAGTCGAGTTACCTTTGTTTTCTTCTTCCACCTAGAGCTGGATGTAGCAGTGGGCACATCGTTAAAACCAATAAAGAAAATAAGTTGTTTTTGTTTCATTATTGGTTATTCAGCAAATTATTTGTTAACGTTTTAACCTGTTTCACTTTTCTTCATCATTTCCAACGAACCAACCAACCAACCAGCCATCTATTCAACAAAAACCAACTCAGTATGTCGTTAAGTAAGAGGAAACTGAATATAACTGACATGAATGGGCTTTTTTTACCAGAGTTTTTCACCTTTATTGCCATTAAAAAAAAAAAAAAAAAACACAGAAAAAAGTAGAGTATTGTATGTCTCCTGCAGAGGTGATATGATGACAAAACTGTAAATGAACAATGTTGCTTACTGGAATTGTCCTTTCTTATCCTTTTAACGTTGATGGGTTTTTTATATTGTATGTGCTACTATCATGTAAGTGGGTGAATTATGTTAGTGAACATTTTTGCAAAAATATACTTAGAACTGGAAGTAGATATGTTTTTTTAAAAGAAATTATATATTTCTCTAAAAAGAGCGTAAAAATATCGGTCGAGGACCGATTACATACTTCTGATATTTTCTTAACGAAATTATTGACATCTTTATACAATTTTTTCAAAAGTCCCCAAGGACACGTCAGCAATTTTTAAGCGGAGCCCACCAGCATCGTTGATCAGCAACAATGCTTTCAGACAACAGCTTACCAAATGCTAACTTGTCCTTAGGGACATTCTATCAATATTCATACATCTGTCTCTCTGTGGGAAGCAAGATGCAGTTCAAACCAAAAAATCTGTAAATTTGGTAAATGAGCAAAGTCAGATCCTTCAGTCTTATGGAAAGTAGTATGATGCATTCCAAACCAAAAGAATTCTAAATTTGATTAATGAGCAAATTCGATTGATGGAGGAAGAAGCTTCTCCTTAAAGAACCCAACCAACCTCTGAAAAACGATAACGTAAACCAAAATAACTTCAAAATTTAACTTTTTCGATCCGTCATTTTGTGTGGATGGATATCAAAAAATAATAAAATTATATTATTTAAACCAGCGGAAATTTTTCTGAACTGGAAGAAGCTTTTGAAACGGATTCTCGAATCAAAGAGTGCATCCAAACCAACTGAATTTATGCACACTTTAGAACACTATTTGGTAGAACTGATGCAGTGAAATTATGTAACTTTTCAGCGCTATTGAAGCATTCTTTTGTATTGTATCATTCTTTTTTATAATATTTTAAGTTTTATAAAGAAAATCTTAACAAATAATTAAGATAAAAAATAGTTTTGATAAAAAAAATTTGTAAAAACAAAAAATTTTTAAAAAAACAAATATTTTTTGATGAAAAAATAAATAATTAATGAAAAAATTTTTTGGTGAACCAAAAATTACAAAAAAATGCCTGCGAATTTGGTACTCTTGCCCAAAATATTAAATCATGATAATGTTTTGCGGAAGATTTGGGTGTACTTACCAAAGCAAAGTTTTTTTTTAGAAAAAAATAATGTTATATTACTTTGCTATTCCATGCAAAACGAATTGAAATATCAGTCGAGGACCCCATTGAGTTTATATATTACTAGCTAACTCGCCCAGTACTTCGTTACCGGTTAGCTGTAAAAAAAAAAAAACTTTATTACTTCAAATTCTTATTAATTTTTAATTAAACATAAAAATTGCTAGTTTCGACCTTTAAAATATTATATTTTGAGTAGATTTAAAGTTGCAAAAAATTTTATTTTGGCGAAACGACCCCATAGTTCAAACTTTAAGTTTCAAGGAACATTAGTGCATAAGGAACATTATGAACCAAATTGTAATTTCCGCGAGTGGATCGTAAAGTACCAATTTTAAGTATCTCTACTTTCTCCCTTTTTCCCCATTAGAAGCAGAATTTTCATGAAAGCACTTTTTTTAGAATGTTATTTCCGCTAAAGGAACGTACAGTCCAAATTTCAAGTATTTAGGACCATTAATTCAGCAGATACAAAATTGCCCTACTTTCCCCATTTTCCCCCTTAGAAGCAGATTTTACTAAAAAAGTGCTTCTTCCAGAATGTTATTTCCGCTAGAGGATCGTACAGTCCAAACTTCAAATATCTCAAACCATTAGTTCAGCAGATACAAAATTGCCCTACTTTTCCCCCTTTTCCACCTATAAAACAAAATTTTCAAAAAAGTACTTCTTTCAGAATGTTTTTTCCGCGAGAGGATCGCACACTTCAAATTTCAAATATCTAGGACCGTTAGTTCAGCAGATACAAAATTGCCCTAATTTCCCCGTTTTTCCCCGTAGAAGCGAAATTTTCAAAAAAGTACTTCCATTAGAATGTTGTTTCCGCAAGAGGATTCAAATTTCAAATTTGCCCTACTTTTCCTCTTTTTCCCCCCATAGAAGCAGATTTTTCCAAAAAAGTACTTCTTCCGCGAGAGGATCGTCCAGTCCAAACTTCAATGTCTAGGACCATTAGTTCAGCAGATACAAAATTGCCCTTCTTTCCCCCTTTAAAAATTAATTTTCAAAAAAGTACTTCTTTCAATATGTTATTCCGCGAGATGATCCTATATTGCAAATGTCATGTTTTTAAGAACATTAGTTTAAAATTTACCAAATTGCCCTATTTTGCCCTTCTTGGCCCTCCTTGAAACCAAAATTTTCAAAAAGTATATTTTTCAAAAAATTATTTCCGCGAGAGGATCAAAACTTAAAGTTTTAGTTCAGAAAATACAAAATTGCCCAATTTTCCCCCTGATACTTTTTTCAAGATGTTTTTTTTTTGCGAGATGATCCTAGAGTTCAAATTTCAAGTTTCTGGAACCATTTGTTTAAAAGATAAATAATGTACCGATTTTCCCTATTTCCCCCCCCCCCCTTTCCCACCGTGGAGGAGGAATTTTTCAAACAATATTTTTTTCGGAATGTTGTTTCCGCGAGAGGATCCTAAAGACCAAACTTCACGTTTCTGGGACCATTTGTTCAGAAGATAAACAATTCACCGATTTTCCCTATTTTCCCACCCTTGGAGGCGGAATTTTCAAAAAATTTTGTTGTCCGCATGTTAATTCTGCGAGAGGATCCTAGAGTCCAAATTTCAAGTTTCTGGGACCATTTGTCCAGAAGATAAAAAATTTACCAATTTGCTCTATTTTCCCCACCTTGGAGGTGGAATTTTAATTTTTTTTAGTTTTTTTTTCGCGAGAGGATAATAGAGTCCAAATTTCAAGTTTCTAAAACTATTAGTTCAAAAGATACAAAATCCCCCAAAGGGCCCTACTTTCACCTTTTTCCCCCTTAGAAGTGGAATTTTTAAAAAAGTTCTTTAAGTATGTTATTTTTGCGAAAGGATCGTTCAGTTCAAATTTCAAGAATCTAGGACCATTAGTTCAGCAGATTCAAAATTGCCCTTCTTTCCCCCTCTTTCCTCCAGAATTTTGAAAAGTACTTTCTTAAGAATGTTATTTCCGCGAGAGGATCGTTCAGCCAAATTTCAAGTATCTAGAACCATTAGTTCAGCAGATACAAAATTGCCCTACCTTCCCCGTTTTCACCCCTGAAATCGGAATTTTCAAAAAAAGGACTTCTTTCAGAATGTTAATTCCAAGAGAGAGTATCGTGCAGTCTAAATTTTAAGTATCTAGTACCATTAGTTCGGCAGATACAAAATTGCCCTACTTTCCGCCTTTTCCCCCTTAAAAGCGGAACTTTCCACTTGTCGACTTTTCCCCATTTAGAAGGAGAACTTTCAAAAAAGTACTTCTTCTAGAATGTTCTTTCCGCGAGAGGATCGTACAGTCCAAACTTCAAGTATGTAGGACTATTAGTTAAGCAGATTCAAAATTGCCCTACTTTCTCCCTTTCCCCCCGTAGAAGCAGAATTAAAAAAAAAGTACTTCTTTTAGAATGTTATATCCGCAAGAGGATCGTACAGTTAAATTCTAAGTATCGAGGACCATTAGTTCAGCAGATACAACATTGCCCTACCTTCCCCTTTTTCCCCCCTTAAAAGTAGAGTTTTCAAAAAAGTACTTCCTTGAGAATATTATTTCCGCGAGAGGATCGTACAGTCCAAATTTCAAGTATAAAGGACCATTATTTCAGCAGATACAAAATTGCCCTAATTTTCCCCTTTTTCCCACTCAAAATCGGAATATTTAAAAAAGTACTTCTTTCAGAATGTTATTTTCGCGAAAAGATCGTACAGTCCAAATTTCAAGTCTCCCGGACCATTAGTTTAGCAGATACAAAATTGCCTACTTTCCCCTTTTCCCTCTTAGAGTCGGAATTTTCCAAAAAGTATTCCATTTTATTTCCGCGAGAGGATTGTGCAGTCCAATTTTCACGGATTTAGGACTATTAGTTCAGCAGATACAAAATTGGCCTACTTTATCCCTTTTTCCCCCTTAAAGAAGAATTTTTAAAAAAGTATTCCTTTCCGAATGTTATTTCCGCGGGAGGATCGTACAGTCCAACTTTCAAGTATCTAGGACCATTACTTTAGCATGTACAAAATTGCACTGCTCTCCCCCTTAAAATCAAAATTTTCAAAAAAGTACTTCTTTTAGAATGTTATTGCCGCGATATGATCCCATATTCCAAATGTCATGTTTCTAGGACCATTAACTTAAAGTTTAGCAAATTGACCTATTTTTCCCCTTTTGGTCCTCCTTAAAACCAAAATTCTCAAAAAAATATATTTTTCAAAAAATAATTTCCGCGAGAGCATCCAGATTCAAAATTTCAAGTTTGTTCAGAAGATACAAAATTGCCCTATTAAACCCCTTTTAAAGCACCACCCCACCCTTATAAAAGGATTTTTCAAAATATTACTTTTTACAAAATGTTTTTTGCGCGAGAGTAGAGTTCGTTTAGCAGATACGAAATTGCCCTTCTTTCCCTATTTTTCCCCCTTTAAAAACGAATTTTCAAGAATGTACTTCTTTTAGAATGTTATTTTCGGGATAGGATTGTACAGTTCAAATTTTAAGTATCTAGGACCATTAGTTCAGCAGATACAAAATTGCCCTACTTTCCCCCTTTTTCCCCGTAGAAGGATAATTTTTAAAAAAGTTTTTCTTTAACAATGTTATTTCCGCGAGAGGATCGTACAGTTGAAATTTCAAGTATCTAGGACCATGAGTTCAGCAGATTCAAAATAACCCCACTCACCCGCTTTTTCCCCCGGAATTTTCAAAAAGTACTTCCTTTAGAATATTATTTGCGCGAGAGGATTGTACAGTTCAAATTTCAAGTATCTAGGACCATTAGAAGCGGATTTTTTGAAAAGTTCTTCTTTAAGAATGTTATTTTCGCGAAAGGATCGTACAGTTTAAATTTCAAGTATTAAGGACCATTAGTTCAGCAGATTCAAAATTGCCCTACTTTCCCGATTTCCCCCCAGAATTTTGAAAAAGTACTTCCTTTAGAATGTTATTTCCGCGAGAGGTTCGTTCACTCCAAATTTCAAGTATCTAGGACCATATTTTCAGCAGATACAAAATTGCCCTACCTTCCTCTTTTTCCCCCTTTAAAGCGGAATTTTCAAAAAAGTACTGTTTTCAGAATGTTATTTCCGCGAGAGGATCGTGCAGTCCACGCGAGAGGATCGTGCATTCCTATTTGTTTAGCAGATACAAACCGGAATTTTCAAAAAGTACTTCTTTCAGAAAGTTATTTCCGCTAGAGGATCGTACAGCCCAAATTTCAAGGATCTACGACCATTAGCTCAGCAGACACAAAATTACCCTTTTTCCCCCTTAGAAGCGAAATTTTCAAAATAGAACTATCCTCACAATGTTATTTCCGCGAAGGATCCCATAGTCAAAATTTTTAAGTTTCAAAGTGTACCAAATTGTCCTATTATCCCCCTTTTTACCACCCTAGAAGCGGAATTAAAAAAAAAAACTTTGTTTCGGAATGTTTTTTCCGTGAGAGGGTCTTATAGTCAAAACTTTAAGTTTCTAGGACCATTAGGTCAGAGAAAAGAAAATGTACCAAATTGCCTAATTTTCCCCCTTTTCCCCTTCTTAGAATTGCCTTTTTAAAAAGGTACTTTCTTCAGAATACTATTTCCGCGAGAGGATCCTATAGTCCAAATTTCAGGTTTCTGGGACCATTAGTTCACAATATAGAAAATGTTCAAAATCGTTCTATTTCCCCCCCCCCCCCCCCCAATTTGAATAAAAAAATTTCAAAAAATACTTTCTTCAGAGCATAATTTCCGCGAGAGGATCATATAGACCAAATTTATAAGTTTCTAGGGCCATTAGGTCAGAAGATACAAAATGTACCAAATTATCCTACTTTCCCCCTTTCAACCCCCTAGAATCAGAATTAAAAAAAAATTGTTTCAGAATCTTTTTTCCGTTAGAGGATCTTATAGTCCAAACTTGAAGTTTCTAGGACCATTAGGTCAGAAGAAAGAACACGTGCCAAATTGCCCTTTTTTCCCCATTTGCCCTTCTAATTTTTTTTTTTTAAATACTTTCTTTAGAGTATTATTTCCGCGAGAGGATCCTATAGTCCAAATTTTTGGTTACTGGGGCCATTAGTTCAGAAGATCGAAATGTTTAAAATTGTCCTATTTCCCCCTAAATTTAAGTGATTAAATCAATAAATTCCCAAAAATTAAATAATAAATGAGAAAAAAAAAATTGAGTAAAAAATTTGAGTCAAAAAATTAAGCGAAAAATATTTTGAGTAAAAAAAATTTTAGTGAAAACAACTTCTAAGTAAAAAAAATTAGTAAAAAAACTGAAGAATAAAATACAATTGAGTGAAAAAAAATTTATAAAAAAAAAATTGAGTAAAAAAAATTTTGAGTAAAAAAAAATTTTGAGTAAAAAAAAAAAATTGTAAAAAAAAAAATTTTGAGTGAAAAAAAATTTTTAATGAAAAAAAAATTTGAGTGAAAAAAATTTTGTAAAAAAAAATTTTTGAGTGGAAAAAAATTTTGAGTAAAAAAAAATTTTGAGTGAAAAAAAATTTTGAGTAAATAAAAATTTTGAGTGAAAAAAAATTTAAAAAAAAAAAAAAATTTGTAAAAAAAAAAATTTGAGTGAAAAAAAAATTTTGAGTGAAAAAAAATTTTGAGTGAAAAAATTTTAGTAAAAAAATATTTTTTCCCCGAGAGGATACTATAGTTCAAATATCTAGTTTCTAGGACCATTAGTTCAAAATTCACCAAATTGCCCTATTTTCCCCCTTTTTGTCCCCCTTAAAACCGGAATTTTCAAAAAAGTACTTTTTTCAAAATGTTATTTCCGCGAGAGTATCCTATATTCAAAATTTCAAAATTGTAGGACCATTAGTTCAGA
The DNA here is from genome assembly GCA_963921195.1 of Pegoplata infirma. NCBI lineage: Eukaryota > Metazoa > Arthropoda > Insecta > Diptera > Anthomyiidae > Pegoplata > Pegoplata infirma. Next base: position 224,165,150 of record OY992538.1, read on the forward strand.
AGATACAAAATGTACCAACTTGCCCTTTTTTCCCCCTCCCACCACCTTAGAAACGGAATTTTCAAAATATTACTTTTTCCAAAATGTTATTTCCGCGAGAGGGTCCTAGACTTCAAATTTCAAGTTTCTGGGACCATTTGTTTAGAATATAAAAAATGTACCAATTTGCCCTATTTTCCCCTTTTTCCCCCCTTGGAGGCGGAATTTTCCAAAAAAAAAATTTCCGAAATTTTATTTCCGCGAGAGGATCCTAGAGTTCAAATTTGAAGTTTCTAGGACTATTAGTTAAAAAGATACAAAATCCCCCAAGGGGTCCTATTTTCCCCCTTTTGCCCCCCTTAGAATCGGAATTTCCAAAAATCCCTTCTTAGTGGGTGGTTTTGTCGGGAGCCGAACCTACATTCCAAATTTCAAGTCTCTAGCTTCAGCGGTTTGGGCTGGGCGATGATTATTGCCAATCAGTCAGTCAGTCAGTCAGTCACCACACTCTTTTATATATATAGATTGACCCATTTCTAAGACACTTTAGCTATATACATCCGTCCATCTGTCTGTGGAAAGCTATATGCAGTCCAAACCAAAAAAGCCTAACATTTGGTAAATGAGTGCAAAAATAAGTACAAAAAAGTGTTTTTACATTTTCGAGAGTATAAAAGATTCGGCACCGAAGAATTTAACACTCTCAGTTGTTTTATGTACATTTGATAAACAAATAGAACATTTTTATGTGAAAGGTTTAGACTTGTTGAAAAAGTAGTTTTAGTAAAAAAGGGGAAAAAGGATTTTTGGCGAAAATAAATGTTTGATGAAGAAAAAAAATTTTGATAAAAAAAAATTTAAAAAAAAAATTGATAAAAAAAAAAATTTTAATAAAAAAAAAATTTGATAAAAAAAAATTTTTGATGATAAGAAAAATGTTTTGATGTAAAAAAAAAAAATTTTGATGAGAAAAAAAATTGAATGTAAAAAAAAATTTGATGTAATAAAAAATTTATGTAAAAAAAATTTGATAAAAAAAAATTATATAAAAAAAAATATGAAAAAAAATTTATTCCAAAAAAAAATTTAATAAAAAAAAAAAATGAAAAAAAATTTTATGACAAAAAAAAAAAATAATGAAAAAAGAAATTGATGGATCAAAAATTTGATAGAAAAAAAAATGGTGAAAAAAAATATTATGAAAAAAAAAAATTTAATGAAAAAAAAAATTGTATGAAAAAAAATGATGAAAAAAAAATTTGATGAAAAAAAAATCTGATGAAAAAAATTTTTTTTGTTGAAAAATAATTATGTTTCTTTTTATTCACCAGCTGGTGAAAAACGGTTTTATTCACCACGAGGTGAATTATTATCCAAGTTAGAAAAATTTTTGGTTTTAAGAAAATGAAAATAGTAGTTCTCATTTTCTTTTTCGTTAATTGTTAGCTTATATAGTCAAACTGAGTTGGCGTCCTGCAACTTTTTTACAATTAGACACCAGCCTAAAAACATTATCATGTTAAAATTTGTTGACGATTTTTTTTTTGATAAAAAAAAATGTTGATGAAAAAGCTAACAAAACAAAAAAATTTATAAAAAAAAAATTTTTTAGTTTTTTTCACCAGCTGGTGATCAATTTTTATTCATCAGCATATGAATTATTACGCAAGTTACAAATCCATATTACCAAGGACAGGACTTCATGCACCAAAAAACTACGTATGTTTTAGGCGCCTTAAATATGCACTAAAAAGTCTTGAAATATGCACTAAAAATCTTAAAATATGCACTAAAAACCATAAATATCCACTTGTTTTTTTTTTACTTTTATTAAAAAAAAAACATACAATTTGAATTCAATCTGGCATTTTAAGCTTAGATTTACATATATACAGTGCGTATAAAATGCTATTAAAAAAATGAAAATTATCTAAAAAAATGTAATAGTTGCTTTAATGCAAAAAAAATATATATCATAAAAAAAATTCAAAAAAAAACCAAAAATACTAAAAAATTGTTTAAAAAAAACTAAAATTTATACAAAATATGGCCTAAAAATATGCATTAATAGCGAAATGATAGCAATATATTCAAAAATATGCATTTTAAGCTAAATATGCAAAAATGTGCACTAACGAATCGATGCCATTTTATTGCAAATTCTTTAATTCGCAAAGATATCTTGTTCATACTGTTCTATGACCAAAGGGAAAAACATGCATTTGCATTAAGGTTCTCTCCTTGCATATTACAAACCTTTATAATTTTAAGAATATCAAAACAGTAATTCTTATTTACGTTTTTTTAGTCGTCAGCCTATATTATCAAACTGAGGTGGCACCCTACGTCATTTTTAAAATTAGACACCAACCTTAAAAGATTTTCATGTTAAAATGATTAAATTGTAATTTAATAAATTTTTATGAAAAAGTAATTTTAATGAAAAAAAAAATTGAGAGAAGTAAATTTTTGATAAAAAAAAAATTGAATGAAAGTATTTTTTTTTAATATAAAGCTAAATTTCTGATAAAAAAAGTTAGTGATGAAAAATATTTTAAAAAAAACTTATAATTTGTAACAACAAAAATTTTTTGATATAAAACCAAAATTTTATTGCAAAAACATTTTCGATAAACAAATTGATGCAACAAAAAAAAAAAAAATATTTTATGAAAAAAAAATTTTTGAAAATTTTTTTTTGATGACTAAAAACAAAATTTTTAAAAAAAAATATATATTTATCGTCGACAAAATGTATGTCACTAAAATTTTTTTTAATAAAAAAAATATTTTTTGATTAAAAAAAAATATGATGAACAAATTTTTTTTATAAAGTTCTATGGATTATAGTGGAAGTAGTTGAACAGGAACTGGCTACTATACGTTTGAAAAAAGAGACTAAATGTAGTAAAACTGCATTTACAGCTTTTCATTTCGTGATCCTGTTTCTTTTTAAGAGGACTTCAAAATTTAAGAGGATTAAATTTTATAAAATATTTTTGTATTAGTTGTACTTGTCTTAGGATACCACTATTGATAGCCAATGAAAGAGGAAGATCTCCCCTAGATTTTTTTTTTTTATTTTTGCATATCAGGAAAAAGGAGGTAAATGACGTCTATTCAAAAATGCGTCCTTCAATAACATTCAAAATTTTCAACACAATATTGTGATAAAGTTTTCAAATGACTTTATTCACATCCCTTCAACCTGATATGGCAAAATGTAAAAAATGAAAAAAATTGGGGGAGATGCTCCTCTTTCATCTGCCGTCATCAGTGTCATCCTAGGACAATTCCAAATATTTAAAAAATATTTTACGAAATGTATCCTTTAAAAATTTGAAGTCCTTTTAAAAGGACACAGGATCACGAAATGAAAAACTGTAAGGTAGTTTTACTCCATTTGATCTCTACTTTCAGACGTATATCATCCAGTTCATGTAAAAAAAGATTATTGATATAAAAAAAATATTTGATGAAAAAAAATTTTGATAAAAAATTGTTTGATGAAATCAAAAAAAAATACAACTGAACAAAATATGTATGAAAAAAATATTGTTGAATGAATAATTATTGATGAAACAAAAATATTGATGAAAAAAAAATATTGATGAAAATAAAATATTGATGAAAAAAATATTGATGAAAAAAAAAATATTGATAAAAAAATGTATGAAAAAAAATATTGATACAAAACATTGATAAACAAGTAAAAAAGTTAAATTCGGCCTTGCCGAATGTAGTGATACCCTCCACAATTTCAAAAAGATTATTGCAAAAAACTTTATTTAAAAGGAAATTACTTAAAAAAAAAAAAAAAAATTTGAAAAAAAATTACCGCGAAAAAAAATTTTGGTAAAAAAAAAATCCGCGATTTTTATCTTTTTTTGTCAAAAAATATGTTCGTACTTGTTTAAATACCATTTGGTGTTCAATTATGTTCACATATGTCAACCAGAAGCCGAATTAGAGCATTTTGTATTTTAGGTTATGTTGAATGTACTGAAATTTTTGAGGTGTGCTTACATTTTCGTTCATAACTTTTGAACCGCTGAACCGATATCGCTCAAATGCTATACCAAACTTCTCGGGAGAACTTCCAATATATATTTTAAGTTTCAGTCATCTCTGTGCAATATTTTGTCCGCGAGAGCATTTTCCACAGACAGACGGACAGACGGACAGACGGACATCGCTAGAATGTCTTAAAATCGATCGGGCATCATGAATATATATACTTTATGGGGTCCCAGACCGATATTTCGATGAGTTACAAACGGAATGACAAACTTATATATACCCTCTATCATTAAGTGATGGGTATAAAAAATATTGATTAAAAAACAAAAAAAATAAATTTTTGATAAAAACAAAAAAAATTATTGAAAATATGTATGAAATTTGTTTGATAAAAAAAATATTGACAAAAACAATTTATGAAAAAAAATATTGATCAAAAAATTTTGATGAAAAAAAAATATTGACGAAAAAAAAATATTGAAGAAAAAAAATTTTAACTATAGCAAAAAGCTAATGAAAATAACAATTAATGCAAAATAACTGTTACGTTTTATTCACCACAAGGAGAATTATTATCTTTGTTACGGACCCAAGTTTTTTTTCCGCAACTACATTATAGCTGCTTAATATATTTGGACAAAATTCATTATTACCAATTTCAATTATTTGGCCTCAGCGCCACAAAGGCATTATTGCATTATTTACTAATTTTTTTTGGTTTTATGAAAATGAAAACAGTAATTCTTATTTTCTTTTTTGAAGATCGTTAGCGTTATTTTATAGACAAACAGAGGTGGCGTCCTGCAACTTTTTTAAAATTAGATACCAGCCTAAAACCATTTTGATGTTAACAAACAGCTACTATTAATTTTTCCTCGCAGAAAGCCTTCTGCCTTGCTGACAGCAATTTAGGGTCAATAATTTGATTATTTTATTTTTTTTTTTATAAAAATAGCATTGAATTCTTGGAATTTGATCACACAGATATTTAGGGCATTCATTTAGTCGTCGTGGTTTCTTTCCCATTTTCTTATTATGTTTTTTTTTTTTGTTATATTCCAATTTTCCTAGACTAATGACAATAACACATTGCTACCATAATGTAAATTTATCCTTCGTTGGAATATATGTTTCTCCCTCTCTCTCTTTCACACTCCATCCAGCTCATTGTAAATGTGTAGGTTCATTATTATCATTTATCGTCTGTAGGTTTTTAGGTTTTGGTTTTAGCTTCTGTTTATTCTAACTTGTCTCTTTTTCCAATCATCCTTGCTACAAACTTAAAGGCCATTGTTCTTTTCTTGGTTTACTTTTTCTGTTAATGTCATTTTCTTAAAAGTGTCTGTGTGTGTGTTTGTCCAAAGCGAAAGTAATAAGGATTTTAGTGTTTAACAAAAGGCATAAATTATCCTTTTTTGTGTCTCGTAGTCATTGTTGTATGTTGCTTCACGTCCTCTTTTGTCACTAGATGTATTTGTTCTATATAAATATTTTGAAAAGGATAACGATAAAAAAACCAAAAAAAAACCAAAATTAAGATGAAGTAACAATTTCAATAAAAAGCATATTGGCATGTGGGTGGCATTCCATTACTACCTACTGCTCTCTATTTGAGTTTATTTATTGTAGACTAAAATAAAAACAAACAATAGATATTAAGATGATTGAGTGTATAAAATAAATATTATTTAATATAGTTTTTATTGATTATAAAGGCAGTGTGTGTGTATTTTTTTGTCGTCCTGTTGTAAAGAAGATTAAATGAAAAACAAACAAATTAATACTGAATTATGGTTACGAAAGAATTTTTGAAAAGATGTTGAAAATTTGGAAAGAGGATGATATTAAACGGATTAAATATATTTTAAAAGAAAAGAAAACACCTGTAAAATTTATTTTTAATGTAAAGGTGATTTATTTCGAACTGCCGGGCTTGCAGCAAGAGATTGTGTTAATAACAAAGAAATCAGATCACAAAATGATTGATCATTTTATCACAAATCTGTTGGGGTCAGGCTTGCCATGGTAGCATTTTGGGTGCTAGATCTAGCACTCTCATAAGCGATTAACCACACAAAGTTTGATTTTATAATTTCAATTTTTATAATTTTTATTTTTAACAGGACGCCAGTTTGACTATAGCACTGTTTTCGCATAACCGTATTTATGTTAACATTAAGCGTTTAACCGAAAACGCATCCACGTTTAACGAAATGTACTTGGCACTGCTGTTGTGTGTCAAAATTTATTACGGAAAACAAGAATAATAGGGAAAGGTATGTGTCTATGCTATTTCATTAAACATGTCAACTTGGCATCACTTTTTACCGAAGCTTAAAATTAACACCGATAACTAAACACGATAAAAATAAGCGTGGATAATTTAAAATGTGTATGGGTAGCGTATATGAGGCATTCCACACCAAATGTCCCGCTACAGAAAAACATGTGTCCCGTAAATTTCTGAATAGGTTGTTTGGATAGCCCTATATGTAACTAAGAAAATTGCGTTTTTGATTTTTCAAATTTTCGAAAACTGGGCTTAGGAGGCGTGGTCAAATATTGGAAAAATGGTAAAATTTGTGGCGAGTTGCCTTGATTAAATATTTATCACATTAAAACGGAATGCACCACAATGTCAAAAATTTACGTTCTTATATAGTTTTGTATGGGCTATCGATTAAAATTTTTTTTTTTTGGAAAATTTTCAGAACCCGTTCTGAAATTTTCCATTTTTTAAAAAAGTCAATTTATCCACTTTTTTTTTCTTTTTTATTTATTTTTTAAAAGTTTAGATGTTTTTCCATCCACACAAAAAAAAAATCAGAAACACGTTCATCTTTTTTTTCGAGAAAATCGCATTTGAACTTTAAATTTCATAACAATTTTGTTATTTGCTTGTATTTCTTTGTTTTAAAGTTGCGAATGAGTAATATTAATTACATAAATATTCGTCATACGCTCTGTTGACACAAGAAAATACAAGCAAATTACTAAATTGTTATGAAATTTAAAGTTCAAATGCGATTTTCTCGAAAAAAAAAGACGAACGTGTTTCTGATTTTTTTTGTGTGGATGGACCAACATCTAAACTTTTTAAAAAATAAATAAAAAAGAAAAAAAAAAGTGGCCGGATTTTTGATAAATTGACTTTTCCAAAAAAAAAAAATTTAATCGATAGCTCATACAAAACTATATAAGACTGTAAATTTTTGAGATTGTGGTGCATTCGGTTTTAATGTGATAAATATTTAATCAAGGCAACTCGCCACAAATTTGACCATTTTTCCAATATTTGACCACGCCTCCTAAGCCCAGTTTTTGAAAAATTTAAAAACCAAAAACGCAATTTTCTAGGTTCCATATAGGGCTATCCATACCACCTATTCAGAAGTTTACGGTACACATGTTTTTTTTCGCTGGACATTTGGTGTGGAATGCCTCATATACGGTAATGCAAAAACAGGGCTTATATTAGCTACCGACTAACAAAAAACAAAATAATTAAAGTTTTCATTTTCTTGAAACAAAAAAAGTTTGTAACTTCGATTTGTAACTTGGATAATAGTTCACCTGCTGGTAAATAAAACCGATTTTCAACAGCTGGTGAATAACACGTAACATAATTAATTTCAACAAACAATTTTTTTCATCAGATTTTTTTTCTCAAATTTTTTGTTGTTTTTTCATTAACCTATTCTTTCATAATTTTTGTTTTTATCAAATTGTTTTTATTTTTTCATGAATTTTTTTGTCAACATTTTTTTTTTCATCAATTTCTTTTTGTTCATTTATTTTACATCAATTTTTTTATCAAATTTTTTCTTTTCATCAAATTTTTTTTTTTTCATCAAACTTTTTTTTTCATCAATTTTGTTTTTTTTTCAACAATATTTTTTAACAACTTTTTTTCATCAAAATTTTTTTTATATTATTTTTTATTTTTTTTTTTTAATTTTTTTTTCACCAAAACTACTGTTTCATCAAATCGAAACTTTTGATAAAAAAAAGTTCCATTTATTTAAGAAATATACAAAAAAGTGAGAGAGTTAAATTCTTCGGCCCGAATCTTTTATACTCTCCAAAATGCAGAAACACTTTTTTGAATTTACTTTTAAAACTCTTTTGGTTTGAACTAGTGCCTGCGGCCAGTACCGTAGTACCGGGAATACCGGTATTTCCAGTTCTCGGTATTACCGGGAAATGGTACCGGTTTCCCGGTTCTTGAATTATTCCCGGGAATACCGGTATTCCCGGTTCCGGTTCTGACGGTATTCCCGGGACTATATCGAATTAAATTCTTCGCTTTTACAAAAAAAAAAATAAAAATACAAAACATGAGAAAACACCATTTCCATTTTTTTTATAAACTTAAGAAAAAAATAGTTATATTATTTTTAAATAATTTTACAAACACAACTAAATATTTCTGAAATACTGATTAAATGCTGTAATTTAAATATTTTATGGTATAGTATTTTTTTGTGTTTTGGAACCGGTACCAGGATCAGAACCGGGAACACCGGTATTCCCGGGAATATATCTAGAACCGGAAAACCGGTTCCAGAATCGGTAATACCGGTATTCCCGGGAATACCGAAAACCGGGAAATGGGAAAACTAGTTTGATCTGCATCTTGCTTTCCACAGACAGATGGACGGATGTATATGGGACATTCAGGCCAAATCACTCACTTTTAGACCCTCTTCGATTAATTTTTTTTTTGATATGTTTTAGAACGTATTAAATGCAACTTGCACTCAAATTTTTAGCCTTTTATAACAAGTTGGTGTTGAGTAATAATTGAGTAAAATGAAAAAAATTAAATTTTCAATTCATTTTGACCAGTAAAAATATCGATATCTTAAAAAAGAAAAATAATCTGAAAAAATTATTAGTAATTACACTATGCAAAATTTTGCAACATAAATATTTTGATACGCTTGAGACCAAAAAAAACTGAAAGGTACTGAAAAGAGAAGAAAAATCCTAGCTGGGTTTGGTCTAATTGACTAAGGTTTTTTTTTAATTTGGCGTTTGAAGTTTTAGGCTTAGAGTTTAGATAAGATAAGAGGACACTTTTTGTAATACCTTTATCTCGAAAACTATTCACAAATTTGCTCGAGTGTCTTTGGCAACATTGTAGCTCTTGAACTGCCCTACAAAAACTTATAAATTTAAAAATTACAATTTTATTTTTTACATTGTTAAGTTTTTGATCATGAAGGTGGAATTTTTTTAATTAACTTTTGAAAGTTTTTTGTTGGGCAGTTTACGAGCTACAACTTTGCCGAAGACACTCAAGAAAAATCTTGAACAGTTTTCGAGATGTAGGCATTACAAAAAGCGTTCTGTTATCAAAAATTCATTTCTAAGCCTGAAACTTCAAACGTCAATTAAAAAAAAAACTTACAAGGGAAGTATCTCAACCCTTATGAACCGATTTGCATGAAACGTAAAATATATATAAAAGAGACAATTCTAAGGTTGGGGTGTCTCGGCTTATCGGCCATATCGGGGATTTAGGGGTTCAAAACATAAGTCTAAAAATGGCGAAAAATCGTTTTTTGGATTTTTCAGCCATTTCTTTCTAAGAAACTATATGATGTTTGCATATGAGAAGAAAGGTTTTTTTAATGCCTATCCAACGGTGGCATAACCTTGTAAAAGTTTGGCTTCGTTAAATACTTTTTTCATGAAAATGTGAAAATTTTGGGGGGTATTTATATGAAGACATAGAGCTACGATGTCCATATGAATACGAAATAATCTTTATTAAATTTGACACGTATTTTTGCTCTAGAGGATATTCCTGTTAGTTCGTGAGTTATCGAAATTTTCCCGGAGGTCCATATGGTTTCATAAGGGGACAACGAAATTTTGAAACACTGATATGGCCGAAAAGCCGAGACACCCCAACCTTAAAATCGTCTCATTTATATATATTTTAAGTTTCAGGCAAATCGGTTCATAAGGGTTGAGATACTTCCCTTGTTAGATTCATAAACCGTTTTCCAATAGAAAAAATTTCCGATTCTAAGAAATTTTTCCTGAAGAAAAAGTCTCAGATTCTGATCTTATTCCTAAAGAAATAGTCTCAGATTCTAAGACCTTTTCCTAAAGAAAAGTCACAGATTCTGATGCTTTTTCTTATATAGAAAAGTCTCAAATTCGTGCACTTTTTACCTAAAAAAGAAGTGACAGATTCTGAGAATTTTTTTCCTATAGAAAAAGTATCAGATTCTAAGAAATTTTTCTTTTATAAAAAGTCACAGAATAAAGTCAAAGACCTTTTTCATTCAGAAAAAGTATCAGAATCTGTAATCTTTTCCTACTCTAAGACCCATTTCCAATAGAAAAAGTCGCAGATTCTGTGACCCTTTCCTAAAGAAAAAGTCCCAGATTCAGAAATGTTTGTCCTATAGAAAATGTCTCAGATTTTTCTTATTCCTATAGAAAAAGTCTTAGATTTTGAGACATTTTCTGAGATTCTGAGACCTTATTCCTATAGAAAAAGTCATAGATTCTAAAAACTTTTTCCCATAGAAAAAGTCTCAGATGAGTCTAATATTTAAACTTTGAGACCTTTTTCTTTATAAAAAAACTTAGATTCTGATTCAGAAATCCTCAGACCTTTTTTCTATAGAAAAATTCTTCTGCGACCTTTTTCACAAAAAAATGTCTTAGATTCTGAGAATTTTTCTTTAGAAAAAGTTTATTATTTAGAAAAAAAAAATTTAAAATAGTTTTATATCTGTACGTTGGACTATCAACATTTTTAAGATTGTAAGATATTTTTCCTATTGCTATGTAGAAGACAGACATTTCTTATATAAACCAAATAAAGATCCAGTAACATTTTTTATGCCAAAAATCATAATAAGATGATTTTTTTACACAGAAAATTTTCAGATTAATTCACTTTTTCCTTTAAGAATTTAAAAATATTCCCTATTAAAATTTTCAGATTTTTTTCTTTAAAAAATTTTTTTCTTCGGAAATTTTTTTTGGAAATTTCGTCCTTCTTCTTTTCTTCCTTTTTCTTTCTTTTTTTTTCTCTTTTTTTTCTTTTCGAAATTTGGTCTGGGGGGGAAATTTCCCCTTTCTTCCCCCCCTTGTACACGCGTATGGTAATACGCATCATTCTTTTTCTATTACCAAGCGAAATTTCAAAAAGAGGCCATTTTCGGTACAGGAAAGCGTACTCTCTTATATAGTTACACAGATTCGTTCTACATTGCTTAGTTTTCGTGATATGGGAACTCAACTCAAAAACTATGATTCGGATGGTCATATTCTACGACCCAAGAACAACACAAATGCCTTTTTTTGTATCTGCAGTATTTGCAGAGTTATAGTCATTTGAAAATTCCGCGAATTCCAAAATTTGAAGTCAAAATTAGGGCTTCTTTAAATTTAAACGAATTCACTAGTTTAGATTTTCTTCGGAAAAATACTTCAAATAATCCCTTAAAACAGTATTCAAAATTATATTATTAAATTTTCTAAACATTGAATAAATTTATTTATTATTTTGAAATTAATTTGATAAGTCAAATGTATTTCACCACACCATTAATCTTAATATCGTTAATAATAATGTAACCGAAAATTGACAAAATAACATTTGCAACAATAGCAGGCAGCTAAACAACAAATAACAATAATAAGCAGCAACATGAACAACAACAACAACAGAACATTAAACATAAATGAAAATAATGCAAATGTATGTAAAATTAACAAATGGTATCATAGCAATTAAGGTCCTTACATTAAACACACAGGCACAGACACAAAGTGACGGTCAGATAGAGCCACCGACAGTAGGTACCTACTGGAAACTAAACTGATATCAGGGGTATTCACTAAAAGTTTCATGTTGTAAGAAAGAAGTTTCATGTTGTAAGAAAAACTAAAAATCTCCAAAAAACATTTTCAAAATAAATATCTGTCAATTTTTTACCAACAGTTTTTTTAGCGGAATAACAAAAATTTTTTCAGAATTTGTTTTTTCAAACTAATTTAATCCATATATTCGTCAAGGTCGAATCTAACTTTTTTGCTTGTTTAACATTTTTTTTTTTGGGAACGACTGATATACTACCGTCGAATAGATCTCAATTGGGGTTTCAGTTGAATTAATGTTTTTCATGTTCATGTGAGTCCCCTTTATATTTAACGTGAATCCCCTTAATATTGCTAAATATGTAGTTAAAACTCTATACATAGAAATGCAAATCTGACATTTTTAACCTTTAAATAGTAAATTAAAGGCAAATAACATGAGTTTCACAATCAAGTAAAGTTAAAATAACAACCACCTTTTTCTGATGATAAATGTTTGAAAATCAAGAGAGTGACCAACAAAAAAAATTAAATTGCAAGGAAGGGAAGAAAATTAATAGAAAATACAAACCAGCAAAAGTACAAGGAGTACCAGTGGTCAAATTCATTTGTTAAATGCATAATGCAACATATAGTATAAGAAAAGTCAGCATTACTAAAATGGGGTGTTATCGCAACACATATACTGGTGAATTGAAACACTCAAAGAAAATATGTTTGTAACATGCATGATAAATAAAAAAGAAGCTGAAGTTAAATAAATAAAAAAATAAAACCTTACTTGTTAATGAATCAAGGCAGGATAAATTCCAAAAAAACAACCACGAGTTGGAAGACCTTCATTAGTTTTGCTTCTTGGGCAGTATTTTAACAAAAACTGGTGGTTTGTCCGAAGATATTGAAACCCGAGTAGTTAAAGCCATGCATGGCTTTTGGTCGATTAACTTCCATTTGGAGCTCGCAAGCCTTAGCCCGGCGAGTTAAACTTGAAGTCTTTGAATCAAATGTGAAAAAAATTCTACTCTACGGCTGCGAAACATGGAATGCAGCACCACGAGAGCTGCAAATGTTTGTCAACCAATGCCTCCGCAAAATAATGCGTATCTTTTGACCTAATATAATAAACCACAACATATTATGGACTGAAACCAATCAAAAACCAATCACAACAGAAATAAAAAAACGAAAGTGGAACTGGATCGCTCACATCCTACGGAGATCCCCAAATGACATCACCCGAAACGCCATAGACTGGAATTCACAGCTACTACATGACGGTGGTTTATGTAGTAAGTAGTAGTTGTTGTTTTCAACTACAACTTCAGTTGTTTTTGTATGAAAATCTTAAACAACTACTTTTTGTAATCGCTTTAAAAAATAAATACAGAAATTACTACATTGTAGTAACAGTTGTTTTAAGTTTATAAAAAAATTAGTATTTTTCTAGAAATAGCATTTAACAAATGCTTATTTTTTCAATGAGCGGTTTTGTTTTTGTATTAATCTTATTAATAGAGATGTGCATCAATCATGTGATATTCGATGCGTTTTCCATACTGTGGTACCCTCCAACCACAGTATGGGGTAAAAAATTAAGAAATTTATCATCAAAAATTTATCAGTAACGTGAGGGTGATTATATTGTGATTTTTCTTAACAAAAATATTATTAAAGTGTTTTTCCTGCAATAATTATACACTCAAAATATTTTGTAGGCAAAAACAAAAGAAAAACACACTTAAAACCAGTGAATAAACAATTGAAAACCATCCCAGTAATTATTCATTTGTTTTAAAAACATCAACATTTATTTTTTACTGTTGGCAAAATTTTCTAAAATAAATAACACTAAACATTAAAAAATTACGGTTTTTTCATTCTTTTTTACCAACAAATTCGAAAAAAATAACCTACGAAAACATTAAAAATTAATGATAGTTCTCTTATTTTTACCAACAAATTCCAAAAAAATAACCTACCAAAACATTAAAAATTAATGATTTCGTAGGTTATTTTATACAATTTTCTATTGAAATATTTTTTTAAAATTTTTTAATAAAATTTTGGGGAATCGATCCCGCAATCAACTACATTCTGGCCAGACACTCTACCCATCGTGCCAAAGCCACTTGATACAAATATGTTTTTATATTTCTATAAATAATTTTTTGATTTTTTTTTCTACAAACAAATAACTGACTTGTGTAGGTAAAAACTAATGATATATCATTAAAAAATACCAACAATTTAAAAAAAAATTACTTACACAAATCATTAAAAATTTAAAGAATAATCAGTAGTTTTTACTTACAGAACAAAAATAAATGACTTTATAAATTAAATGTTAGTGAAAGTCTTTATTTTTTAGTGTGTTATTTTTGAAACAAAGGACTGATGTAGTCATTAATAAAAACTGAACATCAAACAAATGTTTTTTCTTTTAAAAACGACTAAACGGAAAACTTTTTAAATAAACTACAAACAGCTAATGACATAATTTTTTGAGTGTAGTTTTTATTAACCCTGCTGTTAGGTTAAGCCCATTTGGTCCAATTTTTGGATTGTTTCCTTTGTAACTTTTGAACGGTGATATATACTGGCTTAGTTTTTTTGCTCATGGGGTCTTTTTATAAAACAATGTTATTTACAAAAAATCTAGGTTCTGACTTAAACCAGGACTGAGAAAAATAAAAAGTTAAGTATATTAGGTTAAGGGACCATTTGGTCCATAGTATATTTTCTCCTGCGATTTCGATAGCTGGAGCCCATGAAACGTCGATTTTAGAAAATTGGATGCACGCATTCAAAGCGGGTACCGTGTTATGCATAGCAACAAAAAAACAAAAATATGAATTTTTCCCTATCGCTTACTATAGGCATAACTTTTTTGTATTTTTCACGCATTATGAAAACCTCATGCGCTACTTTGAGTCTTATCCCAAACAAAAATCATTAATCCAGTGTAAAATAAGGCAACCTTACAATACCCTATACTTGATTGATTGTTTTTGTTTGGGATGTCACTCAAAGTAATGCATGAGTTTTACATAATGCATGAAAAATAAATATAGTGAATGCCTGTGGTAAGCGGTAGGCGAAAATTAATGCACATTTTTAAATTTTTATTTGGCTATGCATTACATGGTAATGCATTACATAACCGTTACCATGTTTAAGGTTTTGCTGGGATATCAAGTATGTTTGCAAATACAACGTTAGGCCATCGATTTCTTGCGCGTTTTGTGCTGTAGGAACCAACCATTTGATCAGCAATATCCACGCCATCTAAATGAGATGAATCATTAGAAATTATGGGAAAAACAAAACTAACATATGTACCTTTTGTTGAATTGTAATACAAAACAATTTCAAAAGTAAAAAATATGAAAAAAGGGAATCCCTCAACAAATGTTTACATTAGCTGTGTTGAGTAGAGATGGGTGCTGGTCACGTTATTTGCGTGGTTCACGTGAATCACGCGTGACTCACGCTTTAGCGAAAGTCTAGTTAATTACGAGAATCATGCTTGAGTGAGTGTGATTCCAAAACTTTTATGTGTGAGTGATTAGAAAGCGAGCCTAATTTTTGCGTGAGTGCCATTTTTCTTGCGTGTTTCAATATAATTTTTTTGTATTGTTTTCAGTTTTAGTTATAGTTTTATTTTTATTTTTCGTTTAGCAATCAGTTAAAATTCAAATTAAGTTTCTGCTAATATATGAAAATCATTTTTTTTAATTTCCTTAAAATTGTGTATTTGTAAGTGAATATTGCGTGAATTGGGGAGAGCGTAATTATGAATCACGTGAGTCACGCATGATCGTAACTAATTTTAGTTTTACTTACGTGAGTAGTAAGTGAGTGTGAGTAAAGAAAAAAATCGAGTGAGTGATTCATGAGCGATTATAATATTTCTTGAGTGAGCGTGACCCAAAATTCACTCACGCACCCATTTCTAACGTTGAGTTAAGCTTAAAATTATACTATTTTGGTAGAAATGATCCAAAATATATACAAATATAATATTAAATTGTTATTTTGTTTGAATATTGAAGTATGGACCAAATGGTCCACTAACCTAACATTCGTAAGTTTTTTCTAACCTAACAGCAGGGTTAATAAAACTTTTGCAAATGAAATTCATATATTTATTTTCCATAACATTTAAAAATCATTAACTTTGCACATTTTTTTGTTAAAAACCTGGCTAAAAATCAGCCAAACATTTTGCAAGAAAACTGTACCATACATCGAAAAACGGAGAACTCCATTCGAATCAGCATATCCGAAATATATAGACATGATCGTCGTTCCTATTGTTAATTTTTGTTCTTCCTCTCACAAGCATTTTCCGGTTTAAAATCAGACCACTTATTATAAAAGTCTATTGAATCATCACACTATCCCAGTTGGCAACGTCCTCGAGCCATCCTCAGTGACGGAGCGGTGACACGTCAGAGTCACTGCTGACATCCACAAGACATCTCTATGCACTGGGTTGAGGACAGTTTCAAACAAATTTTCAAAATGTCTTCACTCAAAGTCAGCAGAGGTCAGGGCTGACCTTCTGGGGGCATGTCACCTAAGACTTCTTTGGGAAAATGTCTGACGTAGGTCATGCGAAAATACAAAAAATTTTCGTATTTCCTTTAGTTTTTACTTTTATCCATTTTCCTTTATAAATTATCTTCCTCATATTTAGAAAAAACTTTTCGCCTTTTTTAGTCACTACTGGATTTGAACCTGGAACCTGGAACCTCCAGTTTATTAGTCCCACACCTAACTACTTGTTCCAAACTTTATTTTGAAATTGTTTGTCTATTTATTACTTTTATTCTACTTGTTAGATTTTAATTTTATTTTAAATAAATCGATAATATTGCCATCTTTTTCTTGGAAATTGAAGAGTTGCCCAGATTTAAAATTCTAATTTAATATACTGCTATTCTGAAGACATTTCCTTTTAGACGTCTTAGAGGAATTGTCCACACTCTTAAAGCAAACATTCAGTGCTGACAATGTTAGGACATGTCATCAAGGATTACCTATGATTTGTCAGAACCTGAACACATTTCCTAAAGTAATCACTGTGGAAATTTCCTCAGTGACACATTTTCCAACTGGGATTTTAACTAACTTTATTTTCCTGAGTGTAATGTACAACATACATATGATTAAAATTGTTGTATTTTATGTATGAAAATGTATAAATTTAACTATTGTCTGGTAGAATCAAGAGTCGGTAGCAGCAGCAGAGTAAAAGAGGAGTTAGGTATTCAACGAGGTGGACAATTGCAATTGCTGCTAAGCAATAATTTTGAATTTAATTATAGTAATTCTCTATAGTAATGTTTTATTCTGCTTCTTCTACTTTGCTGAAAGTGTTCCCCCTTTTTATATTTTTTGATAGGTCTGCTACATTTAAGAACCAACACACAGTGTTTGTGTGAGTGTGTCTATTTTAGTATTGTTAGTGTTTAATGATCTTTTTTGTTGTTTTTATTTTTTTTTGAATGTTCATCTTTGCTTTGAAATATATTCGAAATGCACTTGAATTCATTATCAGGTTTAAGTTGAAATTTAACACCCAAGTACTTAATCTTTTTTAAAGCAATTTATACTTAAACTCCAGCAGCAGCAGGAGTAATATGAATGTTCACATTTATGTTTTAGAGACCAGCAGAAATAAGATCGACGACAACATCATACCACTAAAATATATTCGACCCTCAGACAGATATGTCATTTACACATTTGCTTAAACACAACCATGTTGTATGCAAATCTTTTTGATGTTGTGGCGAAAATTAATGGAGGGGTGGTAATCCTAGCATATCTTTTTCATTTGTGCACATTATACTCTTAATAACAAAAGATAAAAATCAATGAGTTTTACGCTAATTTTTCTTATAAAATCATTTAAAATATGTGTTAATAAGGGTTTTTTGAATAAATGTTAAGGACATCAAAAGAACTGTAAATTTCAAAAGAATATACAAAAGGTTTTAAAATTTGGTAATAAATTAAGATGGTCAAGGGTACAGTCATGTGTTATAATTACCTTAGAAAATAAAAAAAGAGATTTATTTACATTTTGTTGCTGTGTTACTAGAATTGAAAACCACTTCGATTACACTATATGAGAAGGTTTGGTTGTATGTGTCTGCTTACGCTTTACGTCAGCACACATAGTCTCTGAGGTCCATATTACGGGATAGTAATAGGGTTCCCCTACTAGTCCGTGCCGTTAAACTAATGTGTGCTCCTTATGCAACTCCCGAGATATTGAATTTTTACTTCCGAAAAATCAGAAAGATTATTCAGCTCCCTTGATCCCAGTGAAGTATGTCTCTGACCAAAAAGTGCCGGGTAATGGCAGGTAAAGTGTTCGATAGTTTCCAACTCCAACTCGTCCATGTAACTACGACAAAAGTCATTTGAGGACACATTTAAACGCTCTGCGTGCTTTCTTATAAGACAATGTCCGGTAATTACAGCAACCACTGTCGAAATATCTCCTATTGGAAGCGATTTCAGCTCACTTGTGCGTTTCTAATTGTAATCATAGAGGAAGACCAAATATATTGTGTTGTCTCACACGCCCATTTATTTTCCCATCTCTGATTAGTCTCTGCCGCATACCAACACACTCCAATTCCGTAGGAACATGTTCGGTAGTTCGCAGTCTTACAAACCCATCGGATTTGCAAATTGAGTGCAACTTGACTGTTAAAATATATGTTGACTGCGGTTGTAGACAAGACAATCAGTCAGCCACTTTATTTATTGCAAGCATATCTATCTGGTAAACACTGCAACGATCTGGCAATCTTAGAGCCATTCTATACCTAAGCTCTTCCGAATAAAATCCGAATCCCTCTTGTTCGAATAGCTTTGATCCCTCTGTGTAAACGATTATGGAGGCTCTACTACCCAGAATGCGTTCCATACAAGACTCCTTAGAGGAAGCAGAGTCCACATTTTGTGGTATTGTTATTTTTTTCAAAATCGCGCTGTGGCCAAAATCGCTGATCATCCATTGCAGTGTGATATTAAGTCGAATTGCCGACATTGGCACATACTTTCTAACCACTAAGTCTAATGGTATTTGGTAAAGAATGATTTATAATGCTTCAGTTGTTGTAGTACGAAGATCTCCAGTGATACACGTCAATCTCATTCTCTTTAACATTGTGGTAATGACACAGTTATTTTTCGTATTTAAAACAGACCATCAGAAAAGAAATACACAAAAATACATGGCTCCATTTGTGAAGGATGGAGCCAATTTCTCTGCCGTCCAGAGAAATAGAATTAAAAGCAGGAATCTTATTTTTCCTTGTAAACAAGACAAGTTCAGTTTTACTTGAATTAGCTGCCATACAAGAGTCTCTTGCTCATTTAGACATATCTTTCAGAGCAACCTGAAGAATGTTCCTTAAAGTTCGAAGGTTATTTCATTTTAACGATATCCCGGCATCGTCAGTATATTTAACAAGAGAGAGCAGCATTGAATTCAGTGTTATTTCATTTTAACGATATCCCGACATCGTCAGTATATTTAACAAGAGAGAGCAGCATTGAATAAAGTTCCAAAAAACACCTTCAAATGGTGTGTCCCTTTGACAGATAAGACAGACGCTCCCAAATGAAAGTACATTTTCTACCATTAAATTTATCCCATTCTTCACTCCTAGACAAGACGATGCCGTAATTATCAATTCAAGGATGAAATTTTTAAAAGCAGCTTCTATATCAAGAAGGGCACCATGGTGTACTCCTTTACCGAAGACAAGCTCTCAATAGTACCAACGAACTCATGAAGAGTTCTTTCCATTGATCTAATTTTGTTGTATGCATGTTGCCTAGTCGAATACAATTTCGGGTGAATCACTCTACGCGGATGTGAATCCATCATGTGTTCCATTGTCATTCACAAAAATAATAATAGACTTATTGTTCTAAAATCCTTCGGAACTGCGTGGAAGTTTTCTCCAGCATTCAGGATAAAAACGACTCTGTTATCCCTTCATTTCAGTTTATGCATGCTATACATAGACTAATATAATAATACAATCCAGTAACTATATAGTCCGACACTTGCAGCATCTCAGCCGGAATTATACAATCAAGTCTGAGGGTTTCATAGGGCCTGAATATTTTAATCTTCCAGATTAATAATGGCATATTTACAATCTGCGACGCAATTTCAGATTCTTGGGAGTCAGAGCGTTCCAAAGCCATAAACGGCGTCAGGGAAATGTGTGTTCAGAATGAGATTAGTGAACTCTCACTTTAGATAGACATTAGGATATTTCAAGTAGGATCCTTAAAGTATCCCAGGGTATAAGGAGAAGAAACCAGAATTTTGCGTAGCCTGGATGCCTAAGAAACGTCTTCGATGGATCTACTGAAGATTTTTCAAGAATCAAATTTGGCAATTCTGATCACATTCTTATAACTCTTAAGTTGAAGACAATATTCAGATCTGTCCACGTCCGCTCTTGCCAATAAAGGGATGCTTAATTATGGATTTCAGGAATGAAACTTTCAGTATTTTAGTAATTTTTTTGTATCGTCGATTTTGAAAAAAATATTTTTGTTTGGCTAAGTTCCGGTATCGGTTTGGCTAAGTTCCGGTCCGAAATTAAGATTTTCCAATCCCGATGAAACATTTGTCTTGTCGATAATGACCAAACGGTTAATGATGATTGTCGAATTGAAACCGCAACTTAAACTTAATCTGTGAAGGTTTGCAAGTTCAATGGGCAAAATGTTTTATTCTTTGAAAAATAAATATCATTTTCTGAGACTTGTTATGATCTTTAAACACAAAAAATCAAAATGGAAAAGATTTAAAAATTTTATGTAAACTAGTAAATGTTTAAAAATAAATCATTCTCTTGTTTAATTTTTTTTTAAGTCAGTTTTCAACAAATTTTTGTTGACCTTTTTTGATTACCGCTTTAACTTGCCCTTTAAGTCATAAATATTCCTTATGTCTTGTTATAAATTTCCCATTAAACTTGAACAGAAACAATATAACAATATTTTTGTTTTTTTTTTTTTTTTGTTTTTTAGTATTCTAAGTTTTCTTTTGAAAAAAAAAAAAGTGTATTCACTATTCACCAGCAGATACAATATTCACCAACTAAAGGGAAACAATGAAACCATAACTCAAGTGACACTTTTCAAAACGATTGCATTCCATCATTCATGTGATATTTTCTCTTCATCTTGGGCTGTGTGTAGTATGTTCGTTCGTCGGATGACGGTTGACTGTTGGTTGGAATGAATGCCTTATAACTTTCTTCATCATCAGTCCGTCAGTCAGTCAGCAGTCAGTTAACTAGTGTATGGTTAGTGTGCTGTTTTGATGTAAACTTTGCATATTGTACAGACATTCAAACATTCAAGATTTTGTAAAGGAGATTCATGACGTTTTTTTTTCTTCATTGGGTTTTGTATGTTAGTCTTCTTTCACATTTTTCGATGTAGGGAAGTGAGTGAGATCAAGTGTTTTCTGTTGTTTGTTATCTTGGCGGATTTCAATACATCATTGATGATTTGGTATTCAAAATACATACAGAAAAAAAAAACCACAAGATTATATACAATGACCTTTCAATGCAAAGTAGCTAAAAGTTTTGTTAAAATGATCCAGCAAAATTTTTTTGGAAAGGAAAAGAAATGGTGTTGGGGATATAGAAGTAGTTGTCAGTATTTTTTGTTAGCACATTTCGTAAAATTCTGATAGGTTCTCATTCAAAAAGTAACAAAAAAATGCATTGCTTGGAACTTTTGGTATAGGAGAATATCTGAATCTTTCGAAATTAGTACAAAAAAAAAAAAACGGCTTGGCTGAATCCATGAATACCTTCCACAATGCATTGCTATGCAAATCATCGACCCACCCTAGTGCTCAGCCCAATATTGGCTCCAAAAACTTAAAGAAACATAAGCCATCAAAGGTCAAGCACAACCAAAGAAGGCTTTGTTTAAAATTATTTAAACTAAGCCAATGCAATGAAGCGACGATATCCGATATCGTGAGAAGGAATCGCTATTATGGGCAATAGAAGTCACTGAAGAACAGGTCATACTTTCGGTAATGCTCGCATCTAATAAAACAAGGCTGTGTTTTATCCCACGGAGGTCGTGAACAAACATGATATCCCGTCACAGCACAGAGTTCATGCATGGATTCCGATGGCTACAAGTGACCCTGAAGTCATTCTGAAGTTGATCAGGATCTGCAATACTGACCTTCAAACTCAGAATCGGCCAATTTGGCGTTGAGCTCGCTTAATGAGTCGATTCCTCGGTTAATGAGGAGTCGCTTCCTTAGCCAGGATTGATGGAATTATTAGATTTGACTTTTTTCATATTAGAGTCAATGTATTAAAGGGGGACCACCAGCCAAGCCAGTGACAGAGTCGGATAGGGAGGGGAATCCGGAAGTGGTTGACAGTTTTGGGAGCACCCATGCAGTGATGAATGTGGATGGTATTGACGCCATCGATTCTAGGCTGATGGAAGATGCATCTGGCATTTTCGAAAGCGAATCTGGTAACAAATGCGATTTCTGTGATAAAACGGGATGTCACAACAGGTGACATTCTCGTCGAATGTTGCAGACAAGCACAGATTCTTGCATAAAGCTCTTTAATAAGGCAAAGTCTTCAAGAGCGGACGAGGACTTGTCTGCAGCTTAAGAGTTATAAGAAGATTATCTGAATAGCCAAATGAGATTCGTGAAAAAACTTTTGTGGAAACACAGAAGACGTTTCTAAGGCATCCAGGCTGCGCGAAGTTCTGGCGACTTCTTCTTAAACCCTGGGATACCTAAAGGATCCTAATGGGGTGTGGTCTACCTCCACTTGGGAGTCGCTGGATCTCCTTCTACTGAATCGTGGGATCGTTTTAAGGGTGAAAAATCTACTTGCCAATAGCCATGTAATGTCTGAATGAGGAGCGTCTGTTATATCTCGATTTGTCAATAGAAGCACGCCACAGGGAGGTGCTCTTTCGCCGCTTCTTTGGAACCTTACACTGAATTCATTGCTGATTTCTCTAGAAGCACGTGGTTTTCATGTTTTTGCAAATGCTGACGATGTCACGATAACAGTAAAGGAGTAGCACCTGGCAACATTTAGGGACATTCTTTAGGGTTCTCTGAGAGATCTGACTAAATGGGCAAGATACTATGTTCTAGGAGTTAATCCAAGAAAACAGAGCTTTGCCTTGTTAGCAAGGAAAAATAAGGTTCCTGCTTTTGATCCTATTTCTCTGGACGGCACTGAAATCGTCTTTTCAGATGGAGCCAAGTATCTTGGAGTATTTCTAGATTGGAAGTTGAATTTCAGGCGTAATGTTGAGGAAAGGATGAGAAAATCAACAATTGCTTTATATTCCTGTAAAAAGACCACTGGATTTATACAGCAGTGGTGCCTTAAATTCTGCTGTGTGGCATCATTGTCTGGTGGCCTGCTTTAGAGACAAAAGGGAACTGTGTCTTTATCACAAAGTCACAGAGAATGTCGTCGATATGCATCACTGGTACTCTTCGTACTTCACCCTTGGCAATGTTACTAAAAACAAGGTCTGCAATTAACTGCCGCACATCTTTAAATGAGATGGCAACGCAGTTTGACATACGACTCGTATGGGTCCCAAGGCACGGAAACATTCCAGGGAATTGCAAGTCGATGAGCTGGGAACTACCTTACAGGTTCCTGGGAACTACCTTACAGGTTCCTGGGAACTACCTTACAGGTTCAAACAGAATTGGAAGGTTTTTGTATGCCTCCAGAAACTTGCAAGAAACATTTTTGGCCTTGTCTAGCGACGGAGACTAATCAGAGATGGGCAAAATAATGACCGTGTGAGACTAGACGAAAGATTTGGACTTCTTCACTTCCAAGAGGAGAGATTTCGACGGTGGTTACTCTAATTACCGGACACTGTCTTATAGGAAAGCCCGTAGAGCGGTTAAATATGTCGTCAAATGACTTTTGCCGGAGTTGCGTGGATGAGTAGGAGTTGGAAACTATTGAACACTTTATATGCAATTTCCCGGCATTTCTGGTCAGAGAATTGCTGCACTGGGATTCAGGAAGCTGCAAAATCCTTCTGATTTCAATTGAAAGTTAGGTTAGCTTGGACGGACGCTCGACATTTGGCGAATTCAATCGGAGGTCATAAGGCCCATTGTGATTCCCTTAATTATATTTCCCTACTCCCCCTCTTATACAAAGTTCTGCTTCTTAAACCACCCCGATTCTTTAAGGTGTTCTGCTTGAGACGTCAATGAGATACCGTTTAGACAATCCAGGTCATCGAAAAATCTTTGCCCCAAATGCTTAAGGCGGCTTCTCATTAGAACCGGACATTCACATAACAAGTTCTTGACAGACTCCTCCTCCTTCACTTCCCCACAACTTCTTCAATAGTCCCTATCAAAAATGCCGATAATAGACAAACCTTCCGTTTGCCAAAAGTAAGAAGACTTTTTGTCCTCTTGGGATTTGGCAGTGGCCACAGGGTTCTCGATATCCTGCACGTAGTCAGTAATATCCACCTATCCTTCATTCTATCTCAGATATCCTAACAATTTCTTTCATCAATTCTTTCATCAATTATAGAAACTGAGATGTCAGGTTCTACACGTTCCCCCACCGAATCCGAGCAATTTCTCGCACATTCATCAGCCAATTCGTTCCCAGCGGCCCCACTAAGTCCAGGGACCCAAATTAGCTTGACTGTGTGCTGAATGATTCAACGAAGGGATTGTAAACAATATCTAAAGATTCCCGATTTTACAGTGTTTAATTCTAAGGTCTTCAAAGCTGCAAGACTATCCACAAAAATGTTAATGACGCAAGGACGAAAGTCCCTTGTCATAATCATCTGCGCAGCTTTATCAATTGCAAGTACCTCAGCTTGAAACACACTACACTTATATGGAAGTCGTAATGAGGCTTCGATCTCGAGGCATTCAGTTTAAACTCCCAAACCCGTACCTATTTCCATCTTTGATCCTTCCGTAAAGATTGAGATCGCATTCTCTGTCATAACAGAGTTTTCCGCCCAGTCTTCCCTAGTCGGTATTTGGACTTCGAAGGTTCTGTCAAAGAAGCTCAAATTGATTTAACGGCCGGGACTAGTAGAGCAACCTATTACAGTCCCGTGGTATCACAACGGACTTTAGTTTCTTTGTGTGCTTATGTAAAACGTCAGCAGGCACTTACAACCTAAACTAAATCCATTATTTCAGGACATAGACAAAGTACCAGAGTACATTTCCCGAACCGGTACTTCCTAAAAGTATTATTTACAGAATGTTTTCCCGCCAGAGTATCCTTCATTTCAGGATACATAAAAAGTACTGAAGTAAGCCCTTGTACCGCTTTTTTACCCCCTTAGCGACGAGTTCAGATTGGGATTTACGATATCAATCACAGTCCGCTTTTCTTACCCAATCTTTTTGCTGGGTTTTTCTTTCTCATTGACTCTACAAATGCTGATGAATATGATGAAGTTCAAAATAATGATACAAAAAGGGCTTTTCTTTCAATTCTTCTTGTATATAAATAAGATAAAGTACAAAAAATGTTGAGATCTTGATGCTTGTTATCTTTGGAAAAATAAGAATAAAAGAAGTTAGTACATTTTTTGATTGTTGAATTTTTTTTAAGAATTGTCAACCTGTCTGAAGGCCAATGAACTTTTATTTTTTGATTATTTTTTTTTTTTTTTTTGTTTTCTGTAAGTGATTTATAGATGTCTCAAATATGAGATGCATTACAAATATCAACCAAAGCCCTACTGTTAAGTCAGGTCGTATTCTATTTTTTTATTTTTTTTATATTTCCTTTTTTTTATATTTTTATTTTTTAATTTCAAATTTAACAGTCTTCTACTGAATTTTTCTTTTAACGTAAATACTCTTTTTCCCAACCAATAATTAACTTTAACGTCATTTAACTTATCTCATCTCTTAATTGTTTATTTGTCAACTTGCTTGGGAAATTTGTTTATAAAACTGTTATACTCTAAGCTAGGCTAAGGATCCATTTTGAAATAAAAAACACTCTTGTATAAACTTTAACCGAGTGCGTACTTATTTCTCAGCGAAAGTTATTTTTTTTAATCGAAAATCGTCCACCATCTTTTTTTACAAAAAAATCAATAGTTTCGGTTTTTCGTGAATTAATTCAAATAAAAGAAAAACCAATCCTTAAAAAATATTAAGGAAAAACATTTTGGCGCCCGAGCAGGGACTTGTTTTTTGAGATAATTATAAAAAATAATTTCGTTTTTTACCGCATTCGTATATTTTTCGAATAAATATACAAGACTCTACCGTGTGTGCGATACTAAATCCCCGTGGTATAAAATAAAATTAGTGATATTAACAACAACAGTGATATCAACAAAACTTGTGCGTTTGTTAATAAAGCAACCACAACAACAAAAACCAACATCATCATCCCTAAGCCTATTGAAGGAAGGAATTCGTCATCGTCTGTTCCAGTGCTACACAAATGCCGAAGTGCAACTGCATATTGTGCCAAAAGGAAAGTGCCGAACATCAACAAAACCCTAATCAGGTATTCAAGAACCAATAATTAGTGTGAGACTTTGCGTTTGTTTTCTAATAAAACTTTTATTAAAATTTTAATTATAAAATTTAATTTTTGGCAAAGTTATTATTCCACACCTGAAATTATTTGTTCTTTTAATCAAATTATTAAACTTAAAAACCACCCTAATAGTGAAACACACAAAAAATATAAAAGTGCTTTATTGTTTAAACTTAATTATTACACAAAAACATCAAACTTCATTATCGTGTTGGTACTTAATTACAAAAAAACCACAAAAAGTTACGCCTCCTCGCTTCACCTACCGTTCGTTCTCTCTTTTTTTTCGGTATCTCTCGTTCTTTTTCCTTTAAAAATATTTAATTTTATTAAATTGTAAAATATTCACAATTTTCCAATTTTTATCTCTTTTCGTGTTTTTCTTATTTATTCCACAATCGCGTTTGTCATCCTTGTTTGACGTTTGCTTTATTTATTTTCTTTAATTACACTATACTCGTTACTTTTATTAATAATATCGCTTACCAACACTGTTTTTTTAGAGTGTACTGATCGTAGTTGGCAACACCACCGATCATATGGTAAATGTAAACAGATGAAAACAGACGGGAAATAAATAAATAATTAAATAAAATAATTTGTGAGATAAGTTAAAACAATTAGTGAAATAATTATAAATAATAAAATTGAGAAATTAAAATAAAAAAGGAAAAGTGAATGCCGGTTTATTTCCACTAACATAATTGTGAAAATATACAGTGATATCGATTTGTTTTACAAAGAAGATCGAGGTAAAATTATAACAACCGGACGGACATTTATTAAGTGCTTGCGAGTGAAATAATTAATAAAGAGGCTGTGGTAAATAAATTAACAATAAAACAAATATTTTTGGAAAAATTATTTATCAAAAAAGTGAAAAAGTTAAAAGAAATTCAGAAAAGTTTTCTTGTTCTTCTTTGCTGTATTCGTGGTTGTTTGCATACATACAACCCAGCAAGCAATTTGAGTGAAATTTAAAAGCAATATTTTTTGTGTAATTTTTTGTTGAGTTTTTATAAAATTTGTTCAAATTATTTAAATTTCGAAAAATTATAACTGCTAACCCAGCAAACAATTTTGTTACTTTTCGGGAAAAATAAATAAATTTGATTTTTCAGTAAAATTGTGCAAAAAATTTGTAAATTTAGTGCAATAATTAAAATTGATACTGGAGATTTCACTTCAGGCAAAGAATTTAATTTTCATTTTGATAAAATTGTGTGATTTGTGATAAAAATAATTGAAACCATCAAATTTCTGTACTTTTTGTATAAGTGGTTTTTGAAATTGATTCAAAACCGAAAGTTGATCTCGGACATTAGTCAAATTCGTTTTTATTTGTCTAAACGACAAAATCATTTCAATTTCCTTGAGATCCTTCCAGAAAATTTCTAAAAGTGTGCTTTTAAAGTGATTTGAAACTGTAAGTTGATTTCAGAAATTGTTTAAATTTAGTTCTATTTGTCTAAACGACAGAATCCATAAAATTTCTTTGAGATCCTTACGGAAATAAATATTTCTAAGGAAATTTATAATCGCTAATTGGTTTCCTAAATACTTTCTGTGATCCCTTCATTTTTGTGAGAAACTTTATTTCAAAATGGCTCCAAGAAAACATAAAGGTGCGATCCCAATCGAAAGCTTATATGCACAAAAGAACACAGTGATGACCAACATAACGAGGATGAAAACCTCTATTGAAGAAAAAACTATTTCATTCTCTCAGAATAATCTACAGTGTCGCCTTGAAATTTTAAATTGCTACATAGATGATGCGATGGACATTCAGTCCGAGATTGAGGTCCTGGATCCCACAAATGGTGATCGGGCCGAAGTGGAAGATTTGTGCATTGACACAAAGAGTCTTTTTTGAGTTACTTAACTCCGAGAAACCCAAGCATGGGTGAAACTTCATTTGCCTTTCAGGGTCACAAAAGCAGACTACCACTTATGAAATTGCCTAAATTCAGTGGCAAATACTCGGATTATAAAAACTTTATCAGTTTGTTCAATAGTTTGGTTCATACCGATACGTCTCTAACTGATATTGAAAAGTTTAATCATCTTATATCATGTCTCTCAGATGAAGCGCTTGGTACGGTAAAGGCGTACCAAGTGACTGAGCAAAATTATTCCAAGGCTTTAGAAAGTTTGAAGAAAGTTTACGACAATCCGTGTTTGATCTTTTTTGACAACATAAGAAAATTGTTTGATCTTTCGGAAATGTCTAGGGCCTCCTCTTCAGCCTTGAGGAGCATGATTGACACGGTGTCGGCGATTTACGGTTCACTTTTGTCTATTGGTGATGAGAAAGACATTGTTAACGCCATGATAATTCATCTGGTTATGTCAAAGGTTGATCCAGTCACTCGCACAAAATGGGAGGAACAACTTGACTATCAAAAGTTGCCCTTGTGGAGTGATTGTGAGGCCGCATTAAATAAACGTTTCCAGCATATCTCTGCTGAGGAAGCCTCGAATACCAAACCAAATCACCGTTCACAGGCTTCTACTCAAAATGCCCCCGTGTCAAAAAAGAGCGATACCTTTTCAAAGAAGAAAGCTAAATCCTTTTCGGTTCAAACGGGAACACAACAAACTTCCTCAAAATGTATATTTTGTAAATCGACACAACATTTTGTAAACACTTGTCCGTCTTTCTCTGCAATGCCTGTGCAGCAGAGATTTGATTTTGTAAAAGGCGTTCCTGCCTGTATTAATTGTTTGAAAAAGGGACATACAGTGACAAAATGCAAATCGTCAAAGTGTCGAGTTTGTAGTTGCGCACATAACACTTTGTTACACATTTATGCTGCAGATAATGCACAAGTACAAAGTAATTCTAGTTCTGATCCCAATCAGCCTTCGACTTCGACAGCATTTACACATCTTTCGTCTTCTAAAGACAATGTGATATTGGCAACGGCTTTGGTGAAAATCAGAGATAAATCTGGTCAGTATATTATGGCTAGAGCTTTATTGGACTCCGGGTCACAAATAAATTTTGTAACTGAGGAACTAGCTCAGCGACTTCAACTACGAAAAGAGGAACGAAATCTCAGTCTGGTTGGAATTGGAAAAACAAATTCTTCCGCCAAATTTAAAATACAAGCCACGGTAAAATCTCGCCAGAACTCCCACGAATTTTCGTCGGACTATTGGGTTCTTCGGTCGATTTCTTCATACCAACCAGATCAAGTTATTTCAACTTCTGATTGGAATTTGCCTGGCAACATAGAATTAGCTGATCCATACTTTTTCAAACCTCAGAAAATTGATATGTTGATCGGCGCTGAGATCTTCTTTGAATTGCTGTGTGTTGGTCAAATCAAAAAGAGTCCAAACATTCCAACTCTTCAGAAAACGCTACTGGGTTGGATTGTTTCGGGCAAATACAAAGAGTCGAAGAATTTAATTAATAATTCATGCCATTTAAGTACTCTAAATGAAAACGAATCATCTTTAGATTCAATAGTTCAAAAATTCTGGGAATTAGAAGAAATTCCGCAGGAGGCGAATGTTTTGTCTATAGAGCATCAACAATGTGAGGAACATTTCATGAAATCTATTCGACAATTGCCGTCGGGTAAATTTGAAGTGGCGCTACCTTTCAAAGCGGATCCAAAAACGTTGGGTCTCTCTTTTGAAACAGCCAAGCGGCGATTCCTATCGTTGGAACGTCGGCTGTCAAAAGAACCACAAACGAAAGAGATGTATAATTCTTTTATGAAAGAATACATTAATCTGGGACACATGTCTATTACAGACAATAAAATTCCCGAATTTCCTCATTATTTCATACCACATCAGTGTGTATTACGCCCGCAAAGTTCTACGACAAAACTTCGGGTGGTTTTCGATGCCTCTTGCAAAACGTCTACGCAACGTTCTCTAAATGATCTACTAATGATCGGCCCTACTGTTCAGGAGGAGTTGTATTCTACGTTAATTCGTTTTCGGCTGCATAAATACGCAATGACGGCTGACATTGAAAAAATGTACCGTCAAGTTCTAATTGATGAGGCCGATAGAAATTTTCAATTGATTTTATGGCGTGAAAAGCAGTCTGATAATATTGAAATCTTTAGACTGAATACAGTTACTTATGGCACGTCCTCGGCTCCATTTTTGGCAATACGTTGTCTAACGTATTTGAGCGAATTGTTCGCAAAATCGTTACCGATCGGATCTCAGGTCGTGCGAAAGGACTTTTATGTCGACGATCTGCTAACTGGTGCAGATTCAGTTGAGGAACTTAACGTGATAAGAGCTCAAGTTACTCAGATATTGGAATCCGCAGGTTTTAATTTAACAAAATGGTTTTCAAACCACTACAATCGAGCTGACGCAGCTATTGTAGAGAAACCTGTACAAATAGATCCGGATTTCACTAAAACTTTAGGCACATATTGGCGTCCGAAGAGTGATGTTTTTAAATATCATTTAGACGATTCTTTTCAGAATCTGAAAGCCACGAAACGTAACATTTTATCTGTTTCGGCTCGGCTTTTTGATCCACTCGGACTTTTGTGCCCCTTGGTTGTAAAAGCCAAAGTTTTACTTCAAGAACTTTGGCTGCTGAAGTTAGATTGGGATGAATCAATCCCCACGCGCCTTGACAGTTCTTGGGAGAATTTTAAGTCCAATTTATTAAAAATTGACGTAATAGAAATTCCAAGATATGTTTTAACAACTTCAAGGACCAAATGTCAAATTCATGGGTTTTCTGATGCCTCCATGCGAGCATATGGCTGCTGCATTTACATCCGGAGTCGAGCTTCGGGTGATATTTCTTGCCGTCTTTTGACGGCAAAATCGAAAGTTGCTCCTCTAAAGACCAAGTCTCTTCCGAGGCTTGAATTATGCGCAGCCCATTTATTGGCTAAATTGTGGTCTAAAATTAAATCCATGATTTCATGTGAAATCGAAACTGTAACGTTTTGGACTGATTCAGAAATCACCTTACACTGGATTCAGACTCATTCTTCTACGCTGGCTACTTTTGTTTCAAATAGAGTTTCTGAAATCCAAGAACTATCAGGCCAAGTCGCATGGCGACACGTTCCGACTAAGGAGAACCCGGCTGATATAGTTTCAAGGGGTTGTAATGTAGATGAGCTAGTTGACTCAATTTGGTTCAATGGCCCAAATTTTCTACTCAAAGAGAGTAACGCCTGGCCAGTTAATGAACATTTCAGGCTAACCGCCGAAGAAGAGTCACTAGAAAAAAGGAAAACTAGTGTGTTTTTCGCTGTAGAGGAAAAGGAAGTCAACTATATTGTAAAGTTGAGGGAAAATTACTCGGTTTACACTAAGATGATACGAGTTTTTTCGTATGTTTTTCGTTTTCTTGATATTGCTCGGGGAAACAAGTGCCGCAATTTGGGAGTTCCTACAGCGAAAGTGATGAATTGGACGTTTCTAAAATTCGTCGAATTTATCCAGAAGCAGGAATACGCGGATGAACTTAAAAAATTAAGTAAATCACAAGTGTTGCCTTCTAACCTACAAAGGCTGAATCCATTTGTCCACCAATTTAAAGACGAACATCGCTCGTTTTCACTTATTAGGGTAGGCGGGCGGTTGCTAAACGCACCTATTGCATACGATGCAAAATTTCCCCTTTTGATGACGAAGAAATCACATTTTGTCAATTTGTATTTGCGACATCTACATTTCAATAATTGTCACGCGGGAGCGAAAGCGTTAGTAGCTCTCTTGCGGGATAGAATTTGGTTAATAAATGCCAGAGAGGAATGTACGAAAGTGGTTCGAAAGTGTCTGCATTGTTTTCGGTATAAACCAAAACTAATGGGTCAAATTATGGGGAATCTGCCCGCTGATAGGGTGAGAGCTCTGCGCCCATTTAAGATATGTGGGGTAGACTTTTGCGGCCCAGTTAATATAACTCTTAAGATTCGTGGCCGTCCACCCGTAAAAATGTATATAGCAATATTTGTGTGTTTTACGTCTAAAGCTATACATATTGAATTGGTAACTGATCTGTCTTCGAATTCTTTTATTCTTTGTCTTTCAAGGTTTGTCGGCAGGAGAGGACTTCCAGATCGGATATACAGCGACAACGCAACCAACTTCGTCGGCGCCAATCGCGAGCTTCGAGAGGTCCAAGAAGCAATGCTCAGCCATGCCAACGAGATGGTGTCGTACGCTGCCAGCAAGGGGGTCAGCTTCACATTCATTCCGCCTCGAGCTCCGCACTTCGGAGGACTGTGGGAAGCGGCAGTCAAGTCTGCCAAAGGGTTGCTAATCCGAACCGTAGGCAAGGTGTTACTAACCGTAGAGGAACTACAAACGGTTCTCGTCGAGGTAGAGGCAGTACTCAACTCCAGGCCAATCGCCCCTGTCAGCAACGACCCGAGCGACGGCGAAGCGTTGACTCCAGGTCACCTTCTAATAGGCGAGAGCCTTCTAGCGCTACCGCAAGAATTGCCTCCAGAAGATCTGGTCAAGCCGACGTACTCCAAGAGATGGCGGCTTATCTCCACTCTCAAGCGGATGTTCTGGCGATCTTGGGAGAGAGATTACGTCCGCAGTCTGCAAGCCAGAACCAAGTGGGCAACAGAAGAGCCCGATCTCGACGTCGGCAAGCTCGTCGTGGTCCACGAGGACAACCTTCCGCCCCTGCAATGGCTGACCGGTCGCATACAGGCCGTTACTCGCGGCCAAGACGGCAAAGTCAGGGTAGCGGAAGTGAAAACGAAGAATGGAGTTTTTAAAAGGCCAATCCATAAATTGGCACTTCTTCCAATGGATTGAAGACCGTCGGTCCTTCAATGGGGCCGGTGTTAAGTCAGGTCGTATTCTATTTTTTTTATTTTTTTTATATTTCCTTTTTTTTATATTTTTATTTTTTAATTTCAAATTTAACAGTCTTCTACTGAATTTTTCTTTTAACGTAAATACTCTTTTTCCCAACCAATAATTAACTTTAACGTCATTTAACTTATCTCATCTCTTAATTGTTTATTTGTCAACTTGCTTGGGAAATTTGTTTATAAAACTGTTATACTCTAAGCTAGGCTAAGGATCCATTTTGAAATAAAAAACACTCTTGTATAAACTTTAACCGAGTGCGTACTTATTTCTCAGCGAAAGTTATTTTTTTTAATCGAAAATCGTCCACCATCTTTTTTTACAAAAAAATCAATAGTTTCGGTTTTTCGTGAATTAATTCAAATAAAAGAAAAACCAATCCTTAAAAAATATTAAGGAAAAACACCTACCTTTAGAATATGTACAAAACAAAAAGGGTCTGGAGTTCTGTGTTTCGCTGTAAGTAATAGAGCTGCATTCAATTATTTATACATGCATACCATACAATGCCATCATCCATCTACATATGTGTATGATGATTTTCTTTGGCCTTTCCTAGTTAACCTTATCGATTTCATTCATGTCACTCTTTATGTAAAATGATTTATTACCCAAATTTGTTAGATTTGTTGCTCAAGATTTTCTTAACTGATTGTTTAAAGTAGTCTCGTAGAAAAATTTTTGTTTAGAATTTTGTTTAAAGAAATTATATTAAATAAAGGATTGGTTATGTTTAACTCTAAACGGTTTTTAATTATCTTGATAAAAGAAAATTATTATAAAAACATAACAATCGAGTAAAAACTTAAAAAAGACAAATGATTTTAGAAATAAGATAAACGATTTCTAAGTTTATGCTTGAAGTTTTTGTGTAAAAGAAAACTTATGTTTACAATAGACAAATTTTAATTGTCTAGAGCGGGAAACAGGTTGTTCTTATGTTATCACAATATATTTAAAATTCAAGGAAATTTTTTTTTTCATAAAAATTGATAAAAATCTCTACACATAAAGTTCTAATATGATAAAGTTATTTTGAATTATTATGGTGAGGGAATTTGAAGTAGTGGTTTATTCAACTGCTAGGGGAAAAATATTTCAGAATTAAAAAATTATTCTTTAGGCATAATGTATTCTCGGAGATATCATTTAACTGTACGCAGCCCCTGCTGAATTTTAAACCTAACACGGGCCTGATTATATTGCCGTAAATTAATAACAGAATAATAATTAAAACCGAAGAAAAGCGTTCGATTTAAAAAAAAATGTTATATTATAGTCGGTCAAAACCGACCATATAATACCGTACACCAGAGTTTCCCGGAAAATGGGTCCCTTGGACCGATTAGATCTATATGTTGTCAAATCTTTAATAAGTGTAAAAAACACTCACAAATCAAATTTAAGTGGAATAGGCTTTTTTTTGTTGACAATAAACAGCTTCAATTGAATATCGGGCGAAATTTTCACATGGGACCTAAGTCCAAAAATGGTCCTAGATAATCAGATTTGATAAGGTTATTAAAGTACGCGTTTAAAAAACACACAGAAAAAAATATGGAGGAAACAAATTTGAGTAATCACTTGTTTAATTTTTTAAAACAAATTTGAGTAATTTTTTAATTGACGCAATTAAAAATTTACTCAAAAATTGAAAATAAAATTTAAGTAAATAATTTAATACAAATTTAATATTTTTTTTTATTTTTATTTTTTTCTCTTGGTGTTTTGAATTCTCATTTAGTTTATTGTTTTTTGTATATGTATATGAAAGTTTGAAATCATCTTTATAAAATTTTACTTTGTCTTGAAGACATAAGTATATTTGGTAAAGTTTGTAAAAGCAATTTTTTTTGAAAAAAAAATTAGAAACTTTTTAAACTTTTTAAAAAAATAATTTGATACAATTTGAGTAAATTTTTACTTGACACAATTAAAAAGTTACTTAAAAATATTAAAAAATTTTAAGTAAAGATTTAATTGTGTGAATTAATAATTTACTCAAATTTTTTATTAAGCATTTAATAATTTTTTATTAAAAGTTTACTCAATACTATTAAATCGTTTACTGGTGGAAAATTGAGTAATTTTTTACTCAATAGTATTAAAAATTTACTCAAATTTTTTTTTTATTTTTTTCTGTGCACAAACAAAATTTTAATTAAATATTTTCTATTTTCATAAAATTTGGGAGATTTATGTGAAAATCGGGAAGGTGGTTTGTATGGGGGCTACAAGAAGAACTAGTCCGAAATTAAAATTCGGAATGGTAATTTGTGTGGATGAAACATGGTTACCTATTAAAATGCGGCTATTAGAGTCATTTGAGCCAAAACTAAAGAGGACCTTTGTATGGTAGGTCTAAATATGGACCGATTTTTTCCAATTTCAATAGGCTTCGTCCTTGGGCCAAAAGAGCTTAAGTTTCAAATTTCAAGTCAATTGATTAAAAATTGCGACCTGTATCGTGTTTACACCGTTTACATGGACAGACGGACGGACGAGCGGACGGACGGACATCGCTAAATCGAATCAAAAAGTGATTCTAAGTCGATCGGTATTCTTAACAGTGGGTCTAGGACCAATATTTCGGGTAGTTACAAACATCAGCACAAACTCATTATACCCAATACCACAGTGTGGTGTAGGGTATAATTAGGATGAAAAAAAAAATATTTACTAAATTTTTTTTTTTGAGTGTAAAATTTTTTTTGAGTGTAAAATTTTTTTCGAGTGTATTTTTTTAGTGTAAAAATATTTTTGAGTGGCAAAAATACGTTTTTAAAACATTGGACAGATTTCACTGGATTGCAATAACAACCTGACCAGGAAAATGCTCAACATATATGCCAAACATCAGGAGCCTCCGTAAAGTTATTTAGCGTGTTAGCGTGTTTTCAACAGACAGACAGACAGACGGACGGAAGGACATCGCTAGATCGTCTTAAAAACGATCGAGGATCATGAATATATATATTTTATGGGGTCCTAGACCAATATTTCGAGGTGTTACAAACGGAACGACAAACTTATATATACCCTCTATCACACTGTGGGCCAGCTTCCCTGAATTTTGGCCATAAATAGACCGCTTAACCTATATGTCAAAAAAGTATTGCATATGGGTGTTAAAGGATCGCTGATCACGATTATGGAAAAAAATTTCAAAATTCAAAATGGCGGATCCAAAATGGCGGACATGATTTTTTAATTATTTGTTTATTGTGTTTAATATAATCATTATCGATGTATTTGGGGTCGTTAATAACGAATATGAGCTCAGACTTTTAACATTAAAAATGGCGGATCCAATATGGCGACAAATTCAAATTTAAGATTTTTTATATGTTGTCTCTTTTGTCCAAAAACTTCGATTTTAATGGGTTTTCGGATGCTAAAACTGATTTTGGAATTAAAGATTTGAAATTCAAAATGGCGGATCCAATATGGCGAATATGCTTTTGTAATTCTTAGTTAATTGTACTTAAATTAGTCATTTTTGATGTATTTAGGGTCGGTAATTACGAATATGGGCTCCGATTTTTTAAATTCAAAATGGCGGATCCAATATGGCGTCAAATAAAATATTATGTTTTTTCTATGTTGTCTAATTTTGATGGTTTTTGGAATGCAAAATATGATTTTAGAATCAAATATTCAAAATAGCAATATCCAATATGGCGGACAAGATATTTAAATTATTGATTAATGTTTCAAAATATTACTAGGAAATGATTGCGCAACACGAATACGAACTCAGATTTTTTGAAATCAAAATAGCGGATCCAAAATTTGGGACATAGCTTTATAATAAAATGTACAATGCTTGGATTTCTAAGTTTTTATAAATCCCTCTTTTTGCTTTTATCAGAAGATTTTAATAAAATATTTCTCTTTTAAATGCGTCAAAAAGTTCATATATTCAGTGGCTTATTTAAGAGAGAACTTTTTTATTTCCAATTAGTTTTGCCATCCTAAATGTACAAATAACTTACAATTTCGTAAAAAATATTAAAAATGCTATTGCCAAAATATGCCCGCTTAAATGAGTTACCAGCTTTAATGTTTAGCACTAGATATGGACGCTGGTCACGTGAATTACGCGTGATAGAAAGTGAGCGTGATTAAAATTTTTTGTTCGTGAGTGAGAAGTGAGTGAGACAATTTTTTTCGTGAGTGATTCGTAGTGAGTGATATTTTTTTACAATTTTTTTCGTGTTTTAAATGTTTAGCGTGAGTTACGAGTGAGCGTGAGTCACACGTGAGTGGTGTTTTGTTTACTCACGTAAATAGTGAATAAGTGTGAGAAAAAAAAAAACGATTCAGTACATTATGTTTTTTTTTTTGCGTGAGTCAACGTGAGTCAAAATTCACTCACGTGCCCATCACCACTTATCACGCCAATTTTGTCAAAGTGGGACATTTTTTATTAGAAATCAATAGAAACAAAAATATCCAAAAAAAATTTTGAAGGTCCATTTTAGGGCATTTCTAAACGTCATGTTTTGGTTTATTGCCTCTAGATCAAAAGTTTATGAACGGTCGCACAGGGTCGCAAAAATGTGAATAGAATACATTGTCAGAGACATATCGTAATTCGAGGTTTGTCAATATCGTTTGGACTTTTTTGGACTTTGGTGTTGAAAAAAGGCGGATTTCAACAAAACTATGAATTTCCATTATTTTTTTTTTTAAAATAAGCTTATACCATACTTTTTGGCAGTTTATCTCATGTGTTGGACAAACAGGTATGTCTTTAGGAGAAATTCGCCAAAAATTTGAAAAAATATTGTGTTGAAGTACAAAAAAAAATTATTTGTTTCATAAATAAAAAATATAAAAAAATTCTCAAACTTTGACTTTAACCTCATGCAAAAAAAAAACTTTGAGCTATAATAAAAAGATATTGAAGGCGAACAAAATTCAAGATATCGACATTCCGAAAAAATATTTTTAAATATGTGTTGCCTTACAGACCTTATTGGCCAAAAAATGGAAATCCTGGCCCACAGTGTATCACTAGAGTTCAGGGTGTAAAAAATAATTTACAAAATTTTTTTTGAGTGTAAAATTTTTTTCGAGTGTGTTTTTTTAGTGTAAAAATATTTTTTAGTGACAAAAATACGTTGTAAAATATTTTTGTGATTTACCAATGTTTTTAAAACATGTTTAACGGGTTTTCAATACGTGGATTTAAGGTTAAGCTAATCTGAAATTCACGGTTTTGGTAATAATTTTTGAACCACTTGACTGATTCGGCTGTAATTCAACACAAACCAGACCAAGGGAACGGTAAATATATACGCCAACTTTGAGCACCCTCAGAATTGTCGCTCGAAAGTGAGCGTGTTAATTATCTCGTAAATTCGAGAAAAACCCTTTCCGAAATTCAGTCTTTTGGTTATAACTTTTGAACCACTGGACCAATTTCGCTGGATTGCAATACTAACCTGACCAGGTAAAAGCCCAACGTGTGTACCAAACCTCAGTAGCCTCCGTAAGTCTTTCAAAAGTTAGAATGTTTTCAACAGACGGACGGACATCGCTACGAATATTTCGATGTGTTACTAACGGAATGACAAACTTATATATACCCTCTATCACTAGAGAGAAGGGTATAAAAATAGCGGATACCGTCACAACATTTTCAAAACATGTCTAATATAAGGGCCACTCTAATAAACATAAATAAAATGACATATAATTATTTTTTTTTTCAGCAAAATTCATTTTTTATTACCATTTTTTTCATCAATTCTTTTTTTCACCAAAAAAAAAAATTTTTTCATCAAAAATTTTTTTTTCGTTAAAAATTTATTTCATAAACAATTATTTTTTATAGCCAAAAAATTTTTTCATCAAAAATTTTTTTTTGTCAAAATTTTTTTTGTTAGCAAATTAGTGTGTAACGCATCGAAATATAGGTCTTAGACGCCATAAGGTTTTATTGATCAGTGATCGATTTTAAGACATTCTAGCGATGTCCGTCCGTCTGTCCGTCTGTCTGTGGAAGATACGATACAGCCCTAAATAAAAGAGCTAGACTCCTGAAGTTTGGCACAAATTTGTCATAGGCTAGTTAAATTCAGAGATGAGCAAAATCGGACCAGAGGGAAAAAGTAACCCTTTGAAGGAACTAACCTAACCTCTAAAAAAAAAAAATTACAGGTTTTTATACTTCTTAGTCGTGAACTTTGACCCCGGGAATTAGAAAAGCCGTTTTTTTTTTGCTATTGGCTATTTTTGGATATTGAAAAATTATTAAAATAATGATAAAATTGTATTACTGAAGTGCAAAAGGCATAATAAATTAATTGATAAACACAAACCGCGAGGAGGAAAGTTACCCTAAAACGCCCCCGTATTTTAATTTTTTTGCATGTTGGAGGGCATAAAAGATTCGGCACAGCCGAATTTAAACTTTTACTTGCTTTTTTTCTTAATGAAAAATTAAATTTTTTTCGTTCGACCTTCTTTTTTTAACAAATTCTGAGATATTATACGAAAATAAATGCACGTACCAAAGAAAAATAAAAATCTATTTTAAGAAAAGTTTTATTTTAAATTTCAAATTTTCTATACATTTTTTGAAAGTCGATTTTAAAAACAAAAACAATTTTGAATGGAAATAAAATTAAAAGCTCATTTCAAAATTTAGTTTATTTTCTTGTGGTAAGGCTGAAAAATTTTCAGATTCCAAAACACTTTTAGAAAATTTTTTGATTTTGAGACATTATTGGTATAAAAAATTCTTAAATTCTTAGCATTTTTTGTATAGATAAAATCTCATATTCTGAGAAGTCTCTTTCAGAGTCACTGCCGGATTATTCTGAAATAAATTACTAACAGAATAACTCGATTAAAAAAAATGCTTTCTGAGTTCAAAAACAACTTTTTAGTTATAACATTAAACCATGTAATATATTTATACATCTTATCCAAAATATATATCCTTGTGTGTTATTAAATAAAAATAATAAACTGATGACTTCTTTTTATACCCTCCACTCTAGTGATAGAGGGTATATATAAGTTTGTCATTCCGTTTGTAACACATCGAAATATTGGTCTAGGACCCCATAAAGTATATATATTCATGATCCTTGATCGATTTTAAGTCGATCTAGCGATGTCCGTCCGTCCGTCCGTCCGTCCGTCCGTCTGTCTGTCTGTCCGTTGAAAACACGCTAACTTTTGAAAGACTTTATGGAGGCTCCTGAAGTTTGACATATATGTTGGGTATTTACCGGGTCAGGTTGGTATTGCAATCCAGCCAAATCGGTCCAGTCGTTCAAAAGTTATGAGCAAAAGAGTAAATTTCGGGAAAGGAATTTTGCGAACTTTTGAGATTAAAACCACTCTAACTTTCGAAAGCCAATTCTGAGGGTGCTGAAACGTGTTACATATCTTTGTCGTTCCCCAAGTCTATTTGGTTTTGAATTTCAGCAAAATCGGTTCAGTGGTTCAAAAGTTATAAGCAAGGCTCTGAATTTCAGATTTTTTCACCTTAAACAGTTGAAAACTCGTTAAACAAGTTTTAACAAGCATGGTGAAATACCAGTTTTTTTTAACTTGTTGTTGTTTGTTTTGGGTGCGGTTTAGTTGTTAGACAAGTAAATATTTGTTATTGTTTTTGTTTTTGTAACTGTATGTAACGGTGTATAGTAAGTGTTTTTGGAAAAAAATCAAATATTAGTTTGTTTTATGGTTTTTAAAGACGAGGATGGTAAAAAAAAATGAGGGAAATATGTGAAATATATTTTTTTAACATATACGTATAGGTATAAAACAACAAAAATATTTTACAAAGTAATTTTGTTACTCAAACAAATAGTACACTAAAAAAATATTTACACTCAAAAAAATTTTACACTCAAAAAAAAATGTTTTGTTTTAATTTTTAATTAAATTATTTTTTTTTAATGAAATTCACACTCAAAAAAATGTTGACAGTCAAAAAAATTTTACACTCACAAAAAAAATTTAACTCAAAATAATATATTTCTAATAAATATTTACACTCAAAAAAATTTTACACTCAAAAAAAATTTATTTTTTTTAATTTTTAATTTAATTATTTTTTTTTTTTAATGAAATTCACACTCAAAAAAATTTTGACAGTCAAAAAAATTTTACACTCACAAAAGAATTTTACTCAAAATAATATATTTCTAATAAAAATTTGTAATGCATTTTTTTTAGAAAATTACTATCAGATAACATTGTGGAGGGTATTCATAGATTCGACCAAGTCGAATTTAATTTTTCTACTTGTTTAATTCTAAAGAAGTCTACTGATCCCTCACGTATATGTTTTTATTGTGTTGAGCTTGTTAGAATGATTCCGGTTATTTCATCTTTTTAAAACACCGTTATCAGATTCAAAGTGAGAAACTTTAAACGCCTTCTTCTTTTCATACATACATATATTTGTCTTAATCTACCGCTGTCCTGATATTAAGTGGTTTGTAGTAGTTTTAAAATCTACTTGGTTCTTATTATATCTTCATATTTTGTTTTTGTATTTTATTGCAGGCCAAACCATTTGTTAACAACTCTTTCATAGAATATGAAAAAAAAAAATATTCTTTTTTAAATTTTTTGATAATACATTAATGCTGTTGGGCTTATTTAAGAACAAAAAAACAAAACACAGAAAAATATGATATTAACATGGTTTTGAGTTCTTTGCTGAAATTATCAAAATTCCGTGCCACTTGCATCACACGTACGTTTTTTTGTTAGGGATTCTAAGATTAGGTCAACAGCAACAACAAGCAAAACAGAAAAACAGGCAACTACGAACCAACGAACTATATACATTTAAAGAACCAACCAAACAGCAACGAACCATTCAAGCAACCAAGTCAACCAACCAGCCAGCCAGCCATCCAGGCAACCAATTCAGCCAGCTCAATATAAAAAGTGCCGGCATTAGTTTATAGCTTAACACCACCACGTCCCTATATGAGACATGCATGTTTGGTATCAGCGCAAAAGCTTTTTGGTTAGGCTTTCATAATCCTTACAGATGTAAAGAGATTTTAGTATGTTTTTTTTGTTCTTGCAGCGATATATTTTATTTAGGTTTCAAAGTGTTTTCAACATGAATTTTGTGAGTGTAGAAAAGATATCACAACACGGACATCTCTTTGCAGTTTTAGAATATGCATAAAGAATAAAATATATTTATGATGATCAAAAAAAATTTTAATATTTAATATAAAGTAAATTAAGACAAGGATTTTAATAAAGGATAAGAAGTTATAGAGAACTTCTTTTAATGATTTTTATTTAAGTAATACTTCTAAAACAGGATTTTTTGTACTGATAACTATAATGACTTTAAAACAGATGTAAAGCTGAACTTAGCCAAGCGTTATCAGCCGCGCCAAAGCCTAACACATACCATTAACGTTAACAAGAAAAAATTTAGTTTCACACCTGGATCATAATGTGGGATCCTGCAGAAGAAAAAATATTATAAAAGAATTAAAAAAGTTAAATGCATCCTAACAAAATATATTTAAAGCCTGCGAAAAAAAAAATTTAAAATAGAATTTTTGGCAAAAAAACTTTTTGTGACTAAAGAGCCAAAAAAGTTTTTTTTTTTTAACATAAAATTGTCTTGTTTTAATACCATTTCGTTCATAACCGATGTCTGTAGTGAAATTTGATGGCGATATCTTCTTAGAACATATTAGCCTCTATTTCATAATTTAAGGGCTCATTTTAGTCACTTTTTTCCAATATCCCCATTAGGGTGGCACGAATAATGATTTTTTTCGAATTTTGTCGATCGACGGGCAAATTATGATTCGTTTTGGTCTTTAAACTCTTTATTAAAATTTTTAGCCAAAGCGGACAATATTTACCCATGCCTTTGGGCAAATTTTTTGTTTCGGTGTTTTATTTATTTTTATTGTTATTAGTTTACGACTAAAAATTAAATTTAGATGGGATAAACCATTCCGCTTCAAAATTGACTTTGAAAAAACATAATGCCGTTGGGGTCCTACTCCAATTTTTTTCTTTTTATATTAATTTGTCATTTAATGGAAAACGCATTGAGCTATCGGTCGAGAGCCGTTATTATTGATCTGTAAAGGGTTCTAAGACATTCTAGTGATATCCATCTATCTGTTTGTCAGTGTATGTCGATAAAAAAGTATTTGATGAAAAATATTTTATAAAAAAAAAGATTATAAAAAAAAAAATATTGATGAAAAAAAAAATGTCGATAAAAAAGTATTTGATGAAAAAAAAATTTTAATTACACTGTGTCACAAATTTTCAACAAAGTCGTGACCAAATGAATCTGACACCTAATCTTTATGTAAATCCGAACGCTGAATCCGAATATGAAGTCAGAATGGTCAAAAGTAGAACAGTTTTCGAGATATTTACGAGAAAATCTAGAAAATTACCGTTATTTGCTCTTTTCAACTTATTTTTTTAAAACCAAACAATACATTTTTTTAAAATTTTATCACTCAAAACGTTAGTTTATTTCAATACGAACATTTTGTGCCCAATAGGATCCAGATCGGTGCAAAAATGACAAAGTTACAGTAGATTAATTGAATTAACCCACTTTTCGATTTTTTTAAAAAACACAAGTAAATATACAAAGCTAAATGTTAGTAATGAAAGGTGGATTAATT
Organism: Pegoplata infirma; assembly: GCA_963921195.1. Taxonomy (NCBI): domain Eukaryota; kingdom Metazoa; phylum Arthropoda; class Insecta; order Diptera; family Anthomyiidae; genus Pegoplata; species Pegoplata infirma. The sequence continues at coordinate 224,209,140 of OY992538.1, forward strand.
CACTAAATCTTCTGTAGCTTTGTCATTTTTGTACCAATCTGGGTCTTTTTGGGCGCAAAATGTTCGTATTGAAATAAAATAATGTCCAATGTAATAAAACATTATAATTTTTAATTGTTTGGTTTAAAAACAATAACTTGAAAAGAGCAAAATTGCAAAAAATCATAAAATTTTTCATGAAGTTTGAACTTTTGTCCACTGTAACTCTGTCATTTCTTATCTAATCTTCACAAGCGACCCATGGTTATTTTAGTAATTTTATTATCTTTCATTAAAAAAAAAAGAAATACATAAATCGACGAATAGCTTTGAAGATATTTGCATTTAAGTGACATCATCTTTATTAAAAACACAAAAAACGCGTATTTTCGAATATCTCGAAAACTGTTCTACTTTTGACCATTCTGACTTCATATTCGGATTCAGCGGACAATTGTACATAAAGATTAGGTGTCAGATACATTTGGTCAAAAAACTGTCACGTAGTGTTATTGATAAAAAAATATTTTATAAAAAAAAATTATAAAAAAAATATTGATGAAAAAAATTATTGATGAAAAAAAAAATATTGAGAAAAAAAAAATAATGTTGATGAAAAAAAAATATCCATGATCGATTCTATGAATGTCCGTCTGTCCGTCCGTCTGTCTGTAGATAACACAATGCAGTCCAAAATAAAACAGATAGACTCCTGAAGTTTTTGCACAAATATGTCTCATGTTCATAGGCAGGTTAAGTTTGGGAATAGGCAAAATTGGGCCAAAGGGGGGGAAAAGTTCCCCTGGAAAAACTTTTCGCTATTGGAAGGTGCTCCCAACGTCACCCACTGAACCCTTTACCCCCCACCCAAAAAAGGATCGCCCCTGACAAATTTTTTATACATTTTGGAGGGTATAAAAGATTCGGCACAGCCGAATTTAACACTCTCCCTTGTTTAGTCTGTATTTCTTTTTTTCAAAAAAAAACTTATTTTTTATACCCCCAACCATAGTATGGGGGTACACTCACTTTGTCATTTCGTTTGTAACGCATCGAAATATCGGTCGGGGACCCCATAAAGTACATATACTTTTGTTCCATAATCGATTCTAAGACATTCTATGAATGTCCGTCTGTCCGTCCATCCGTCAAAAAATGGGCAAAATCGTGCCAGGGGAAAAAAAGTTCCCTCTTGAAGAGGTGAACCAATCCCTGAAAAAATATAATTTTTTAATGCTTTTTTTTTGTATTTTTGTTAAACAAATGAAAAATTTTGTAAAAAAATTTCTTTGGTAAAAATTTAATAAAAAAAAATTTCCATCGCTCTCAACGACTGGAAGGTGCTCTCAACGTCCCCCACTGACCTCATCACCTCATTGAGTTATGATTTTTTTTGTGAATAGGCCCCTAAAATTTTATTTGTAGGTGTTAAACGTGTACTTTGGTAACATAATCGCATCGGAATACATTTGGACCATTTTTGGGCTTAGTTCCCCATATGAAAATTTCGACTGATATTCAGTTAAATCGGTCTGTTGGCAAAAAACCAATTCCACTAAAATTTGCTCTGTGTATGTGTTTTCTACACTAAATAAAGTTCTAACAGAAGGTACATAGGTACAAACGGTCCATATTTAGACATGGGACCCATTTTCCGGAAACACTAGTGTAGGGTATCATATGGTCGGTCTTGACCGACTACAATTTTCTTACTTGTATTAATTAATTTCAAATTGCATTAGGGGCCAAAAAAATAATACGATAATTTAAAATATACATCTTTTCAATACTGAGCTAATATTATGTTATATCTGCAACAAAAAATTTATTAAAAATATTTCTTTGCAAAACAAAAATAAGAAAAACAAGTAAGAGTGTTAAATTCGGCTGTGCCGAATCTTTTATACCCTCCAATATGCAAAAAAAAATGCAGGGGCGTATTCTTTTTTTGGGGGGGGGGATGATCGGAAGTGGTAATTGTGTGAGGGGGCAAATTTCCTCTCGAATATGTGTTTAAAAATTCATTCTTATGCTTTTTGCACTAAAGAAAATACAAGTTTATCATTATTTAAAAAAAAATTTGTTATTCCACGCCCATAAAAGGGGGCGGACCAAAAAAACGACTTAGTTCTTCAGGGGGGAACTTTTTTCCCCCTGGTCCGATTTTGCTCATTTACTAACTTAAATTGCCTAGGAACATAAGACATATTCTTGCCAAATGTCGGTAGTCTAGCTCTTTTATTTTGGACAGCATCGTGTTAACTACAGACGGACAGACGGACGGACAGACGGACGGACATCGCTAGAATGTCTTAGAATCGATCACTGATCATAAATATATATACTTTATGGGGTCCTAGACCGATATTTTGATGCGTTACACACGGAATGACAAAGTGAGTATACCCCCATACTGTAGTTGGAGGGTATAAAAAATTTACAGAATCCAAAAAATTTTTTACCATAAAAACACTTTTTCAGTAATGTGCGAATATTTACTCATATTTTAAGCAAGAAAAAAGGTTCAAAAAATTTTATTTTTCATTTCGTTCGGAACTTTTTGATTTTGAAGTCAAAAAAAAGGACCCCAAAGACATTGCCCTACAGGTACAATAATTTTTTTCTGTTAATATAGGCCTAAAAATGCATCTTTTTCGACCCCGACCACTTCAAAAACAGAAAAACTGGAAAATTTGCTTCACCCTAATGCAACACCATGTTGTGTATTGAAAAATAACACAGTGATACAAAATGGTGATTTTAAAGCATTTAAATCATTTTATCTGTGCACTAAACATGCCCTACTTTAGAGGCCCCTGGTGGTGCCCTTATTAGACACGTGGGGTCCAGCGTCCAAATTTAAGCTCAAAATTACGTTACCTGTGACCGGTACGAGTTTTGCTGCAATCGGTCTAGTACTTACTGAATAGCCAAATTATTAAAAATTAACCACTGTTCACCGTTGCGTATGATTGTTATTTAAAATCAATTACAAAATTGAGCATACGCCACTTATACAGATTGCAAGCAATTATTGTTATAATTTTAATTAAAGTTCACCAACTTCAATTGCGTGTAAAAAAATCTAGCGCTGAACTAAAAAAACCTTGAGGATTTTGTTATATGTCCACTTTTATTTGCTTTTGGTTTTATCACATTCCGATTTTCGTTGTTGCACTGTGTAATTTTTGTAAAAAACTTTGATTTGGCAAGTACACCCATATATTAAGCAAAACATTATCATGATTAAATGCTTTGGACAAGAGGGAAAAATTCGCAAGCATTTTTCTTTCTAAAACTCGATCACATGCCAATTCCGGAGGAACCCATTTTGCTGAAACATACTTTAGCTCTGAGACTTATAAAATACATGTCAAAATTTTTCCTCCCGTAACAAGACATGTGAGGTCCTGCATAATACTCCCCAAGTGTGTTTCTTTTTATTAAAACTGGAAATTTGATAAAATTGTATGCTTCCACGAAAGACTTCAATAAAGATTTTGATTACGAGAAAAATTCCATTCTACATCCTTATTCTACTGAATGAAAAAATAAATATATATAAAAATAATAGTCTTAGATATATAACAACGTTAAAAAGTAACAGGGTTTTAAATTATTTTCTAAAAAAAATACATGTTACTAATGATTTAAAAATAATTGATGTCTCTGTGATTTTTCCCAAAAAAAAAAATCATTAAAAATAGTTTGAAACTCTTCATCTTTTTTTTCAAAAAAAAACTAGAAAAACAACAACAGTAGCTAAAAGTACTTAGTATTTTTTTTAACAATTAATTAAAGGTTCTTTCAGATTTCAAACCCTTTTGAAGTTTTAACGCCATAACTAGAGGCTTTATTACATTTCTCTTTTTTACTAACGATTTTTCTAAAGAATTTCGAACATTATTCCGGTAATGATGTGTTAAAAAATAATGCATATTGGATGCCTTTTATTGTTTTTCCATTAAAAGTTTTTTTTTTTTTTTGGAAATTTCTTCTATAAAATTAGGCTTATACTTACATGGAAGGTTGGTTGAATATTTGAAACTGAACAAAATAATGTTCATTTATATTTTGAATGTAATAGATACCCAGCGGTCATTGTAACAGCAACTTGAAGTGGTATGTAGTGTAGTACATATAAGAAATGAATGCATTATTACGATTTAAGTATGTGGCATGATTGCCTCATTTATCTTTTTTCGTTTTTATTTTTTGGTAAGAGATTTTCTTACATACCTACACATCTTTTTAAAAGATTTGAAAGATGAAACGAGCAATGATGGTTGGTGTGAAAGTATCATCAATATTATAACACTGCTTACAATGAAAAAAATTATTGGGTTTCATAATTTTTTTTTTTGAAAAAATAACAAAAAACAAGTAAGAAAATTATAGTCGGTCAAGACCGACCATAAAATACCCTACACCAGAGTTTCCCGGAAAATGGGTCCCAAGTTCAAACATGGACTGATTAGATCTATATTTTGTCAAATCTTTAATAAGTGTAAAAAGCACTCACTAATCAAATTTGAGTGGAATAGGCTTCTTTTTGTTGACAATAAATCACTTCAACTGAATATCGGGCGAAATTTCCACATGGGACCTAAGTCCAAAAATGGTCCGATGATAATCAGATTTGATAAGGTTATTAAAGTACGCGTTTAACATACACAAACAGAATTTTAATTAAATATTTTCTATTTTCATGAAATTTGAGAGATTTATGTGAAAATCGGGAAGGTGGTTTGTATGGGGGCTACAATAAGAACTGGTTCGATTTCTTTAAAATTTGGAATGGTGATTTGTGTTGATAAAACATGATTACCTGCAAATTTCGAATAGATACCTGTTAAAATGCGTCTATTAGAGTCATTTGAGCCAAAACTAAAGAGGACCTTTGTATGGGGGCTAGGTCTAAATATGGACCGATTCCAATTTCAATAGGCTTCGTCCTTGGGCCAAAAGGGGCTTAAGTTTCAAATTTCAAGTCAATTGATTAAGAATTGCGACCTATATCGTGTTTACACCGTTTACATGGACAGACGGACGGACGGACGGACGGACGGACGGACAGACGGACGGACGGACGGACATCGCTAAATCGACTCAAAAAGTGATTCTAAGCCGATCGGTATACTTAAAAGTGGGTCTAGGACCAATATTTCGGGTAGTTACAAACATCAGCACAAACTCATTATACCCTGTACCACAGTGTGGTGTAGGGTATAAATAAAATGCCCAATCATGTTTAAACAATTTTGTAAATATTTTTTTAAGCTGCAACATTGTTGCCAAAAAGGTGTTGAGTATTGCAAACCGCGTAAAAATAATAACCTGATCTGTTTATGTCTCTTCATATAAAATCGTATCTGATTGCATATAACTGTATCTGAAATGTCCAAAATCGAGATCAAATTTTATCTTGAGATCAAATTATATCTTTGGTCAACATTTGGCCCAAATTTGGCATTTAAATATATCTGATCATAGGCGCCCCAGTAGGCTAGTTGGTAGCGTGCTAGCCTATGAGTCTGCGGGTCGTGGGTTCTATTCCCACCAGAGGACTTGGTCGGTTTCGCTACAACGAGACAATGGTCATTGTCACCCGTCTCGGTTAGGTTAATTTAGTATATGATTCGTAATTTTATGTTAAAAATTCAATAAATAAATATCTGATCATGATATCCAATCAGATACAATCATACATTAGCAGGTCAACGCAGATCAGAAAATATCATATCGATTTTTACACGGGGAGTATGAATGCTTTATTCTGCTAATTCTGCTTATTTTTTTCTTAACTTTCCTGAATTTTCTTGTATTATCTTAACCTCTCTGAAACTTTCATTAATAATGATTTCTGAGGAATAATAATTTTTGTACAACGAGAAAATCTGAAAAAAAAAAAAAATCAAGTGACAACACAGGCTAAGTGGGGATGTCGGCAGCTTCCGGAAGATGGCACCCTTCCTTCATCAGCACTCCTTGATTTTTTTCAGAATTTTCCAAAAAACAAGTTCATAAAAAGAAAATAACAATTACTGTTTTCATTTTCTTAAAACCAAAAATTTTAGTAACTTTGGTTTGTAACTTGGATAATAATTCATCTCATGGTAAATAAAAGAATACTCACCAGCTGGTGAATAAAAGGTAACATAAGTATGTTTTCACAATTTTTATTTTCATCAATATTTTCGTTAAATTTAATTCTTTATTCATAATAATTGTTTTTTCATCAATATTTTTTCATAAATATTTTTTTTCGTTAATATTTTTTTCCATCAATATTTTTTTCAACAACATTTTTTTATCAATATTTTGTTCATCGAAATTTTTTTTCATCAATATTTTTTTCTCAATATTTTTTTTTGTCAATATTTTTTTTTTCATCAATATTTTTTTTTTTTTGGTTATATCAATATATTTTTTTTTTTTTCATCAATATTTTTTTTATCAATATTTTTTTTCATTAATATTTTCTTTCATCAATATTGTTTTTCATATTTTTTTTTTTGTCAATATTTTCATTAGTATTTTTTTCATAAATATTTTTTTATAAATATTTTTTTTTCATCAATATTTTTTGCTCAATATTTTTTTCATCAATATTTTTTTCATCAATATTTTTTTTGTTTACATCAATATTTTTTTTTCATCAAATTTTTTTTTTCACAAATATTTTTTTCATTAATATTTTTTTCATCATAGTTTTTTTCATCAATATTTTTTTTTTAACAAAAATTTTTTTTTTTCATCAATATTTTATTTTTTATCAATATTTTTTTTTTTCATCAATATTTTTATGTCGTAAATTTTTTTTATAATAAAAATTTTATATTTTGTCTATCAATATTTTTTGGTCAATATTTTCATTTTCATCAATATATTTTTTCATAAATATTTTTTTTATCAATATTTTTTATTTAATCAATATTTTATTTTTCATCAATATTTTTTTTTCATCTATATTTTTATGTCGTTATTTTTTTTATAATAAAATTTTTTTTTTTATTTTTCATTAATTTTTTTCCATCAATATTTTTTTTATATCAAAATTTTTTTATCAATATTTTTTTCATCAATATTGTTTTTCATAATTATTTTTCATTAATATTTTTTCTATCAATATTTTTTTTGGTCAATATTTTCATCAATATTTTTTTCATAAATATTTTTTTTATCAATATTTTTTTTTCATCAATATTTTTTTTGTCAATATTTTTTTTTGTTTACATCAATATTTTTTTTTTCATCAAAATTTTTTTAATAGTGTTTTTCATCAATATTTTTTTTTCATCAATATTTTTTTTTTTCATCAATATTTTATTTTTCATCAATATTTTTATGCCTTATTTTTTATACCCTCCAACCACAGTATGGGGGTATACTCACTTTGTCATTCCTTTTGTAACGCATCGAAATATCGGTCGGGGACCCCATAAAGTATATATATTATTGATCCATGATCTATTCTAAGACATTCTGTGAATGTCCGTCCATCCGTCCGTCTGTAGATGGACATGAATATGTCTTATGGTCAGAGGCAGGTTAAGTTCGTAAATGGGCAAAATCGGCCTAGGGGGAAAAAAGTTTCCCCTTGAAGAACTAAACCAACCTCTAAATAAGTACACTTTTTTTACATGTTTCTTTGTATTTTTGTTAAATAAATGAAACAACAAACGCCCCTGACAATTTTTTTTTTATTTTTTTTACATTTTGGAGGATATAAAAGATTCGGCACGGCCGAATTTAACACTCTCACTTGTTTTTTTTTTTTATAATAAAAATTTATTTTCATCAATTTTTTTTTCCAGCAATGTTTTTTCATATCCAATTTTTTTATCAATATTTTTTTCATCAATATTTTTTTTTTTTGTTTACATCAATATTTTTTTTTTCATCAATATTTTTTTTTTCATTAATATTTTTTTTTCATCAATATTTTTTTTTCCATAATATTTTTTTTTCATCAATATTGTTTTTCATAATTGTCTTTTATCAATATTTTTTCTTTTAAAATTTTTTTTATCAATATTTTCATTTTCATCAATATTTTTTTCATAAATATTTTTTTTTATAAATATTTTTTTTTCATCAATATTTTTTTCTCATCAATATTTTTTTTCATCCATATTTTTTTTTCATCAATATTTTTTACATCAATATTTTTTTTTTCAATATTTTTTTTTACATCAATATTTTTTTTTTCATTAATATTTTTTTCATCAATAGTTTTTTTCATCAATATTTTTTTTTTTCATCAAAATTTTTTTGTTGTAAATTTTTTTTCATCAATATTTTTTTCATCAAATATTTTTTTATCCATAATCTTTTTCATTAAAAACTTTTTGCATCAATTTTTTTTTGACAAACACAGGCAAACATATTGATTGATATCACTTGAATGTCTTAGAAATCTTTACGAATCAATAAAATAAAAACAAAATGGGGTCCTCGACCGATATTTCAATGCGTTTTGCATGGAATACAAGTTAATATACCGTTATTTTTTCTAAAAATATTTTTCTTTGGAAAGATCTCCAATTAATACAGCAAAACTTTATCATGATTGAATGGTTTGGGCAAGAGTATAAACTTTGCAGACATTTTTATTAATGTTTTTCATAATATTTTTTTTCATCAATATTTTTTTTTATCAATATTTTCTGTTTACATCAATATTTTTTTTCATCAAAATTTTTTTTTTTTCATCAAAATTTTTTTTTATTAATATTTTTTTTTTCATCAATAGTTTTTTTTTCATCAATATTTTTTTTTTTTTTCATCAATATTTTTTTTTCGTCAAATTTTTTTTTGTCGTAAATTTTTTTTCATCACTATTTTTTTTTTTATCAAATATTTTTTATCCATAATCTTTTTTCATTAAAAACTTTTTTCATCAAAATTTTTTTTTTATCGACAAACACAGGCAAACAGATTGATGGATATCACTTGAATGTGTTAGAAACCTTTATAAATTAATAATATATAAATAAAATGGGGTCCTCGACCGATATTTCAATGCGTTTTGCATGGAATACAAGTCAATATACCGTTATTTTTTCTGAAAAAAATTTGCTTTGCAAAGATCTACAATTAATACAGCAAAACATTATCATGATTGAATAGTTTGGACAAGAGTTAAACTTCGCAGGCATTTTTATCAATGTTTTTCATAAATTTTTTTTTTTTTGACAATTTTTTTTTTATAAATTTGAAATATCTGAATGTTATTTTAATATTATTTTTTAAATTTCTAACTTTTTTTATTTATTAAACTTACCTCCACTGTTCCAATTTTTCCTGAGTTTTCTAAAATTTTTCTGAATTTTCTTAAACTTTCTCTTCATTGAATTATTTTCCATGTTAAATACATAACTTCTCTTAAATTCTTAAATAGAAATAATATTTTCCATTTCCATATACCAAAATTAAATGTGTGTGAAAATAAGCAAATGTTTTTGAAATGTTTTGCCTTTGGGCCAACAAAACAAACACAATATGTACCATGTTTTTAATTTCGCTTTTTTTCTACAGTTTTTGTCATTCAAAAAATATCGATTAAATAACTAAATTATGTTTTGTTCAATATGCAATTGACATTGATTTTAAAAGGATATTGAGAACAAAAACATGCAATCATGTAGTGCCAAAAAAAAAATGGAAATAAAAATATAAAAATGAATTTATTAAACTGATAGGAAACTTAATTTAAATATTTGCAACTGAAAGTTGTTTTGATATATTTTTTTTGGTTATTTTTAATTGAACTGAATTAAATTGTTGGAGAGAATGATTTTATAAAAAACAAAATTAAAGAGTTATGGGAAAAAAAGTGAAACAGAGTTTTTAGAATGAACTTAATGAGAACTACAAGATTAGGAATTTTGCAGGGTTAACAAACAAATTTCTGCTGACGCAAGTCGTTAGCACACATAGATTCTAAGGTGCAGCTTGTATGGAGGACACCTGTCCTCAAACGTTCTCGAAAACTTTGGGTTTATGTAAGGGCTTTCTGAAAAAATCTCTATTTCTCTGCAACTGTTTCTTACGCAAGTTATTATATAAAGTCAACGAGATTTACAAAATTTCAAATACATATTCTAAAGGGAAAAAAACTAACTTGGACTGTTTATTCTTCAAAATATTTTCCAAAATATCACCTCAACATATATCAGATCAGTTTATGATTCCTTGATACTAAATTTTAAAATCTCGGTTCTGAATTGTAACATTGCATAAGTTTTCTTTTCAAAATATGAGACCCTTGTATACATTCGCAAAAAAGAATTAATTCCCTCATATTGCCCCACATATCTATATTCCAGCCATAAGCGATAAACTTTAAAACCACAACTTTTAAAACCACTTTGTTTACAAAACAACGTTTCTTTCTCATCAAAACTACTAAAAAAAAGTAATAACTGAAAAACCACACATTTACAACAAAATGAGTATCACCTTTTTAGAGTAAAACGATAAACAGCTTTAGCCAAATAGCAAATGATAAAAACATAATAGCAAAAATAGTTTTGGCGAAAACCTCAAATGAAACTAAAAACTTCATACATGGAATGAGCAGAAAGAAGTATTACAACATCCTAGAGGAGTACTTACAAAATATATGTACAAAATAAAATAAATACTTGAAAATACCACAACAAAATACTTATGACATGATGATACCCGGCGACTGGCTGTACTGATGATGCTGTTCAGCTGATAATGATGAGGATGATGAAGAGGAATTAAATTATGATGATGTAGAAGAAAATGATGAATACACTTCAAAATGTATATATATATTTTTTATAACAACGAAGTTTGTGAAGTAATCATTTTATTAGAAACTCATGAAAAAACTAGAAATTGTTATGAAACCAGATAAGAAAATTGGGTAGGTGGTTAAGAGCGACTTTAAAATGCCCTGATTCCTGTTCAGTTTGTAAACGAAAAAAATTGACGAAACTAATTCGACGACACATGTGTCCACTAGTACCGAATAAAGCATTTTGTATTTTTAGGTTATGTGGAATTTACCAAAATTTTCGTGGTGTCGTTCAGTCATATTATGGACGTAAGTGCAATTTCAACAGACATACTTCTGATTAAGAGAAGGACAAATTTGTCGTGTACTCTCACATGCCTATCCATGTGCCTATCTCTGATAAGTCTCCTATCTCTGATAAATCTCCGTCCGTCGCGAAACAATGAGGCATATTTTAAAGAGTCATACTAACACATTCGAAATCTGCTAGAATCTGTAAGCTAGTTCGCAGTCTTGCAAGCTCATCGGCGAAGAGCTCCAGTGTTACACATCGACTCCATTCTCTATGTCTTTGTGAAAAAGACGCAGTTTCCTTTTGTCTCTAAAGCAGGCAACTAGACAAAGATTTTATTCAGCAGAATTGAACAACTCTAGTGCATGTAAAGCAATCGTCGCTTTCCTTACCCGTTCCTCAATATTACGCTTGAAATTCAACTTCTTTTCTAAAAAAACTTCAAGATATCTAGCTCCATCTGAGTTGGCGATTTCAGTGCCGTCCATAGAATTGGAATAAAGGCAGAAATCTTTATTTTCTTAGTAAACAAAACCTGTTCAGTTTTACTTGGATTAACTTCCAGACCACTGTCTCATAATCTTTTAGACAGATCTTTCAGAGAATACTGAAAAGTTAATTCCAATGTGGGAAGGTGCTTTAACTTTACCGCATTCGCGAAATCGTCAGCATTTGCATCAACATGATAACCTCATGCTTCTATAGAGATCCGCATTGAATTCAGTGCGTGCTTCAAAGAAACGGCGAAAGAACATGACAGACGTTTAAAATTCATATGTTATGCCTATTGTAAAGTGGATTTTCCACTATTAAAACGATCCTATGCTTACTCCTAGACAAGACAATGCCACAATTATCGAGTCTGGGATGGTATTATTTAAAGCAACCTCTATACGAGTATTAAGAAAGGCCACCGTTATGTATTTCTTTACCTCGAATCAATTACTCAACGCAAATATGAGTCTACCTTTTGTTCCATTGTCTTTAACAAAACTTTTAACAGACTTATTGGTTAAAAATCCTTAGGAAGTGTGTCAGAGTTTGTCCTTCGTTATAAAAACGACTCTGGCATCCCTAAATTTTAAAGAAATATATATGACCAGTTTTTGATGTTGTGCAAAGATTACACAAACAATGGCCATCTCAACCGGAATTATACCATCAGGTCCAAGGGATTTATACGACCTCAAGCTTGTGCATCAGAGCGTTGAAGCTTGAAATGGCACCTACAAATATTTAGAAAAATACGTGTTGAGAAGGAGATCCAGCACCTCTCCACTGGAGTTAGACCACACCCCATTAGGATCCTTCAGATATCCCAGAGTGCAAGGAGAAAAAGACACAAGTTTTCGCAGCCTGGCAACTCATTTGATCACCACGGTTGCTTCTTTCTATCCTTAGGCTTTGCCGAAGGGCAAGCAGCAGTCAGCGACCTATTACAAACATTCCTGAACCGAAGTGTTCAGCAAAAAGTTACTAGAGTATAACACATCAACGACAACTCGAAAAATACGATTACAGAGAAGGATCGTGATGAAACGAACAAAATTATTACCAACGTCAAATGCTTGAATCTTTGTGATGAGTGCACGGTGCCAAAAACGATCAAACTCCTAAGAAATATTCAGAGAAACAGCCTTACTTTCGCCAAGGATATAAAAAAAAAGACTCCACCAATCAGAAACGCCATAAAGCCACCATATGACCGACCCGATCAGAAACCATTATACCGGTCATTCAGCAGGCTATTGGACCCCAAATAGTTGACGAGATTGTAGTTCAGTATACTCTGCACTGCCTAAGAGAGCACAGAGCAAATGACGATTGGGCGATATTTGCCTGGGTTCGAGACGTTTCTTCGAGATCGGCTAGTGTAGCAATTTTTCAGCAAGAGGGAAAATTATCACAGTGGAAGAGCCAGCTTCGATGAGCACTATGTTAAGACAAATACATTATCCATAGATATATGGTGCGATAATTAGACCAATACTTACCTGTGGTACCCCAGTGTGGTGGAGAGCAGTGGATAATAACTCATATCTCTGAGACCAACAAAAGGTACAACGACAGGAGTGTGGGTATCACTGGTGCTATTAGATTGGTACCCCTGATTGGCCTAGAAGTGATGCAATACATTCAGCCCGTGGATATTTACTCAAGAGCACCTGAGCAACATCGGCTGCCAGGTTAAGAGAGTCGCAAATTCTCAAGCAACGCTCTTGGGGATACTAGAACAAAAAACCAGCTATATCCCACCAAAGATGCATAATTTTGACAGAACCTTTGAAGTCCAAATACCAACAAGGAAATTCTGGTCAGAAAACTTTGTAATAACAGAGCAACCGATCTCAATCTCTACGGACGGATTGAAAATGGAGGTGGGTACGGTTTCGGGGGTATACTCTGAATGCCTCTCCAGCAGAATATCTTTGGGAATCAGGGTGGTATAAAAGTAGAACTCTGTATCAAAGGGGAGTAGTGAAATAACTATTTAGGGAAACGCAATGGGCCTAATGGCCTCCGAGTGAACTCACCAAATTGCGGACGCCCACCTAACTTAACCCAACCTTAAGACAAGTGCTGGTCCTGGAGATTTACTTATATTAAGTCCAGAGAGGAACTTTTTTATAGCAGGTGTTCTGAAAAAAGTAAGACATGGAACATTATACCCTAGGGTAGTAGTCGATAGCTATTTTGTAAAACAGAGTTTTCTGCAAAAACTTTACCCAAAAAATTTGCTTTATCTAAAGGGTCAGAGTAAGCATCTGATCATAATTTGTAATTTTTTTAGGTCATTAAACCAGCCTATGACGATAAGAAATATAAGAGCCAAACTTCAGTTGCCTAGCTCTTTAAAATTTAAAGAACAAATTCTTTTCGCATATAAAAGAAACCGGTCTACGCCGCATATCTGGTTCTTACAAACAAGTCACAAAACTCAACAATTTCAAAAGTTCTCGGAAATTCTCTAGAACTGGTTCCATCTCCCTCAGAGCATTTCTGTTTGATAAACCTTACCTTTGATCATTAAATGTAGGGTAAACTTAAATGATACACATACTTATAAAATGAACCAGGAAAACAGTTTTTCTTTTTTTTATGATAGAAACACTCAAAATAACAATAGTTTGGCGTTAAGCGTATAAAGTAATCCATCAATTGTAGAATAGATGATTATTACGATGCTGCAAAACGATAATGAAGAAAATAACTTTAAGAAATTGCAACAAAATGTAACTGCTATAAAATAGAAAAAAAAAATACTTGCAACAATCTTAGGTGAATGTTTGGCGAGTTTGATTCCAAAAGGTATGAGTGAGTGAGTGTAACGCTAAAGCTTCTGATGCCATAGTTTAGATATAATTGGAATGTTGAAATGTGCTCATCATTTTGATCAAGTACGATACAATTTTCTGTAGTTATTGCCGAGTGTAGTCTTATTTCCTTTCTTGCACATCGATAGAGGAGTATGAAAAATTTTCATTGTTTTAATACATTGTGTTTTTTTAAGTATGTAACAGGATGATGATGAGGATAATGATGGCTATGATGATGTTCCCCGTATGTGTTTTTGTAGTTTTGGTGGTATATTAACTTACACAAACTGGAAGTGCTAAAGTTTAGTAAAGTTATAAGCCACTGTTATTTAAGTGAATGATTGTTTTTACTGTCTGTCTGTCCACAAAAACTATCCATCCATCTATATATGTCTGCCTATCAGTCAGTTAGTCTGTCTGAAAGAATTATTTGCGGAAAACCACAAAAAAAATACTAAGCAAGAGAGCTTCAACTATACTATATACGAGTACCTAGCGTAATTTCATCATTATCTTCAACACCGTCATAGTCATGATTTCATGTCTTTAAAGACTGCTATATTGTTACTGCTGCTGATATTTTCCGTTTTTATTTTTTGTTCTTGTTGTCAGGCTTTTAATGTAGATGATATTTGTGGTTAAGGAAAGAAAGAAAAAAAATGTTTTCTGCACCCATACACAGACACTATTTATATTAAAATCAAGAATCAAGGTGAACTAAATGATTCTCACGTACATGGACGTGACATTGATTTGATGGAGCGTTAATTATTTTTATTCAGCTAACAATGTTGCTGTTTTAAAAAAATTTAATTTTTTCGGCATATAGTACAGAAACAAAGAGAGATGTGTTTGGAAAAAGTGAATTATGAGAGGTAGATTTGGAACTAACTACAAAAGTATTATATTAACAAAATTCTCACAAAAAACAACTTATGAGAATCCAAAAGGATTTATAATCCAAAAAAATTTAAAAACAATAGTGCCTTCCTAAAAGTAACAACAAAATTTTTAAATATGGTAAACAACAATCTTGGTAAATGCTAATAACATAAAATGTATCGATAACACAAAATTCATCGATTACAAAAAATGTTCCATACAAAACTATTGAGTTATCAATGTGTCGATATATGGATAACAAAAAATTTTCTACAGAAAATTACTGAGTTGTCGATATATCGATAACACAAAATTTTCTAAATAAAATTAACGAGTTATCGATAACACAAAATGTTCCATAAAAAATTACTGAGCTCTCCATGTATCGAGAACACAAAATTGTTTATAAATTAAAAATTTTCTATAGAAAATTATTGAGTTATCGATTTATCTATACCAAAAAAATTTTTGTGTTATCTAAAACTTAAAAAATTTCTAAAGAACGCATTGATAACTTCATAATTTTTAATAGAAAATTTTTTGTTATTGATTCATCGATAACTCAATAGTCCTTTATAATTTTTTTTTTTGTTATCGATACATCGATAACACAATAATTTACTAAAGAAAGTCTTTTGTTAACAAATCGAAAACAAAAATTTTTCTATAGAAAAATTATTGAGTTATCGATTTTTTCTAACAAAAATTTGGTGTTATCGATACATCGATTTGTTTGCTATCCACACATCGTATATATTATTTTATTTTATCGGTTCATCGATAACTCAATAATTTTCTATACAATGTTTTTTGTTATGAATACATCTATAACAAAAAATTTTCTATAAAAAATTACTGACAAGGAAGGTCCTTCACAGGGCACCCACCGATTGTCCTAAAACTTACATATAGGAAAGAGGGAAGCAAAAAAGAGTAACGTTTTTATATCTGCTTAATCTCACATTTAGCGGTTCACAAGGTTTCGTTTTTTGAGCATTTTTCCCATTTCTTTAAAAGAAACTATATGAACATTTTATACAGGTTTTTTTAAGGCCAAATTCGGCTTCGTTAAGTTCGTTATTGTACTTACCGTACTTACCGCCAAAACCATATGTAACAACCTCTATCAAAATTAAGCTGACCCGTATTTTTCCGTTTGGCGAAATTCCAGCCAGTTCGGCTTTCATGCGGATTTTTCCGAAAGCCCTTATTTTTTCATAAGGTGGCAGCCCATTTGTAAATTTGAGATTGGGCACCAACTTTTCGATAGAAAATTACCAGGTTATCGATATATCAATGACACAAAATTTCCTTTAAAAATTTACTGAGTTACCGATATACCGATACCAAAAAATGTTCTATAGAAAACTAATGAGTTATCGATATATCGACAACACAAAATTTTCAATAGAAAATTATTGAGTTATCGATGTATTAAGAACAAAAAAAATCGATGGAAAATCATTGAGTTAACTCAATAGTTTTCTATAGAACATCAATAACTCAATAATTTTCTATAGAAAATTTTTTGTTATCGATGCATGAATAATTTTCTATAGAAATTTTTTGTTATCGATAACTCATTAATCTTTTATAGCAATTTTTTGTCATTAGTACATCGATAAGTAAATAATTTTCCATAGACAATTTTTTGTTATCGATAAATCGAAAACTCAATAATTTTCTATAGAAAGTTTGTGTTATCGATACATCGATAACCCAATAATTTTCTAAAGAAATTTTTTTATTATCGATACAAAGATAACTCAATAATTTTCTATAGAAATTTTTTTTTACCGATACATCGATAACACAATAAATTTCTATAGAAATATTTTTGTTATCGATACATCGATAACTAAATAAATTTCTATAGAAATTTTTTTGTTATCAATACATCGATAACTCAATAAATTTCTATAGAAAATTTTTGTTATCGATATATCGATAACTCAATTATTGTCTATAGAAAATTTTTTGTTTTTTATAGAATTTTTTTTGTTATCGATTCACCAATAAGTAAATAATTTTCAATTGAACATTTTTTGTTATCGATACATCGATAACTAAATATTTTCTATAGACATTTTTAGAAACATTTGGGTATCGATAACTCAATAATTTTCTAAAGAATTTTTTTATCGATACAACGTTATTGAAGTATCGATAACTGAATAATTTTCTAAGAAAAATTTTTAGTTATAGATACATCGATAACTCAATAATTTTCAATAGCAAATTTTTGTTATCGATACATCAATAACTCAATAGTTTTCTATAGAAAATATTTGGTTATCGATAACTCAATAATTTTCTAAAATTTTTTTTTAACGATACATCGTTATTGAAGTATCGATAACTCAATTGTTTTCTATACAAATTTTTTTGTTATCAATATCGATATCTCAACAATTTTCTATTGAAAATTAATTGTTATCGATACATCGGTAACTAAATAATTTTCTGTAGAAAATTTTTGTTATCGATACATCGATAACTCAATAATTGTCTATAAAAGTTTTGTTGTAATCGATACATCGATAACATTATAATTTTCTTTAGGATATTTTTTGCTATCGATACATCGATAACTCGATCATTTTCTACAGATTTTTTTTGTTATCAATACACCAATAAGTAAATAAATTTTCTATAGACAATTTTTTTGTAATCTTAACATCGATAGCTCAAGGATTTTCTATAGAAATTTTTTTGTTATCTATACCTCATTAACCTCCTATTGAAATTTTTTTGTTATCAATAACTCTTTAACTTTCTATGAAAAAAATTTTTGTTATCGATACATCGATAACTCAATAATTTTCTATAGAAAGATTTTGTTATCGATTCATCTATAAATAATTAATATTCTATAGAAAATTTTTTGTTAGGGATACATCGATAACTCAACAATTTTCTAAAGAACAATTTTTGTTATCGGTACAGCGACAACGCAATAATTTTCTATAGAAAATTTGTTATCAAAATATCAAAAACTCAAAAATTTTTGGAGAACATTTTTAGTTATCGAAATATTGATAACTCAATAGTTTTCTATAGATTTTTTTTTGTTATCGATATATCGATAACTCAATAATTGTATATAGAAAATTTTTTGTTTTCTATAGAATTTTTTTTACTCTTGATACATCAATAAGTTAATAATTTTCTATAGAAATATTTTTGTTATCGATAACTAAATACTTTTTAGAAAATATTTGGTTATCTATAACTCAATCATTTTCTGAAGAATTTTTTTTATCGATACATCGTTATTGAAGTATCGATAACTCAATAATTTTCAATAGCAAATTTTTTGTTATCGATACATCAATAACTCAATAGATTTCTAAAGAATATATTTGGTTATAGATAACTCAATAATAATCTAAAGAATTTTTTTATCGATACATCGTTATTGAAGTATCGATAACTCAATAGTTTTGTATACAATTTTTTTTGTTATCAATATCGATAACTCAATAATTTTCTATAGAATATTATTTGTTATCGATACATCGATAACTCAACAATTTTCTAAAGAACAATATTTGTTACCGGTACATCGATAACGCAATAATTTTCTATAGAAAATTTTTGTTATCGATACATCTGTGACTCAATAATTGTCTTTAAAAAACTTTTGTTATCGATACATCGATAACATTATAATTTTCTTAAAGATATGTTTTGTTATCGATACATCGATAACTCTTTAATTTTCTACTGATTTTTTTTTTTGTTATCAAAACACCGATAAGTAAATAAATTTTCTATTGAAAATTTTTTTTTGTAATCTTAACATCAATAGCTCAATTATTTTCTATAGATTTTTTTTTGTTTTTGATGCCTCAATAACCTCCTATAGAAATTATTTTGTTATCAATAACTCCATAATTTTCTACGAAAAAAATTTTTGTTATCGAAACATCGATAACTCAATAATTTTCTATAGAAATTTTTTTGTTATCGATTCATCTATAAATAATTAATATTCTCTAAAAAATTTTTTGTTATGGATACATCGATAACTGAACAATTTTCTAAAGAACAATTTTTGTTATCGGTACATCGATAACGCAATAATTTTTTATAGAAAATTGTTTGTTTTCGATACATTGACAGCTCAATAATTTTCTCTAAAAAATTTGTTGTTATCAAAACATCAAAAACTCAATAATTTTCTATAGAACATTTTTAGTTATCGAAATATTGATAACTCAATAGTTTTCTATAGAATTTTTTTTTGTTATCGATACATCGATAACTTTATAATTTTATAGAGATAATTTTTTGTTATCGATAAATCGATAACTCTATAATTTTGTATAGTAAATTTTGTGTTATTGATTCATTTTTAACTCAATAATTTTCTAAAGAAAATTTTTTATTATCGATGCAGCGATAACTCAATAATTTTCTTTTAATATTTTTTTAATCTAAAAAATTATTGAATTATTGGTGTGTTGATAACAAAAAAATTTCAATATAAAATTATTGAGTATTTCATGTTTTGATAACAAATAAATATTTTTTATAGAGTATTATCAAGTTATCGAAGGTTTCTTTAGACAATTTTTTGAGTTATCGATAATACAAGAATGTTTGTAGAAAATTTTTGAGTCGATCACTTAAAATTTTTTTATGTGATATTTATTTCGATACAATTTTGTGTTATCGATCGATAACTCTATAACTATCTACTATATACACAAGTTATTGAGATATCGGTGTACATATTAATCGATAACAATAATTTTTCTAGAGACAACTATTGAGTCATAGTTAAATCTATAGAAAATTATTGACTTATCGATAACACAAAAATGTCTATAAGAAGTTATTGAGTTATCGATAATTCGGAAATGTAATAATTCTTATTTAATATATCGATATATCTTAAATACAAATGTTATTATTGAGTAATCAATGTATTGATAAATCAAAATTTTCTATAGAAAATCAATAAATTACACAGGGTCACAAAAAATTACCTTTTTCAATTTGCCTGACATTTGACAACTGATTTATATGGAGTTAAGTGTGCTGATTCCGAATCTGTTATCTGATTTTTTCCATCAGATCGCGTTCGCGAGCAAATCGCTGTTAAAGAGTCAAAAAGTTGCGTTTTTACCAACTTTGCAAGGCTATAAATTCCAACACTTATTTAGAGCCTGAGTTTTAATCACGAACTTAACTAAATTGGATGCGAGGATTCCAAAACTGGTACTAACTTTTTTCTGACAGCTTTAGTTTTCGAGTTATGACGAGAGTAAATTTCGAAAAATTCTTTTCATCATTCCAGCCAAACACCTCTTGTGATTGATCTTATATTTACATAATTTTGGGAATTGTTCTAAGGAATGTGTGGTGTGGGTAGGTGGCGAGGGCGTGGCACCTCCCATGTAACCCAAAACAGCAAACTGCTCTTATTTGACTCCTGAAAAATATTTTTCAACAAATTTGAGTACAGGATGCTAATTTTTGTTTGCTTAACTTTGTAGAAAATATAGGCAAGATTGGGTTAAGGGGCGTGGCACCTCTCTTATAACATGAAACTAAAAAAAAAAAATTTTATCGAATTATGGCATAAATGAGAATTTTAAAATTTTATTTTAGCAATATCTCAAAAACTAAAGATGACTCAAAAAAACGAAGGGCATTTTTGGAATGTCCAACATACCTAAAATCGTCATTCACTTTTTTAATACAAGACCAGTGTTGGTAAATATGGACTCACAAATATGCCAAAAATAGCCTATTTTCAAAGTTTCCTACGGCTATATCTCGAAAACTAGAGCTGACCCAAAAAAACGGAAGGCAGATTTGAAATCAGCGTACCCCAATTACCCAAAATTAGCTATCAGAACCCGGGCAAAAAAAAAAAAGTGTTGCCCTGTGTTATCGATGTATCGATCGACATCACAAAATATTCGATAGAAACTTATTGTGGTATCGAAGCAGTTTTTAGTTCTAGTTTTTGCAGCATAATGCCAGGATAATGCTTCTAAAAAGCAAATACCTTTCAAAAACTTTTTATTTGCTCTCTTATAATCATTCACAAATATTTTGCTTTAAATAAATGTTTGTAATTCCTGTATTTATTTTCTCATAAATAACAAAAAATAACAAAAAAAAAAGCACAATATGATTAGATCTTTATAACAAATATCAACATTATAACGATTAAATCGAAAATTACAAAAAAAAACATACAGTCATCGATTTATAAAATACATAAATAGTCCTATATAGTCACACAACCAACCAGGATATTATTATTTAGGGAGTGTAATGAAGCTACGCTGCATCCATTAAAATTTGTCACCCGCGGCTAAGCTAAAATGTCAATTGGTTTTAAGCTACATTCATTTAAAACATACGCACAGGATGGCCAGACAGACAGAGTAAACGAGTGAGCGAACGAACGGAGGAGAGACAGTCCAATACATTAATGCCTGACAACAATTTGACACGTTCGACACAACTAATGATGGGAATCAATGGTCATTCATACAATTTTTACTCATTTCTATTATAAATGGATATTGGACATACAAAAAAGAAAAAAAAAACACCCGTGTAAAAAAATAATTATATCAAAACATATCTCCTTTGATAAAAACATATACGGATCATATATAAATGGAGGTAATCAGATCTACTCCAAATATATTCATATATGCTTCAGATATTTTCAGATCCGTAAATTAAGTCTACCCCCGAGTAAAAAAAAGTTATATGACGCAATATTTAATTTTATATGAACAGATATGCTTTTATGTAAATCCATATTAATTTTGATCCGAAAATTGGCGGATCGAATATTATACGATTATATCAAATTCTATTATTTTTGATAAAATAATATCAAATTTGATAAAGTTTGATCCCAAAAATGGGTCTATCTAATTGTATTAAATAAAATTTTAAAATTAGACAAATTTTTATATAATTAGATGAAATCTGGTAAATTTTTTTGGAATTTTAAACGTGAAATTAGAAATTATTTTATCAGATTGGATACATTATCAATTAGAAGAGTTTTTATTGCATTCTAAAATCATTTTTACGGGATTTAAAAATTCCAAAAAATGTTTGTGTCTTAGAAAATTTAAAAACATTTTTTCGGAACTTAAAAATTTTTCAAAAACATAAAATTTCTCCTAAAAACATTTTCAATGATTTTTTTTACTCCAAAAAAATTGCCAAAAAAATTTTGTGTCCGGGACTTTGGAAAATTTTCATAAAATTTTTTAGGACTTGAAAATTTTTATTTTTTTTTTAATTGTCAGGGACTTAGAAAATTTTTTTCTGGATATAATTATAAATAAAATCATATATCTTTTTATCTGCCATATCTAAAAATTCCCGACCTTATATGTCATATCTAATTTCATATAGATCGGTATATAAATAGATATGAATATGTATGTTATCATTTTAAAAAATAAGGAAAAATACAATGCTATATATAAACTTATATGCCCATATCAAAGTTCATGCATAACCATATATAAATTTAAATAATTATATATTAGCATATATGATTATATCAGATCTTTTTTACTCGGGCCCGAATAAAAAAAAGTTATATGACGCAATATTTAATTATATATGAACAGATATGCTTTTATGTAAATCCATATTAATTTTGATCCGAAAATTGGCGGATCGAATATTATACAATTGTATCAAATTCTATTATTTTTGATAAAATAATATCAAATTTGATTAAGTTTGATCCCAAAAATGGGTCTATCTAATTGTATTAAATCATATCTTATCTGTTAAAATTAGATAAATTTTTATATAATTAGATGAAATGTGGTGAATTTTTTTGGAATTTTAAACGTGAAATTAGAAATTATTTTATCAGATTGGATACATTATCAATTAGAAGAGTTTTTTTTGCATTCTTCGGAATTTTTTCGGGACTTAGCAAATTATTAAAAATTTGTAATTATACCCTCCAACTACAGTATGGGGGTATACTCACTTTGTCATTCCGTTTGTAACGCATCGAAATATCGGTCGCGGACCCCGGAAAGTATATATATTATTGATCTATGATCGATTCTAAGACTTTTCTAGAATGTCCGTATGTCCGTCCGTCCGTCCGTCTGTATAAGACACGATGCAGTCCAACATAAAAGAGATAGACTCGTTAAGTTTGGCAGGAATATGTCTTTTGGTCCTAGGCAGTTTAAGTTCGTAAATGGGCAAAATCGGACCAGGGGGAAAAAAGTTCCCCCTTATAGAACTTAACTGACCTCTGAAAAACGCCATATTTTCACAGTTTTTTTGTATTTTTGTTAAGCAAATGAAACAATTTGATGTCAGAAAAAGTTCAAGGTCCTGCAATTGGACTAAGGAAATAAACAAAATCGTTTTTTTTTTGCCCGCCCCCCTTTTGTGGGCGTGGATATTAAAAATGTTTTTAAATAATGATAAAATTGTATTACTTAATCTGAAAAAGCATAATAAATAAATTTGTAAAAATTTACCGCATGGGTTTATGTGTCCCCTAATGAGCCCTTCTGACCCCCCCCCCCCCCCCATAAAAAACGCCCCTGCATTTTTTTTTTTTTTTTAATTCTTTTTATATGTTGGAGGGTATTATAGATTCGGCACAACCGAATTTAACACTCTCACTTGTTTTTTTTTTTCTAAAATCATTTTTAAGGGATTTAAAAATTCCAAAAAATTTTTGAGTATTAGAAAATTTAAAAACATTTTTTCGGAACTTAAAAATTTTTCAAAAAAAATAAAATTTCTCCTAAAAACATTTTCAATGATTTTTTTACTCCAAATGACTTTTTTACTCCGGGACTTTGGAAAATTTTCATAAAATTTTTTAGGACTTGAAAATTTTTTAATTTTTATTTAATTGTCCGGGCCTTAGAAAATTTAGAAAATTTTTTTCGGGATATAATTATAAATAAAATCATATATCTTTTTATCTGCCATATCTAAAAATTCCCGACATTATATGTCATATCTAATTTCATATAGATCGGTATGTAAATAGATATGAATATGTATGTTATCATTTTAAAAAATAAGGAAAAATACAATGCTATATATAAACTTATATGTCCATATCAATGTTCATGCATAACCATATATAAATATAAATAATTATATAATAGCATATATGATTATATCAGATCTTTTTTACTCGGGTATCTGACAATTTTACATATATTTACATATATGAAAATATCTGACCACATATGCCATATATTCCAGATAGACTCAATTTACGGATCTTAAAATATCTGAAGCGGATATCAATATATATGGACTATATATCTGATGTCATCCATTTATATCTGATCCATATATGATTTTATCAAACGAGATTTGTTTTGATATAATTATTTTTTTTACACGGGCATTTATACCAACCACGACTACAGAGACTATATCAAATAATGATTTTTACTTCTTCCAAATAGCGAAAATTGTTGTAAAGTATTACAATTGTTTAGCTGAATGAATAAAATGAATGAATGGTGGATATTTAGTGATAATGTTGGTGGTATCCGGAATAATGGTAAATGATGGTGGTGGCTGACTATTTTCATTCAAAACAATTTCAATTTAATTCCCATTGACAACAAATGTAAGAGTACAAAAACATTTGCTACAATTGGCCTCATGCCGTTTTTTTTTTTTTTGTAGTTTTTCCCAATTTCTCTATAAAAGTCTCACCATAGTTTTAGTAATTGCTTTTCAAGTTTCACACTTACTCTTGTTAATTGTTTAGAGAGTGAGTTGTATTGTGAAAAATTTAGTGTACGATTCCTATGTGTGGTATTGTATATCCTTTTGTGTATATGTTTTACATTTCCTAAATATATGCCAAAACACGTTTCCTATTTAAAATGTGCCACACAAGCACCCTTTTTGATTTTGATGCAGTTTTTTTGTTTTGTTGCTATCAAATAAATAATTTACAATTTTTCTTATTTGTGCATTTTTATTTATATATTTTAATTGCTTGTCGAGAGTAGAGGGTGGTTTGTAGTTGTTATTCTTGTTATATGTGTGCAGTTCAAAAATTTGTCACAGTACCATCTGATTTTATTTGATAAGATTTTACTATGACAAATTAACTGGGATTTTGTTGCAGTATAAATAATAGATATTTCGGACATTCTTTGCATGTGTTCTGATTTTAAGAAAAAAAGTTATGCCGTGCTGAGTTGGGCACAAAAATGTCATATAAGTGGTATTATGAAAAAATTTAATTTTATGGGAAAATTAATGAAAAAATGTTAAAGGTCATCTTCAGTCGGCAACCAGTAGTCAAAGTTGGAAAAAAATTACTTATTTTGACCAAAATTCACGTCCGCATTTTCTTTATCAAATCCGGCTCAAAAGTTCGGAAATTTTGCGCACTTTATTGGAAAAATATTTAAAAAATGCCAAGACCGCGATTTTGATCCACAGATGCTAATTTTTAAACATAAAAATTATTTTTATCCAAATTGATCTCAAAAAATGGAAGATGTTAATTATGTTATCTAAAAATATTAAAAAAAAAATAAAAAAAATGCGATTTTTGTTCAAAAATGCTGATCAGATATTTTGATCCACAGATGCTGATTAGCATTATTGGACCAAATTCGCGTTTTTATATTTTTATACCCTCCCCTCTAGTGATAGAGGGTATATATAAGTTTGTCATTCCGTTTGTAACTCATCGAAATATCGGTCTGGGACCCCATAAAGTATATATATTCATGATCCCCGATCGATTTTAAGACATTCTAGCGATGTCCGTCTGTCCGTCTGTCCGTCTGTCTGTGGAAATGGTGATCACGGCCAAAATATTACACGGAGATGACTGAAACTTAACATATTTATTGGAAACTCCTGAGAAGTTTGGTATTGCATTTGAGCGATATCGCTTCAGCGGTTCAAAAGTAATGAACGAAAATGTAAGGACACCTCAAAAATTTTAGTACATTCAACATAACCTTAAAATACAAAATGCTTTAATTCGGCTGCTGGTTGACTTATGTGAACATAATTGAACACCAATTGGTATTTAAACAAGTACCAACATATTTTGAGACAAAAAAAGGAAAAAATCGCGGATTTTTTTTTTACCAAATTTTATTTTCGCGGAAATTTTTTTTCAGAAATTTTTTTTTTTTTTCAAAAGAGATTTTCTTTTAAATAAAGTTTTTGCAATAATCTTTTAGAAATTGTGGAGGGTATCACTACATTCGCCAAGGCCGAATTTAACTTTTTTACTTGTTTTAATTATTTTTTGATATCGTACTTAACAAATTTCCAACCAATTTGGATATAAATAATTTTTATGTTTAAAATTCACCATCTGTGGATCAAAATCGCCGTTTCGGAATTTCCTAAATATTTTTCCAATAAAGAATTTTTGAGCCTCTGAAAGCAAGTTTTCATCAAACAAATTTTTTTCATTCGATTTTTTTTTTTCATCAAAAAAATATTTTCTTATAAAAAAGTTATTTTTTTTTCATCAAAAATATTTTTTTTTAATTTTTTTTTTTTGTCAAAATTATTTTTCTGAACTTCTTCTGATATTATTTTTTTTTCTCAGCAAAATTTTTTCATAAAAAAACCTTTTTTCTTTAATATTAATTTTTTTTACCAACATTTTTTATCACAAAAAAAAATTTTCATAAAAATTTTGTTTATCAAACTTTTTTATCCAAGTAATGTTTTGTTTTGTGCTACCGTAGTTTTTATTGTTAAACAAATATAGAGTTGTGTCGTTCATGAACAAACTAGTTCAATTGAACTATTCACTTAACTGAGCGGTTTATGTAGTTCGTTCATTTCCGCTCTTTTAGGTCTTTTCGTTCATTCAGCTCAATTGGTCATCATTTCATTTTGATCCTTTAGTTCGGTCGTTCAATATTTTTTGTTAATTTTGTCATTAGGCGTTAGTTTTCTCTTCTCTTTTGGCACGCTTTCTCAGCATTTGTTTTTTTTTTTTACAAAAATTTTATATGTTTTTTTTTTTAATTCATGTTTTTATTCAACATTTTTGTATTTTTTGAACGAAAGCCAAAACAACAGACATGATCAAAATGATTCGTTTACGAACTGTTGAACGAAAACAAAAACTGACCGATTTGAACTAGTTGAACGACCAACAGACATGATCAAAATGATTCGTTCACGAACTGTTGAACGAAGACAACAAAAGAGCGATTGAACTAGATGAACGAACTAGGTCTTTTATTTGAAATGAACCAAAATGAGCGCTCACTCAATTGAACGATTAAGCACAAGTCTAAACAAATATCAACCCACTCTTGGACCACATAGTTCTCATAGAAAAAAACAAAAGCTTTCTTTTAAGCAAAAATATAAAAAATTAGTTTTTGTTAAAAAAAAACGTCAAAAATAGTTTAGATTTTTAAAAAAATCGGCCAAATATTGGGTCTTGAAATTTTTTTTTTTAAATATTGGAAAAACCTCCGCCGAAAACGTTTTGAACAAAACTTTCCAAATGCAATACCTGAAAAGTTATATGGTTTCAAAAGAGGATCCAGTTGTTAAAACTTAAAAATGTAGGGATGTCGCGACATGTCGTGAAGAATTTTTGTAGTAACTACTATCCAATAGATCTAATTTTTGTGCAAGTTTGAACCCGATCGGATGACATCGGTTTCAAAAGTGTGTTCAGTTGAGGTTCTTTTTATCCATATATATGAGCAATTGTCATTAACTTTTAATATTTAAGAAAAAAAAATTGCGATTTTTTTTTCGTGGCACATTGATAAGATTTTGTAGGTAAATAACATTATAAATAAGTAATTCAAATCCGTCCGCGTGCATTAATTTGAGCGATCGCACCCAAAACTATGGCGGTTTAAAGTTAACATTTTTAAAAAAATTGTCAAAATTAAATTTTTTTTCCGAAGTTAACCAAACGTACCATTTTGTATGATGCTTACCCAGAGCTAAAATACATATTCAAACATGCATAAAATCTTTGCTAAATATCGAGATATTTGCATTTAACCAATTTTTTTCGGCTCATTTTCCAATATTTTGGAAATAAAAATGTTTCCAGCGGTTTTATTTTTTTTTAGAAAAATATTACCAAATGCATTAACAAAATCTCAACAAATTCTTAGTTAACACCATTATTCTATCTCTAATAGGTAAGAAACAGCAGTGGTTTAAAGGGAACATTTTTGAAAAAAAAAATTAATAATTTTGAATTTATTTTTTTTTTTTTAATATTAAATGTCTGATTTTACAGTGTTGTCCTTCACTGAATATTGAAACTATTCAAAGTATGATTAATAATGCTAATATTAAGGTTATTACGAAATATTTTAACGTTATTACTAATTTTATCAAGGTTATAAAAAATTTTAGCGATTTTTCGCGATTTTCGCGACTGCAAAAATCAATGGACTAATTTTGAAATATTATTTGAATAAGACATGTCAAAATCTATCAAAATACATTTCTTTTCTACTTTATTTAAGTAATTTTAGATTTTATATAACCATTAAATTTAAAGGTATCAAAAATTTAAAACCACCGAAAAACCGCTTAAACGTTAAATTTTTTCGGGTGCGAATTAATTGAAGATAGAGAATTAAAAAGACTACCAAACGCGCCTTTCACCGACCAATTTCTATAAGCGGCCTGGATGTGCCTTACAAAAAAGTGAAATATGAAAAACACCGCGGAATTCGCCAATATTAACTTTTGATCAAT
The DNA here is from genome assembly GCA_963921195.1 of Pegoplata infirma. NCBI lineage: Eukaryota > Metazoa > Arthropoda > Insecta > Diptera > Anthomyiidae > Pegoplata > Pegoplata infirma. The sequence goes on from OY992538.1 coordinate 224,238,118, forward strand.
GTTGCTTTCCATGATTTATTATATTTGCACATACCATTGTTTCTACATGTTCAACTTTCAGCCATGCACATTTGGCTGTCAAATAATGCAAAACTAAAATATCGAAATTTTGCAAAAAATTTAAAAAGTTCATAAAATTTTTGCAATTGAATATTTTTTGGGTGCGTTTGTAAATCAAGTGGGAAATGGTGGATTATAAAGTTCACAAAGCATTCGGAACCATTCGGAATAAAACTGGGAGTGTGCCTCGCAAAAAACAGACTTTTTAAAAAATTCAGGTTTTTTCTTCCCATCTTTGGCGAGCTGCAGCTTCGTAACCATTGCGAGCACATCACTCGAATCAGTCTCAGAGTGTGCATATTTACAAGGGCTTTTACCATGTGTATTTGAATTTTAAAATTACAGTTTGCACCAAAAGCTACAATCAAAAAACCTCGAAAAATTGAAAATTGAAAAAAATTGGTATCAAAGATTTAGGTCCATGTAACTTTTTTCTTAATGATGGCACATCCACTGAACCTACACCAAATAATTGCCCAAGTCTACTGATTAAACGGTATTAAATTTGCAGCAATAGCTTTAACGCACCCAACAATATGGAACTTTGAACAAAAAATTTCATTAGAGTATCAAGCGATTTTTTTACATTTTTCAACTTTGCACGTTCCTTACCATGAGATAATGAGACAATTTGCGCTGTGCCTTTGCAGAATTACTCATTATGGTTCCCTTAACATATCTACATTCACAGGTACCACATAGTTTACAAATAAAAATGTTATTGCGAAATTAGTAAAATATCACAAGCGTTAAAAGTTAATGACAAAAGTCCATATACATTAGAGTTAATTTTGAAAATTTGATCTGCGGATATCATCATTTTTTTGTGGGATTTAGGGGAACTAAAAAGAATGGCGGTATTTTTTTGGAAAAAAAATCGCTCTTTGGGGTGGTTCAACGCATCTGAAAACGCGAATTTTGGGCTGATTTTTCAGCAGAGCTAAAACGGCTGAATATATCGCAAATCTGATTTCACCAGTCGATTCTACAGCAAAAAATAATACAATGGTCTTTTTTCAAACTCTTAAAAAAAGTTCAAAAAATCCACCACAGAGTGCGGAAAGAAGGTTTTTCCATTTTATTTTTAAATTAATTTTTTAAATATGCACAATTAAAGGTAATTTTCAGCTTAACAAATGTTACCAAATTTTCCGTTCTATCACAACCCGTTAAAAAGTTATCAGCTCTCAAAAATGGACAAAAACGCGTTTTTTGAGAACTTTGACCTCAATTTTCTCGAAAACATGACCTGATAAAAAATTTTGAAAACTAGATTCAGAATCAGCATCGAAATGTTAATCGAAAACAAGTTTTATGATCCCAGAATATCATCAAAAAACATCACAAAAAAATGGTCTCAATAATGCACAAAAATGCGTTTTATGTGAACTTTGACCTCAATTATCTCAAAAACCTGACGTTACGGAACATTTTTGAAACCAGATTTGGAACCAGCATTGAGATGAAAATCGAAAACGAGTGTCCAGACCACAGGCCCATCCAAAAATTTTTCAAATTTCGGTTATTGTTTTATAATTTTGCCATTAGAAAAAAAACTTTGAAGCCTTATAACTTTTTAATGGGTTGTGATAGAAAGGTGCTTTTTGTACCAATTTTCTAAGCAAAATCTGCCTCTTCATCGTGCATGATTAAAAAAATAGTTAAAATTTTTTTTTTTTTTTAAATCTATTTTTCCGCCCCCTGCTGTGGGTTATTGGAACTTTATTTAAGAGTTCAAAAAACTGCTATTGCATTAATTTTTGCTGTAGAATCGACTGGTGAAATCAGATTTGCAATATATTTAGCCGTTTTTTCTCCGCAGAAAAATCAGCTCAAAATACGCGTTTTCAGATGCTTTGAACCACCCCAAGGAGGGAAAATTTTTCCAAAAAAAAATACCGGCATTATTTTTAGCTCCCCTAAATCCTTAAAAAAAATTGGGATAACCGATAAACAGATGAAGTGACATAGTCACCAAACGAAATCTAATATACATATATTTTTTTAATTTACACAGCTCAACATGAAAATGCGTATTGGATTCTGGTAAGGGATTTAGGTAGTGTTTGTTGCGCTGATTCTAAATCTGCAACCCAAATATGTCTATCACGTCAGGATTTTGAGTTATTCGCGGTTAAAGTGCCGAAAAAGGCCATTTTGGACCCTTTTTGAAGGCTTATAATATAAGATCCTGACATGCGATTGACTTGGTATCACGCTCATTCAAAAGTATGTGATTTTCTCTATAAGACAAGATAAAATGTTCTTCAAATTTAATTTTCTAAAATGGTAAAAAAAGCATTAACAGAAAACCTTCCATTTTTTAAATATTTAGTTTATTTACACAGTGTTTTTTAACAAATTTCCATACAAATACACACGTAAATATTAGATTTAAAGCACTTGAAGCTAATGATTTTTTCACCATTAAAAAAAATTAAATTCCAAGAAAATTTTATTTGGTCTTAAAGAGAAAATTATGCACTTTCGAATGAGCTTAATATTAAGTCAATCGCATGTCAGGATCTTATTTTATAGGCGACCAAAAATGGCCAAAATAGGCCTTTTTAGATACTTTAACCGCGATTTTCTCAAAATTGTGACGTGATAAAAAAATTTGAGTGACCGTTTTGGAATCGGGGCACCAACCCCTATCAACTATTTTTGGTTTCATTCAAAACGCAGCGACAAACCTCAGATTTGTAGAGCGGTGTTATCTACATACTGGAGAGTATCAATTATTCGGCCTGTTAAGACATTCCAACTTACTTTAATAAAATTATAAAACTAATTAATTTTTTTAATCAAACAAATGTACTGTTTCTTAAAAATAGTTTCTTTGATGTTATCATTGTAATGATTTGTAAATAAATATGACCTCGAGCTATAATAACCATTTTCAAAATAATATATATTATATATTTTTTTTATTTTCTGAAATTTTAACAATGTAGCAAATGTACTGCATTATTTGCTGAGCTTTTCGCAACAATAATGTTTTTATTATTTTGTAACGTATGATTAATAATTTTATATTAATTTTCAACACGTATACGCGTAGTTGCATTTAAAGTGCAAAACTTAAGAAAGTGTAGGAATTGATCACATAAGTTTATTTTTATTTTGTATTTATTTTTTTGAAAGGAAAAAATCATTTATGAATTAAAAAGTACTAATTTTTAAGCAGGGAAAAAATGACTGCACTAAAGTATCCTAAATGGTTAGTTTTTTTAAAACATTTTTTTTTTTTTTATTTTTTACCACACAAAAAAACAAGTAGAAAAGTTAAATTCGACTTGGCCGAATCTATGAATACCCTCCACAATGCCCATTTTAAGTGATAGTAAATTTTCTAACGTGAAAAAAATAACAGTTATGATTAGAAATATTTTATTTTGTGTAAAAAAATTTTTTTTAATAATTTTTGAAAAAAAAATACAAATTTTTTTTGGAGTGTAAAATTTTTTTTGAGTGTAAAATTTTTTCGAATTTTACATTCAAAAAAAAAATTACTAATATTTTTTTTGAGTGTACAATTTTTTTGAGTGTAAAATTTTTTCGAATTTTACATTCAAAAAAAAAATTTACTAATTTTTTTTTTTTGAGTGCAAAATTTTTTTTTAGTGTAAAATTTTTTCGAGTGTATTTTTTTTTTGTTTTGGTATAAAAATATTTTTGAGTGACAAAAATACGTTTTATAATATTTTTGTGACTTACCAATGGTTTTAAAACAGGTTTAACGGGTTTTCACCACGTGAGTTTAAGGTGAAGCTAATCTGATATTCACGGTTTTGCTAATAACTTTTGAATCACTGGACCGATTTGGGCGAAATTTAATACGAACTAGGCTGGAGGAACGAAAAATATATATGCCAAGCTTCAGCAGCCTCAGAATTGATTTTCGAAAGTTATAGTGCTTTTTATCTCATAAATTCATGAAAAACCCTTGCCGAAATTCAGTCTTTTGCTCATAACTTTTGAACCACTGGACCGATTTCGCTGGATTGCAACACCAACCTGACCAGGTAAATGCCCAACATATATGCCAAACTTCAGGAGCCTCCGTAAAGTCTTTCAAAAGTTAGCGTGTTTTCAACAGACAGACAGATAGACAGACAGACAGACAGACAGACAGACAGACAGACAGACAGACAGACAGACAGACAGACAGACAGACAGACAGACAGACAGACAGACAGACAGACAGACGGACAGACGGACGGACGGACGGACGGACGGACATCGCTAGATCGTCTTAAAATCGATCGAGGATCATGAATATATATACTTTATGGGGTCCTAGACCAATATTTCGAGGTGTTACAAACGGAATGACAAACTTATATATACCCTCTATCACTAGAGTGGAGGGTATAAAACCAGATTTGAGACCAGTAAATGGAAGGATTTAAAACAAACCAAAATTATAAATTTTAAATTTAAAAAAATGTTTTGAATCAAAAACGTTTTTTTTTTTTAACATATTTTATTAGTAAAAATGATTTCTTTCAAAAAGTTTACACTGTAAAGAATATCAAAATGTTTGGTAAAACTAAATTTATGTTAACAAAACCTAAATTTTTTTTACATGTCACAGATTTTTTAAAAAGCATTGAAGAGCCAATCACAATTGAAAACTTACATCACAAAAAAATTTTCTGAATTCTAAAATTTTTCGCAAAAGTTGTAAATTTGTTAACATTTCTTAGAAAAATTTATGACATGTTATGACATATTACCCTAATAAAAAATCTAATAATATCTCATCAATTTTTTAATTTGTTTTTCAGTTCACCTCTTTTTCATGTGAATCTTTTTTCTTCATAACCAGGCTTTTAATTATTATAAAATCATTATTGCAATGAGTTGCCCAGCTGACACACACACATTATGTATTGATTTATAATTCCAATTAACAAATAAAATTATATTTCATATTTGTTTTATTTTTGCAGTTGCTATTGCTTGATGATGCTGTTGCATGTTGTTCTTGTTTTTCGATTGTCAGTTTATAAAACATCAATTAAATTTTCTTATTAAATCATTACATTATTTGTACCTTTGCTCATTGATGCTGCTGCTGCTGCTGCATGCTGTTGGTGCTGTTACTTGTTACCAACATACAGCATACAATTGCATTATACAATTTTTAATTAGTTTTTGCCAATAACAAATAACAAACATGAAAACAAACACACATACACCTGGTTGAATGTGTACATTTACTTATACTATTAAACAAACTACAGGTTGCTTTTGATAGTTACAAATGTTTTGAGATGATCTGCCAACTTTTACACCCACCAAATAATGTTGAAAATTTTTAATTCTCCAAAAAAAAAAAAATTTTTTAAAATATTAATCAAAAAATTTACGTAAAATGAAAAAGTAATAAAATAAATAAAAATAGTAGTAAAATAAAATATAAGAATATGAAGTAGATGTAAAAAAAATAGTAGTAAAATTAAATGAAAACAAAACTAAACCTTTTTCTGGTATTTTGCTCATTTTAAAATTTATTGTTGATAAATAAAATAATAAATAAAATAGTAGTAAAATAATGTGGTTGTAAAATAAAATAATTGTTAAAAAATAGTATTAAAATCGAATACTAAAAAAATAAAATAGTAGTTAAAAAAATAAAATAGTAGTAAAATAAAACCCTTCTTTGGTATTTTGTACATTTTAAAATTTATTTTTCGATTTGTTCAATGAAAAATGAAATAGTAGTAAAATGAAAACAAATAGTAAAATAGTATTAAAAAAATTTCTGCGAATTTTCTACTCTTGCCCAAAATATTAAAGCGTGATAAAAAATATTGATGAAAAAAAATATTGATGAAAAAAAAAAAAATAATAATGAAAAAAAATATTGATGAAAAAATTTTTTTTGAAAAATAATTATGTTTCTTTTTATTCACCAGCTGGTAATTTTTTACTCACCACTAGTTGAATTATTATCCAAGTTACAAACCCAAGTTACTAAAATAGTAGTAAAATAAAATATTATTAAAATAAAATAGCTGTTAAATAAAACAGTAATAAAATAAAATACAATAAAATAAAATAATAGTAAAATAATAGTAAAATTAAGTGGTAGTTAAATAAAAAGTAGTAAAATCAAATAATAATAAAATAAAAAAGCAATAAAAAAATAAAATAGTAGTAAAATAAAATCGTTCTCTGTTATTTTGTACACTTTATTGTTTGATTTGGTCAATTAATTATAAAATAGTAGTTTAATGAAATTAGCGAGTAATAAATAGTATCAAAATTAAATAGTAGTAAATTAAAATAGTAGTAAAATGAAATCTTTCTCTGGTCTTTGGTACATTTTAAAATTTGTGTTTTATTTGAGCAATGAAATGGTAGTAAAATAGTGTTTAAATTAAGTACAGTCGAACCCGGTTATAACGAACTCCGAGGGACCAGTAAAAATAGTTCGTTATAAGCGAAGTTCGCTATAAGCGGGGTATATTTTTTATCAACCTAGTTTTATATCCAAAAAATAGATCCAATTTTGTTTAATTTGGTGTTTTTTTTGTAAATAAACTACTTATTGAGAAGAAATCATTAAAAATATAAATAAATTTTATCAAAATTATAACATAAACCAAAAAATTCCAACCTTTTGTTAGTTTGAAAAACATGATTGCCACACATCAAGAAATATTTATGGGAGTTCGTTATAAAAAGGTAAATATACATGAAATTATGTTCGTGGGGCCATATTAATAAGCAGTTCGTTATAACCGAGTTCGTTATAAAAGAAGTATTTTGTGTGAAAATTAATGCTAAAACGTCGGGACTTTAGAATTATTTCGTTACATCCGAGAATTCGTTATAACCGAGTTCGTTATAACCGAGTTTGACTGTAGTAATAAATTAAAATAGTAGTAAAAAATCAAATAGTAGTAAAATAAAATAGTACTAAAAAAACTGCTATTTTAATCTGCTACTTGCAGATTAAAATAGCAGTAAAATAAAATCTTGCTCTGGTATGTAGTACATTTTAAAATGTATTGTTTTTAATTTAATCTTTTTTATTATAATTACAAAACATTCCCGCTATCCAGAGTCACCTGTATCACTGTTAAACATAATATGAACCTATACAGGTAAACTTTGTTTATTATTATATTTTTTCTGTGAAAAGAAGGTAAAGGTAGTCAGTCAAACAGTCAGCCTGTCAGTCATTTTATTCATTCAGGCTGCACACACACATATGTTGCATTCAACTTTATATTTTTTTCTGTATTCTGTATAAAATGAAACATTGACATAATTGAGTGTCAACATTCATATATGAAATGTCATATTAAAAAGGTACATACATTCATACATACAAGTACTACAATGAATGAAATGAAAGTTCTCTTCATATACGATATATAACATGTATAAAAGATCACACACTGTCAGGTTGGCAAAAGGCACCTACACACATGCAGCGTTTGTCTGTCAGTTCTTTATCAATTGGTGAAATGTGTATGATGCAGAGGTGGTTATGAAATAAAGGAACTAATTCATTAATTTTTCTATTCTTAACATTTTTCAGATTTCGAGAACTTTTTTAAGGAAAATGTTTTACGATCTGAGAATTTTTTTATATGAATCTGAAAATCTGAGAATTTTTTTATATGAAAAATGTTTCAGAATCTGAAAATTTTTCTATAAAAAAAATTTCTCAGAATATGAGAATTTTTCTATATGAAAAGTGTCTCAGAATCTAAGAATTTTTCTATATGAAAAATATCTCGGAATCTGAGAATTTTATTATGAAAAATGTCTCAGAATCTGAAATTTTTTTTATATGAAAATTGTTACAGAATCTGAGAATTTCGCTATATGAAAAATATCACAGAATCTTAGAATTTTTCTATATGAAAGATGTCTCAGAATCTGAGAATTTTTGTATATAAAAAATGTCTCAGAATCCGAGAGTATTTCTATACGAAAAATGTCTCAGAATCTGAGAATTTTTCTATATGAAAAATGTATCAGAATCTTAGAATTTTTCTACATGAAAAATGTCTCAGAATCTTAGAATTTTTCTATTAGAAAAATGTCTTAGAATTTGAGAATTTTTCTATATGAAAAATATCTTAGAATCTTAGAATTTTTTTAATTGAAAAATTTCTCAAAATTTGAGAATTTCTCGAAATCTGAGAATTTTTCATAATCAGAGAATCTGAGATTTTTCTATATAAAAATGTGTCAAAATCTGAGAATTTTTCCATAATAATAAAATTCCAGAATCTGAGATTTTTCTACATAAATATGTGTCAAAATCTAAAATTTTTTTAACATGATTATGTTTTTAGGCTGGTACCAGCTGGTGTCTAATTTTAAAAGTGACTCAGAACGTAACCTAAGATTTACTTTATAAGAATCTAACATATAAATCGAAACAAAATAAGAATTACTATTTATATAATAATATATAATAATAGTTTTGATCACATGATCAATTATTTTTATTTATTACAACTCATTTTTAATAAATTCCACCTAACCGAGAACTGGTAACAATGACCGTCGTCTCGTTGTAGCGAAAAAAACCAAGGGTTCTGGTTGGAATCGAACCCACGACCCCCACGTTGAAAGGCTAGCACGCTACCAACTAGCCTACATTACTATTTAAATTTTTCTAAAACTTTTTTTCATAAAATTTTTTTTTCATCAAATTTTGCTCCCAAAAAATTTTTTTTTCATGAAATTTTTTTTCATCAACATTTTTTTTTATCAATTTTTTTTCATAAATTTCTTTTTCATAAATTTTTTTTTTACACTTTTTTTCATCAAAATTTATTTATTTATCAAACTTTTGTAAAAAAAAAATTTTTTGTGTTTTAGTAATTTTTATTTTTTTTTTTAATTTTAACACCCTACACCACTCTGTGCTACAGGGTATAACGAGTTTGTTCTGATGTTTGTAACTACCCGAAATATTGGTCCTAGACCTACCTTCAAGCATACCGATCGACAAAGAATTACTTTTTGAGCCGATTAAGCGAAGTATCTTTTGGCTCAAGGACGAAGCCTATTGAAATCGGAGAAAATCGGTCCATGTTAAGACCTAGTCCCCATACAAACTCCCCTTTGGATTCGGCTAAAATGACTCTTAATAACCGTATTATAATAGATATCGCTTTGAAATTTAGCAGGTAATCAAATTTTTTATGCAAAAATCACCATTCCAAATTTCAATCGGGAATCGGGTCAATCCATCTGGTAGTCCCCATACAAACCACCCTAACGATATTCACATAATTCCCTCAAAATTCATAAAAATGGAAATATTTAATAAAAATTATATTTTTAGGTTTTAAATGTACTTAAGTAACCTTATCAAAATGGAATATAATTGGACCATTTTTGGACTTAGTCCCCTATATAAAAATTTGAACCGATATAGTTAAATCGGTCAATTGATAAAAAAATAAACCAATTCCACTAAAATTTGACCTGTGTGTGTTTTCTACACAATCGGTCCATGCTTGGACTAGGAACCCATTTCCCGGGAAACACTGGTGAAGGGTATCATATGGTCGGTCTTGACCGACTGTAACTTTCTTACTTGTCTTTTTCTTTTGTTTTTATATTTTTTTTTTCATAATTTTTTTATCAAAAAAATATATTTTTCATCAAAAAAAATTTTTTTTTTCATTAATATTTTTTTTTTCATCAAAAAATTGTTTGAATTTATATTTTTGTTTTTCATAAACTTGTTTTTATTTTCATCAAAAAAATAATTAAATAAATATTTAAGCTCGAGGCCAGTGTTTTGTTAAATAATCTTCTTTATTATCTCATATATTTCGATCTTCATCGAGAATCATCATCAGAGATTAAAATTAGATTTTTAACGCAAAAAAACTTAAAGCTATTGATCTGCCGTCTTCGTAATTAAATATTGCTCGTCATTAAATAATGACGAAGAAGGAGGATTAATAATTTTAAGTTGTATGCGTTAAAAATCTAATTTTAATCCCTGATGATAACTTCCGATAAGAATCGATATATTTGAAGATAATAAAGAAGATTTATTTAACAAAGCACTGGTCTCGAGCTCAAATATTTATTTAATTAATTAAAATTTTAAAGGTCTAATAATTACAACTTCAATTTTCGTCAAAAATTCTTTTTTTTAAACAATAATTTTTTTTTCATTAAAAAAACATTTTTTTTGTCAATTTTTTTTTTTACTTTCCTTCACTCAACCCTTTTTTTCACCAAGTCTGCACTTCTTCTAAAAAAAATAATTTATTTGTTTAACAAAAGTTAAAAAAAAAAAACAATTGAGACCCACCAAAAACTACTGCTTACGTAAGGCATGATATTTGGTCGCAATGTCCCACTTTAGAGTATTTCATCCGAGCGCTTATTTCAGCGCAATAAAAATGTAATGAATTCATACCTTCTTAGAAGCGTATTAGGTGCATTTTTGTAAGCATATTGGATGCTCAGAAATCATTGCTCCAATAAAGCACAAAAATAATGTATTACCATCACTAAAGTCTTCATGCCTGAAAAGTTAGTATGAAGGAAGTTCTCCTCGTAGGCACACAAATAACACTACAGTTTTACTGTGCGATTCGCTATCTCGGTCGAAGTGGGTGACTACAAAATTTGTACGTAAAAAAAAAAACTCAAATTTGTTTTTGTTTTACGTACAAAATTTCTAGTCACTCACTTCGTACGATATACTGAATCAGGGCATTAATGTCTGAATAGTGTGTAGTCGAAACTTTTGTTTTCACTTTTGCACATGCGTACACGTCCGTTCACAAAAACACAAAATATCAACTGAATTAAAATTGTATTTTTTTATTGCGTCATCCAAATTTTCGTTTTGCTGTTTGATGCTCGTAAGTCGTCGTATAATTAATAATTTTTTCTCTCTGCCTTACTGTAGTGCATACTAGATGCACTACTGTAAGCGAATGTATTTAAAAATGTATGTTTACATTCGTGATTTACCGAAAAATTTATATTTCTATCTGTGCCTTACAGTAGTGCATCTAGTATGCACTACTGTAAGGCAAAAATATATATGTGCTAAGACGAAGCGCTTGTGTATGCCAGAAAAATTATGAACTGCTTCCACAATCTCGATTATTTTTTGCTGGGGAGTGTTTAATTTATATACACGCCCTTTAAAGGGGTGGGCAGAAGAAGTAAAATTTTTAAGTCCTATGGGTCTAAGTTGACGTTTTTCAGAGGTTGATTAAGTTCTTCAAGGAGAAGCTTCTTTTCCGGGTTCGGTTAAAAATGTTTTTTGTAAAAATGTTGCTTTGGAAACTACACCCAGATTTACAGCAAAACCATTTTTGGGCAAAAAAAAAAAAAAACAAAATTCTCAAATGTTTTAGAATTGGGGAACCAGAATCGTACAAATTTTTTCTATGATCTACTTAAATTTTTCTAAAACTTTTTTTTACCAATTTTTTTTTTTTTCATGAAATTTTTGTTTTTCATCATCATTTTTTTTTTCGTCAAATTTTTTTTTTTTCATAAATTTTTTTTTTTATCATTTTTTTTCATCAAACTTTTTTTTAATAATTTTTTTTTATAAAAAAAAAAACTTTTTAGTCACCAAAATTTTTTTTTCATCAAAATTTTGTTTTTCATTAAAAAATGTTTCTTCTAATTTTTTTCTTATTTCTTTTCATCGAAACTACTTTTTCATCAAGTCTACAATTCTGACATAAAAATGTTCCATTTGTTTAATAAATGTACAAAAAACCAGTGAGAGTATTAAATTCTTCTACGGCGAATCATTTATACTCTCCAAAATGTTAAAATACTTTTGTGCACTTAAGTAATGCACTTATGTTTTTCATCAAAAATATTTGTTTCAAAAACATTTTTTTTAATTCAATTTTTTTTTTGTTGTTCCTCAAACTTTTTTTCTAAATTTTTTTCATCATCGATGTTTTTTCTAAATTTTTTTCATCAACAATGTTTTTTTTCTTTTTTTTAAAAAAAAAAAAATTTTTCATCAAATTTTATTTAGTTTTTTATAATTTTTTTCATCAAAAAAAATATTTTTTTTTTCATTAATTTTTTTTATCAAAATTTTTCTTTGTTAAAAAATTGTTTTTATTTTCATAAAAAATTTTTTTTTCAACAATAATTTTCTTCATCAACTTTTTGTTATTGTTATCAATTATTTTTTTTTTTTCAACTTTCCTTCACTCAGCCTTCTTTTTCACCAAGTCTGCCTTCTTCTATCATTAAATTGATCCACTTGTTTAGCAAAAGCGCAAACAAAAAAAAAATAATTTTTATCTACTTCCACAAAAGGGTGGACAGAAAAAGTAAAATTTTTAAGTCTAAGTTGCCGTTTTTCAGAGTTTGGTTTAAAACTTCAAGGAGAAGCTTCTTCCCGGGTTCGGTTAAAAATGTTTTTGTTAAAAACTACGCTTTGGAAACTACACCAGATTTACAGCAAAGCAATTTTTGGAAAAAAAGAAAACAAAATTCTCAAATGTTTTAGAATCTGTGATTTAGAATTTGATAAATTTCCTATATGAAAATATAAATCTGTAATTTTTTCTTAGCGAAAAAGAGTCAAAGTAAGAATTTAAGAATTTTTATTAAAAACTCATTTACAAATCGCATGACAGAAGGAAAATAAATCATTTTTTCCTTAATATTTTTCTCAAAAACTTAAAAATTTGAGTGATCTCAAAATTTGAAAAAAGTATATTTTTTGGGATTATTAATTTTTTAACATTTTAAAATTCTTCCCAAAATCTGAAAAAAAATTTAAATTTACATGCACTAAACTGATTTTCTTAAAGTTACTTAAACTACGTAATTTTTAAAAAATAGCTAAACATTGAGATCACTCATATTTTCAAAAACTTTAAACTTTTTTAAAAAAAATCTTAAAGAAAATTTAATATCTACTTTATATTTTTTCAATAGTTCTCAAAATTTTTTCAAAAGATTTAATTCCTTTCCATTTTCTTTTTTGTCTCATAATGTATGAAGATTGGCAATTGTTGTCATATGATGGACTAAAAGTAGTTGTTGCATAGAGTAATACATATATAAATCGCTGTTATAATTGAATGTTGACAACAATATGTACAACTAGTATAAACAAAAAATTGTTATTATTGTAAAATTAAAGAAGAAGAACGGAAAGACAACAACACAGAGACGTCATAATGTTATAATGAAAATTTGCTTATGGGCTTTTTTGCACCAAACACATTTACATTGCTGAGTTGTAGCTGCTGCCTGCTGTTGTTGCATGTTCAACATCTATCTAATTCATTTACACATTTTATTTATATTTGGCCTTTATTTTAGTTTTTTTTTTTTTTTGTTAAAAAAAAAAAGCTTTAAGGCTAAATTGTTTGTATGAATTGCATCGAGACAACAAATTAAAAGTCATCTGCCAGTTTATAACAAATGATTTTCATAAAGTTATTTCAATGTTCTTTTTTTCGTATTTTTTTTGCATTTAAAGTTCCTAGTTTTTTTTTTTTTTTCATTATTAAATGTTATCACCCTGGAAAACTTATGGAAAAAAATTCAACAATAAGGCACAGTGGTAAAGTCAAGTTTTTTTCAGAAAAGCTTAATACAGTAAGACCCGGTTCTGAAAATGTTATAAATAGTTTTTCCGAATTGAGCTCTATATTACGCAAATTATGGCGTAAATTTTTTGAAAAACATTTTTTTTTGTTTTCTAACTGCACTACTGTTGCGATCTTAAGAAGCTGTTAGCCAACTACACCATTTACAGATATAATTCGTAAAAGATCAATTGTAATTCGAAGATTCTACTTGTTATTTGAAGATTCCATTTGTAAATCGAAGATTCCTTTTGTTATTCGAAGATTCTACTTGTTATTCGAAGATTCCATTTGTAAACCGAAGATTCCATTTGTTATTCGAAGATTCTACTTGTTATTTGAAGATTCTATTGGTTATTTGAAGATTCCAATTGTAATTCGATAAATATCAACTGAATTTCCATTGATCTTTTTCAAATTACAATTGGAAACTTCGAATTACAAATGGAATCTTCGAATTACAAATCGAATCTTCGAATTACAAGTAGAATCTTCAAATTACAGGTAGAATCTTCGAATTACAAATGGAGTTTTCGAATAAGAAATGAAATCTTCGAGTTACAAGTAGAATCTTCGAATTACAATTGATCTTTTACGAATTACATCTGTAAATGGTGTAGTTTTTCCGTAAAGGGGTCCTAAACGCACATCACTGGGTGCGGGGAGTGGTTGTCAATTATTTTTAAATTAAAAAAAATCGGAAATCGGAACGCGCTAGTATACATTTATTCGTACAATAACAACAAACAAATCGCAACAACTACACACAACAAAAATGTATGAGTATTTCTTTTTCCATATCCTCCATATTATTGGAATGTACACAGAAAAAAATATGGAGGAAACAAATTTGAGTAATCACTTGTTTAATTTTTTAAAAAAAATTTGAGTAATTTTTTAATTGACGCAATTAAAAATTTACTCAAAAATTGAAAATAAAATTTGAGTAAATAATTTAATACAAATTTAATATTTTTTTTTTATTTATTTTTTTTTCTCTTGGTGTTTTGAATTCTCATTTAGTTTGTTGTTTTTTGTATATGTATGTGAAAGTTTGAAATCATCTTTATAAAATTTTACTTTGTCTTGAAGACATAAGTATATTTGGTAAAGTTTGTAAAAGCAATTTTTTTGGAAAAAAAAAAATTAGAAACTTTTTAAACTTTTTAAAAAAATAATTTGATACATTTTGAGTAAATTTTTACTTGACACAATTAAAAAGTTACTTAAAAATATTAAAAAATTTTAAGTAAAGATTTAATTGTGTGAATTAATAATTTACTCAAATTTTTTATTAAGCATTTAATAATTTTTTATTAAAAGTTTACTCAATACTATTAAATCGTTTACTGGTGGAAAATTGAGTAATTTTTTACTCAATAGTATTAAAAATTTACTCAAAATTTTTTTTTTATTTTTTTCTGTGTATTTCTCAAAATGCAATCTACTTATACCACTGTTTCAAACATCAGTTTTTAAAAGGCCTTCTAGCAAATTGCATATCCTGTGTTTTACAATACAATTTACATATATTCCAACAGAATAAAAATCTACAACAACAACGAAAAACTACTGTTAAAGGATTTTTACAATTCACTAGTATTCGCATTGTATATGGTATTGTTGTTTAAACATTTGCAACATAACAACATACAGTTGAGATAGACTAACAGACAGACAGACATTAAAATATCTCTGGTTATATCGTTATAGTAGTAGCCATCTCTTGTGTACCACATATAGATAGTAGATGGATGAACTAAAGACACTACAAGTAATAGTGATTGCAGCAGCAGTAGTAGTGGCAGTAGGTAGTATTAGAAGTTGTTTTAACAGCATCCGCTGTGTTACGTAGAATATCAACAATTTTTATGTTGTTGTGCTCAATTTCATTTTTTTTTTTTACATTTATTTAACATTGGCAATTGTAATCATATGTCATAATGCATTTGCCACACTTCCACTTGAATTACAAAACTGTTGTACAACACTTTAGCAGCAATAACAAAAAAATAAAGCTTATTTTTCTTTATTCCCTAGAACTTTTTATGCAATTCAGCCTATTTTTTTTAAATCACTCTACTTTATATTTAAGTTTATCATTACGTTTGCAACACATCAAAATATTGGTAAAGGTCCTATTAAGTATTAATACAAAACAATTGACACACGAAGTGATAAGTTTTGCAGTGACAAAGATAATATGACCCAATTTTTTAATGTAGGGTATACAAATTTTTACAAAAAAAAAAAATATTACACATCAAAAAATATTTTTTTACTCATAAAAAGATTTTCTGCAAAAAATTTTTAAAATTCCAAAAAAAAATGAAAAAAAGTTTTTAGTTCAACAATTTACCTCCAAAAATTGTTATTACTGAGATTTTTAGCTCAAATTAAATTTTTCCTTAAAATTGTTAAAACACTTTAGGGCAATGGTTCCCAACCTTTGATTCTTGCCCCACTGGGGGGCAATTTGAATGCTTCAGGGGGGCAACGAGCAAATTTTTTAGATTTTTTTTTTTTTTGTTAAAAAACTAAAAAAATAATTATTTTAGTTAAATTATTTAGTTGGTTGTTAAAAACTTTTGCTAAAAACTTTGTTTTAAAGATGATTTTAACAAAAAGTTTGCTTAACTACAAGTAAATTTTGAATTTTTAAACAAATTTGAAAAATTTACACATTTTTCTTGAGTGTAGGGGGGACATTTTGGTTTTTTTAAATCAAAAGTGGGGCATGGCCGAAAAAAGGTTGGGAACCATTGCTTTAGGGTATTGTTAAATTCGACCAAGCCCACTTAAAATTTGTTAGGCGTTTCTTTATAAAACACTCAACTAGCAACATCTGCATATGGCTTATTTGAATGAGCCTTTCTTGTATTATTATAAAAAAGGAAAAATTGCCACTCTCTTGTATAATTATAAAGGCTTCTGTTGTTGCAACATTTATACACTCAAAAATAAAATGTCTGTCCAAACAACAAAAAAATGCCTGCGAATTAAATACTCTGTCCCAAAACATTAAATCATGATAATGTTTTGTGGAAAAAATAATGTTATATAACTTTGCTATTCCATGCAAAACGAATTGAAATATCAGTCGAGGACCCCATTAAAAATGGCTGCGAAGTTTGTACTCTTGCCCAAACCATTGAATCATGATAATGTTTTGCTGTATAAATAGGTGATCTTTCTAAAGCAAAATTTTTCTAGAAAAAATAACGCGATATTAATTTGTCATTCCATGAAAAACACATCAAAATATCGTTCTATGACCCCATTATGTTATATATTATTGATCCGTAAAGGTTTCTACACAGAAAAAAACGAATTGTTATATTGACTCCCATATTTGTGAGTACAATTAACTTTTTCACTGAAAGTGAACTAACGTTTGTAAATATTGATTGTTAAAAAAAATGTAAAAAAAATTGATAAACGAGTTTGTTATAGTTCTCTAAAGTTATTATTTCTATTGACAAACGTACAAAATCTTAAATTTTTTTTCAACAAAGAAATTCAACAAACACAAAAACTATTTGTTGACATGATAAAATAATTTTGAAATAAAATTACTTGACAAAGTTTGTTGAAAACAAAATCGAAATTTTGTATAATGGACTAACTGGCGGCCGTTTTTACTAAATGTTTGGTAGATTTACAATCGATATTTGTTGATTAAAATTTAACGATTTTATTTTCTGTGTAAGTCATTTTAGTGATATCCATCAATCTCTTTGTCGATAAAAAAAATATTTTATGAAAAAAGTTTTTAATGAAAAAAGATTATTGATAAAAAAATATTTAATAAAAAAAAAAAAAAAAAAAATGGCTAAGGTGCACTTTACGGGACACGAATATTTTGGAAAACAAAAATATGCCACGTTTAAATTTAAGGGGACTGGGCCCCGGAAGACCCCCTGGACAACAGCCCCATCCACCAACATGTATGAATGGGTATTCAAATGAAAGGTAATTTGCTAGCGATTGCAAATATGTATTTTTTGTATGTATTTTAACAATATTGTACCCCCTAGAACCATTTTAGTATCTTTCTGTTCAAAAGTTTAGCCATTTAGTAATTGACCGGGTAAAAGGCATGAAAGGCAAAACAAACTTTATTTTGCGATGCCACTAAATTATTTTATGGCTTTTGAATAATTTTGAAAAATTTTATATTTTTTTTTTTTTTTTTGAAAAATACCATTAGGACGGTTTTATGAACCTAGAAGGCCTCTGGGACCAAGCCCTCTTTATATTTAATTTTCTTTTTTAATTACCTTTAATCAAATCTTTTTTTTTGTGGATACTAAACCACAAAAAAAAATTTGATGAAAAAAAAAATATTGATGCAAAAAAAAAAAAATATTGAGGGAAAGAAAAATATTGAGGAAAAAAAAATATTGATGAAAAAAAAAATATTGATGAAAAAAAAAATATTGAGGAAAAAAAATATTGAGGAAAAAAAAATATTGATGAAAAAAAAATATTGAGGAAAAAAAATATTGATCAAAAAAATTTTGAGGAAAAAAAATATTGATGAAAAAAAAAAAATATTGATGAAAAAAAAAAATATTGAGGAAAAAAAATATTGAGGAAAAAAAAAATATTGATGAAAAATAAAATATTGAGGAAAAAAAAATATTGATGAAAAAAAAATATTGATGAAAAAAAATATTGAAGAAAAAAAAATATTGATGAAAAAGAAATATTGATGAAAAAAAAATATTGACGAAAAAAAAAAAAATGATAAAAAAAAAGTATTGAGGAAAAAAAAAATATTGATGAAAAAAAAAAATTGAGGAAAAAAAATATTGATGCAATATAATTATGTTACGTTTTATTCACCAGCTGCTGAATATTTGTTATATTCCCCACGAGGTGAATTATTATCCAAGTTACAAACCCAAGTTACAAAAATTTTTGGTTTAAAGAAAATGAAAACAGTAATTCCAATTTTCTTTTTTGTTAATCGTTAGCTTTTATAGTCAAACTGAGGGGGCGTCCTGCAACTTTTTTAAAATTAGACACCAGCCTAAAAACATTATCATGTTAAAAACCAAAAGAGCTGTACATTTCGTAAGTGAGTGCAAAAATAAGTGCAAAAATGTGTTTTTACATTTGGGAGAGTATAAAAGATTCAGCACCAAAGAATATAACACACTCACTTGTTTTATGTACATTTGATAAACAAATGGACAATTTTTATGGTAAAAAAAAATTATTTTTTTTTTCACGAAAAACAAAATTATTTAAAAAAAATTTAATGAACCAAAAATTTTTGGTGAACAAAAATTTTGATGAACAAAAGTTTTTGATGAATTTTTTTTTTTGATGAAAAGAAACATTTTTGATGTAAAAAAAACTCATGACAAAAAATATATACAAAAAAAAAAAATTGGTGAGAAAAAATTGATAACAAAAAACTTGAAAAAAAATATGATAACAAAATTTATGAAAAAAAAATTTATAAGAAAAAAAATTTGATGAAAAAAAAATTAATGAAAAAAAATTAATGAAAAAAAATTGATGAAAAACAAAATTTGATGAAAAGCAAAAAAAAATATAAAATAAAAATTTTTATGAAAAAAAAAATTGATGAAAAAGAAAATTATTGAAAAAAAAATTGAATGAAAAAAAATCAAGGTTGGTTACCGAAACGAATAACGGTAAGGGTAACGGTAACGGTATCTAAATTTTATTTATTTCGGTAAAGGTAACGGTAAGTGTTTTCAAATCGTTTCGGTAACGGTATGTACCGGTACCGAACCAACCAAACCGGTACGTACCGGTATTATTAATTTAGTTAAAAATTTGAAAAAAGATAGAACTGAAAGCTAAAAATATTTTATAGACCCAAAAACCAGTATAGATTTGATATGATTATTATTTTTGTCATTTATTTTATGATAATTTGCAAATTATAAATTTAAAATTATGTTAGCAATTTGATTTTATTTTTTTGTTCGTTAAAATCCCTTAAAACAGGTAAAATTTTGAATACCGGTACAATACCGGTAACTTCTAATAATTATAACGGTAACGGTAAGGGTAACGGTATTTTAAAAATATTTTTAGCGGTATCGGTAACGGTAACGGTATTCGATTTGAAAGGGTTTTGAATCGGTAACGGTATAATAAGGGTAACGGTAACCAACCATGAAAAAAATTGATGAAAAAAAAATTTGATAAAAAAAAATTGATGAAAAAAAAAAAATTTAATAAAAAAATATGAAAAAAAAAAAAAAAATGATGAAAAAAAAATTTGATGAAAAAAAAGGCTGATGAAAAAACAACTTAATAGAAAAAAAATGATGAAAAAAAATTTATGAAAAAAAAAATTGATGAAAAAAAAAAAAAAATTGATGAAAAAAAAATTTTTTTTTGATGAAAACAAAGTTTAAGAAAAAAAATTGTTTGTTGAAAAACAATTATGATACTTTTTATTCACTAGCTGGTTAAAAACGGTTTTATTCACCACGAGGTAAATTATTATCGAAGTTACAAACCCAAGTTATTAAAATTTTTGGTTTTAAGAAAATGAAAATTGTAATTCTTGTTTTCTTTTTCGTTAATTGTTAGCTTATAGGGGACCATTTTTTATTGAACTCAAATCAGTACGCCAAGTTCTTTTTTTCTAAAAATAACTTTCTGAAAAGTATTTTCTATGGGAAAGAACTGGTGATTTTTTCAATTTTTGGGTTCAATTAGTATTTCTGTAAAAACAACTGTAAAAAACAACTGCCATAAACTGATGTCGTTATTTTGCAGAAAATGTATGTGACTTCAAACAACTTAATTTAAATAATTTGATTGTTTCAGATCAGAAAATATAACAAAAACCCACATGTTTTGAGAAAAATAAAGTCCCTCAACTCTGAGTGCGTTTTTCCTTAAGTTTTGATACCTTTACCTTTTCGAAAAGTTCCCATAAAAAATGCACATGTTTCTTTAAATAGCCCTGATGTTCCGAGCGCTTTTTTCATTAAATTCTGATGACATTACCTCATCGAAAATATCAGAATCATTTGCATTCATGCAATTACATTATATTTCAAAAAATATAGAAAATCAATCATTATAAATTACCTCGTTGCCAAACTAATAAGTTTTAAAAAACTACTCTGACAGCTTGAATTTCCAAGTTTTTGTATAGAATTTTCAAATAAAATAATTTTTTTTGTTGAAATGTTCAAAAATCAGTACAATCAGTACAAATTTAAAAAAATCAGTACAAATCAGTACAACGTTTTTTGATCGGTACACGTGATCAAAAATCAGTACATGTACTGACCAAATCAGTACGAATGGTCAGCCTACTTATATAGTCAAACTGAGGTGGCGTCCTGCAATTTTTTTAAAATTAGACACCAGCCTAAAAATATTATCATGTTAAAAGCGAAAATATAGACTGAGAAAATATAAAATGTCATGAAACTGATAAGAGAATAACTAAGCGAAATAATAAAAAAGAAAAAATGGACGAAATTTTTTACGATTACCCAAAGTGATTAAAAATTTAGTGATGTGAATGATTTTAGATTGTGACTTATATATGGACAATTAGTGGTAGACACAAATTTTAAGTATTTTTCCAACATTTAACCACGCCTCCTTTGCCCACTTTTTGAAAAATTGAAAAACTAAAAATTCAATTTTCTAAGTTCCATACGGGGCTATCACGGAGATAGAGACTTGAAAGAGAATGGAATACCGAATGTTATTTAATAAAGTACAAAAATTTGTTTACACAAAATTTTTTCGCGGATTTTTTTTTCACTAACTATTACTTTTTGCCGCGGAAATTAATTTAAAAAAACAAGTAGAAAAGTTAAATTCGACTTGGCCGAATCTAAGAATACCCTCCACAATGCTCTTTTTAAGTTATAGTGAATTTTCTAACGTGAAAAAAATAACATTTGTGATTAGAAATATTTTATTTTGTGTAAAAAACCTTTTTTTTACTCATTTTTGAAAAAAAAATTATTTACAATTTTTTTTTTGAGTGTAAAATTTTTTTTGAGTGTAAAATTTTTGTCGAGTGTATTTTTTTTTTTTTTTAAGTGTAAAAATATTTTTGAGTGACAAAAATACGTTGTAAAATATTTTTGTGACTTACCAATGTTTTTAAAACATGTTTAATGGGTTTTCAACATGAGGATTTAAGGTGAAGCGAATCTGAAATTTACGGTTTGCTAATAACTTTTGAACCACTAAACCAATTTGGCTGAAATTCAAAATGAACCAGCTCAGGGGAACGAAATATATAGGCCAAGCTTCAGCATCCTCAGAATTGCCCTTAGAAAGTTATAGTGTTTTTTATCTCGTAAATTCGCGAAAAACCCTTGCCGAAATTCACTCTTTTGCTCATAACTTTTGAACCAATATACCGATTGCAATACCAACCTGACCAGGTAAATGCCCAACATATATGCCAAACTTCAGGAGCCTCCGTAAAGTCTTTAAAAAGTTAGCATGTTTTCAACAGACAAACGGACGGACGAACGGACGGATGGACATCGCTAGATCATCTTAGAATTGAACGAGGATTATAAATATATATACTTTGTGGGGTCTTAGACCAATATTTCGAGGTGTTGCACACGGAATGACAAACTCTTATATACCCTCTATCACTAGAGTGGAGGGTATAAAAAAATTTTAAAAAGATTTTTGCAATATTTTTTTTACATTGTAGTTCGCCAAGGAGAAATTTAACTTTTCTGATTGCTTATATTCACTTTTTTAGTTGACGCATTTTCAAAATTGATTCTTTTCCAATTTCCTATAAACTTAAATGCTGCAGCAAACAGCCATGCAAATAATTATTTCTATTATTAAATTTGATCATTTTAATTGACAGCAGTTTACTAAATTTTTCTTTTGAGCGTACATATATGTTTGCATTTTTATATCATTGCTTATTTCATATGTATTGGAGTAGTTGGAAATATGTGTTGACTTACCAGTTAATATTGGCCTTTCCATTGAGGTGAATTGTAATGTTATGAGCTTTTTCTATAGAAAAAAAGCCTAGAAGGCGATTTTTTCCTATAAAAGTATAATAAATAGGTCTATTCGACTACCTTACTACAATCTACTATTTTTTACTCATTTTACTACAGCTGAAAATTTTCAATACAAAAAGTAAACAAACTTTCCAGTTGTAGTAAAAAATAGTAAGAAATTTGGGTACTCGAATAGACCTAATATTGTCAGTATTTTTAATTTGAAAACAGAAACAAAAAAAAATCTAGGATTTAAATATGTAATAATAAATATTTAAGGTTTAATACATACAGGATGTCAGAGCATCAAAGTTAAGGAAATAAAAAAAATTAAAACATTTTTCCAATAGAAAAAGTCTCAGATTCTAAGACGTGTTTCATATAGAAAAAGTCTCAGATTCTGAGACATTTTTCTTATAGAAAAAGTCTCAGATTCTGAGACATTTTTCTTTAAAGAAAAAGTCTCAGATTTTGAGAAACTTTTTTTTTATAGAAAATGTCTCAGATTCTGAGACATTTTTCTTATAGAAAAAGTCTCAGATTCTGAGACATTTTTCTTATAGAAAAAGTCTCAGATTCTGAGACATTTTTCTTATAGAAAAAGTCTCAGATTCTGAGACATTTTTCTTATAGAAAAAGTCTCAGATTCTGAGACATTTTTCTTATAGAAAAAGTCTCAGATTCTGAGACATTTTTCTTATAGAAAAAGTCTCAGATTCTGAGACATTTTTCTTATAGAAAAAGTCTCAGATTCTGAGACATTTTTCTTATAGAAAAAGTCTCAGATTCTGAGACATTTTTCTTATAGAAAAAGTCTCAGATTCTGAGACATTTTTCTTATAGAAAAAGTCTCAGATTCTAAAACATTTTTCTTATAGAAAAAGTCACAGATTCTGAGACATTTTTCTTATAGAAAAAGTCTCAGATTCTAAGACATTTTTCTTATAGAAAAAGTCTCAGATTCTGAGACATTTTTCTTATAGAAAAAGTCTCAGATTCTGAGACATTTTTCTTATAGAAAAAGTCTCAGATTCTGAGACATTTTTCTTATAGAAAAAGTCTCAGATTCTGAGACATTTTTCTTATAGAAAAAGTCTCAGATTCTGAGACATTTTTCTTATAGAAAAAGTCTCAGATTCTGAGACATTTTTCTTATAGAAAAGTCTCAGATTCTGAGACATTTTTCTTATAGAAAAAGTCTCAGATTCTGAGACATTTTTCTTATAGAAAAAGTCTCAGATTCTGAGACATTTTTCTTATAGAAAAAGTCTCAGATTCTGAGACATTTTTCTTATAGAAAAAGTCTCAGATTCTGAGACATTTTTCTTATAGAAAAAGTCTCAGATTCTGAGACATTTTTCTTATAGAAAAAGTCTCAGATTCTGAGACATTTTTCTTATAGAAAAAGTCTCAGATTCTAAGACATTTTTCTTATAGAAAAAGTCTCAGATTCTGAGACATTTTTCTTATAGAAAAAGTCTCAGATTCTGAGACATTTTTCTTATAGAAAAAGTCTCAGATTCTGAGACATTTTTCTTATAGAAAAAGTCTCAGATTCTGAGACATTTTTCTTATAGAAAAAGTCTCAGATTCTGAGACATTTTTCTTATAGAAAAAGTCTCAGATTCTGAGACATTTTTCTTATAGAAAAAGTCTCAGATTCTGAGACATTTTTCTTATAGAAAAAGTCTCAGATTCTGAGACATTTTTCTTATAGAAAAAGTCTCAGATTCTGAGACATTTTTCTTATAGAAAAAGTCTCAGATTCTGAGACATTTTTCTTATAGAAAAAGTCTCAGATTCTGGGACATTTTTCTTATAGAAAAAGTCTCAGATTCTGAGACATTTTTCTTATAGAAAAAGTCTCAGATTCTGAGACATTTTTCTTATAGAAAAAGTCTCAGATTCTGAGACATTTTTCTTATAGAAAAAGTCTCAGATTCTGAGACATTTTTCTTATAGAAAAAGTCTCAGATTCTGCGACATTTTTCTTATAGAAAAAGTCTCAGATTCTGAGACATTTTTCTTATAGAAAAAGTCTCAGATTCTGAGACATTTTTCTTATAGAAAAAGTCTCAGATTCTGAGACATTTTTCATATAGAAAAAGTCTCAGATTCTGAGACATTTGTCTTTTAGAAAAAGTCTTAGATTCTGATACATTTTTCTTATAGAAAAAGTCTCAGATTCTGAGACATTTTTCTTATAGAAAAAGTCTCAGATTCTGAGACATTTTTCTTATAGAAAAAGTCGCAGATTCTGAGACATTTTTCTTATAGAAAAAGTCTCAGATTCTGAGACATTTTTTTTATAGAAAAAGTCTCAGATTCTGAGACATTTTTCTTATAGAAAAAGTCTCAGATTCTGAAACATTTTCTTATAGAAAAAGTCTCAGATTCTGAGACATTTTTCTTATAGAAAAAGTCTCAGATTCTGAGACATTTTTCTTATAGAAAAAGTCTCAGATTCTGAAACATTTTTGTTATAGAAAAAGTCTCAGATTCTGAGACATTTTTGTTATAGAAAAAGTCTCAGATTCTGAGACATTTTTCTTACAGAAAACGTCTCAGATTCTGAGACATTTTTCTTATAGAAAAATTCTCAAATTCTGAGACATTTCTCTTATAGAAAAAGTCTCAGATTCTAAGACATTTTTCTTTTAGGGAAAGTTTCAGATTTTTAATACAAAACTTCTTCATCTATAAAAAGGATCAGATTCGGAAACAATTTTTCTGAGATATTTTTTCTTAAAACTGGTTTTTGCATTTTTTTTTTGTAAATATCAATTTGTTGTTAAAATTAATTCTTTTTTTTTGTCAAATTTTATGAACTTTATTACTTTACTAAAACAGAAACCCTAATATTAAGTTTTTGAATGCATTTACACAAACAATAATCACCACAAAAACCAAAAACAATTTAAAACCCTACAAATATCATTAATTTGTTGGTAAATATACGATTTTTTTATTCTACTCTATAGAGAGTAAATATTACTATATAATTTTGACCAAAAGCAATGTAAATTGATGATGGCGATGATGATGATGCAGACTATAAATTAGGGTGACATTTTTTAGAATATCATTTATTTTGAAAATCGCGCTTGGATGCATATTTTTATAAAAAAATATATGGTGAAACTTTTACTCTTACAATTAGGTAAAATATTCGAAGCTCAAACTTCGACTTCTTACAATTAGCTGTCACCCTAATATCATACATTTATATTAAGGCGAAGGTATGCCAAAAGATATAAACTGAAAAAAATTTCGAATTTTGAGAAACTTTTCCATTTTAAAAATTCCCAGATTCTGGGACACTTTTTCATTTGAAAAATTTCCAGATTCTGAGATATTTTTCTTAAATCTATTTTGAAATTTTGTTAAATTTTCAATCGTTCATTTCGTTCGCTTATTCCCAATTAAAGCATTTTGTACTTTTAGGTTATGTATGATCGAGGTGTACTTTAAGGGTATAGTAAGGTTGCCTGGTTATCCGCCATTTTGACCATAAGAGGGTGTAGGCTATAAAAACAACAACACTCAAAAAATTATGTCATTAACTGTTTGTAGCTTATTTAAAAAGTTTTACGTTTAGTCGCTTTTTAAAGAAAAAACATTTGTTTGATGTCCAGTTTTATTAAATGACTACTTCTGTCCTTTGTTTCAAAAATAACACACTAAAAAATAAAGACTTTCATTAATATTTAATTTTTAAAGTCATTTATTTTTGTTCTGTAAGTAAAAACTACTGATTGTGTGAGTAATTTTTTTTTAATTGTTGGTATTTTTTAATGAAATATCATTAGTTTTTACCTACACAAGTAGGTTATTTTTTTGTAGAACAAAATTTCAAAAAATTATTTATAGAAATATAAAAACATGTTTGTATCAAGTGACTTTGGCACGATGCACATTGGGTTCGATGGTACCCAAAATGGCGATTAATTCAGATAAGCAGTAGTTTTAGAATATTATATTTTTTTATTAATGAACTAATATAAACACGTAAAAATACACATTTTGGAAAAAAAAAATTTGAAAAAAAAAAAAATTTTTAACCTGTTAGGCGTTTTTTTGTTTTTCAGAAAAAAGGGTTATAGTTCAAAATTTTTGCTGAAACTTTGGAATGAAAAGCGATAAATTAATAAAAAAAAAAATGGAAATTAAAGTGTACATAATGTGCTATCAAAGTAATCAAAGAAAGAACGCATAATATATATTTATATTATTATAAATTTTATTTAAAATCCAATTTTTGTTTTTCACAAAATCTCATATATGTACAAATTTATCTGAAAAAAGTGATTTATGGGAATATTGTAGTTTTTTATTAACGAATTATCAAAAATACATAAAAACAAAGAACTTGAGAAAAAAAATTTAACAAAATGTTTTTTTTTTTTAATCTTTTAGTCGTTTTTTTTGTTTTTTGGAAAAAAACACGGAACCCTTGAACATGTAATAAAGCTACAAAAAACAAATGGAGGGACGTTTTTTTTGGCGTATGGGGGGGGGGGTTTACCGAGAGAATATGGGGGACACCTTCCCCTCGCGATAAACGTTGTCAAAAAAATAGATGTCAGTTTTTGCACATAATTAATAAAAATTTATCGTCCGCCCCCAAAAAGGGGCGGACGGAAAAAAATCGCTTTCTTGATCCCCCTTGGTTCACATTCAGGTCGATGATCTTCATATGGCATTAAAATGTTTCATTTATTGAACAAATATACAAATAAAACTTGGAGCAATTTTAGTTCTTCAAGGGGGAACTTTTTCCCCCTGGTCCGATTTTACTCGTTCAAGAACTTAACCAGCCTATGACCATTATGCATATTTGTGACAAATTTCAGGATTCTAGCTCTTGTTTTATGTACTTTATGGTGTGCTCAACAACAGACGGACGGACGGACACACTGTTAATCACAGAATGTCTTAGAATCGATCAGTGATCAATAATATACACTTTATGGGGTCCTAGACCCATATTTCGGTGCGTTACATACGGAGTGACAAAGTGAGTGTAAGCCCATACTGTAGTTGAAGGGTATAAACACACATATAATGGTCTTGTTTAATAAACGATACCTAGACTTTTTACACAAAAACGGAAATAAAAAAAGGGCCGGGCATTGTCTGTACTTTTTTTCTTTTAAATAAAAGCTGATATCCGATACATTTTTAAAATCCACAAAACTAAATCCAACTATTACTAACTTAATATGTGTGGCCCATTAAATGGGAAAAATATCCCAATTTCGGGTCCTTTTTAAAAAAAATTATTAAAAATGTTAAGATCCAATTTTTATTAACAAAAAAAATTTTGCAATTTAGTTTGATACCTGTTGTTTAAGGTTCCATTATAAAAGATTTTCTTTTAAAAGATTTAATACTACTAATAATCGCATGAATTGTAAAAAATTTTAATTTTTCTACTCTTTTCAAAGACTGCAATAATTTACTAACTTTGACAGCTCACCGAAGAAAAAGTAAACAACTTAGTTTATTGATTTTGATAACTAGCGTTGCAGAATTTTATCTACTTTTACCCCATACCAAAACTTATAACAAAAACTTCATTTATAAATTTCAATTAATCGCCACTTTGGTACCATTTAAACCCAATGTGCGATGGGTGGAGTGTCTGGCCAGAATGTAGTTGTTTGCGGGATCGATTCCCCAAATTTTTATTAAAAAATTTTAAAAAAATATTTCAATAGAAAATTGTAAAAAATTATCTACGAAATCATTAATTTTTAATGTTTTAATGGACAGATGATATAAAAAGAATAGCTGGACTCTGGAAGAATATAGCAAACGATAGAGTAAAATGGAAACAACTAGAGGAGGCCTATGTCCAACAGTGGACGCAAGCGGCTGATAGATGATGATTAATGTTTTTTATGTTAGAAAATTTTTTTAACAGTAAAAAATAAATGTTAATGTTAGTTAAAACAAACGAATAATCACTGGGATTGTTTTCAATTGTTTATTTACTGGGTTTAAATGGGTTTTTTATTTGTTTTTGCCTACAAAATATTTTGAGTGAACTTTTTTTGCAAAAATATAAAAAAAATCTTAACCCGAGTAAAAATTTTTGTATGGAGCAATATATGTTCTTATATTATTCCAGATCTGTTGATAGATCCGAGTTTTGAAAGATCAGCACTGATCCGAAAAATGGATCGCTAAGATTAGATCAGTTTTAACCGGACGTATACAATTTGATCCGAAAAGTGGGTTTATCTAATTAGATCAGTTTTAATCGGTGGGATACAATTTCATCCGAAAAATGGTTGGATCTTATTGGACCAAGACAAAAAACAAAAGATTTTTTTAGCTGGATAAAAAAAATACGAAAGAAAAAAAAAATATTACAAAAAACTTTAGATAAAATTTTATCCGAAAAAAAAATCTATTTTTAGAACTATATATAATTTAATCCGAACAATAAAATCTATTTTTAGAACTGATAAAGTTTTATCCAAACAATTTTTTTCAATATTAAGATATAAATATATATAATTAAAATTTATTTAAAAAAAAAAAAAAACTTCGAGCGGCGGGGGAATCGAACAGCTACCAACTGTTTTGTAATCGCAATCTCTACCCTCTGACCCAGCGGACGTTGTTAATAAATGACAACTTTAAAAGACTATGTTTTAAAAAAACTTAGAAAATAGTTTATCATATATAATTATATCAAGTTTAACTTATATATAATTAAATCCAGTTTATCTTATCGGGTATATGATTGCATCAAATTATATTCGACTTGAATTTGAACAAAATTTTAAAAAAGACTTAGAAAATTTTTGCTAAAATTTGTGATTTTTTTTTTTTTTTACTTTATTTGCTGAGCTAATAGGGGGTTTAATACTGAGTTCAACAACATGATTTTCATCTTCCAATGCTCTTAATTTTCCAAGTTATAAAGCTTTAAAGTAAAAACGGTTTTTGACTTATGAGCTTCACATTTTTCATCGGATCCAAATTTTCTTTCTGCCGTTGTATATTTAATAAAAATACCTTTAAAATGGTATAAAACATGTATAAACTTTTTTACTCACCAACGGCCAAATAATGAGTTTTAAGTTTTTTTCGGAAGTTTTTTCAGACAAAAATAATTTTATCTGAAAATATTGCTAACATAAGTTCGAACCAAATACACTTTTAATTATTGGCAACAAATAAAGCTTTGATTTGAGCTTGATCTGAGGACTTTAGCTCTCTTAAAACCAGAGATATTGATGGTTAAACATTAAAGTTTTAAAATATTTTTTTCTTCGGATTAAATAATATATAATTATATCAAAATATAATTATTTTTGAAATATTTTTGTCAAAATTCAGGGATTTTATTTTTTTTTAAATTTGAAAAACGAAAACGCATTAAAAAATCATTTAGATTAAAAAAAAATTTAAAAAAAAATAATTTTTTTCTTGACTTAGTCGGGAATCGAACTCAGGGTCCTCAAGAATTATATATTATCATATATGATGCAATATAGAAAGTTATATTACTATATATAAATAATATTTATTTCTAAATATTATCATAAAAAATAAATTAATCAATATTTTTAAGTTTAGTAAAAAATTAAAGCTTCTAAAACATATTTTCTTTAAAAAAAAAATTAAAAAAAAAACAACTTTTTTTCTTAGCTCTGCCGGGGATCGAACCCAGGGTCCCTAGGAACCATATATTAACTTATATGATGTAATATATAAAATTATATAACTATAAAAATATAATATTTATTTTTCGATTTTATCATAAAAATTTAATTATTCAATATTTTTAAGTTTAGAAAAAACAAGAAGCTTTAAAAATATATTTTCTTTTTTAAAAATTAAAAAAAAAAAATAGTTTTTTTCTGGGTTGAGCCGGGAATCGAACTCGGGGTCCCCAAGCATCATATATTATCTTATATGATCTTATATAAAGTTACACACAACTATTTAAATTATATGCATTTTTTAAACATTTAACTTTTAAAATCCAATATGCATTTTTTTAAGTTTTAAAATACAATGGATTAAACAGATTTTTTTTCTATTTAAAAATTTATAGAATTTATATATATTTTTTTTGACTGATTTTAGGTGCTTTGAGAATCATATATAATTATACAAGCTCTCTTGTATACTTAAATAAAAATATATATAATGCAACATTAAAAAAAAATATTGAAATACTGTCATATAAAAGTATGCATAATTATATATAAAATATTGTGAAAGAAAAAAATGTTTTTTACCTTATACAATTGTATAACATTTTATATGGCGTTACATGTGCCACCATTTAAAATTATATATAGAGTTTAAAAAAAAATTGTATTTATATGGTACCTTACAAACCTATATACGGTATCTCATAAGCCATTTATAATTATATCTTTGATAATATTAAAAAAATAAATGTTTGATGCCATGTATAGTTTTATATAACTGTATATAGAGTTATATGTGCGACCATATATAATTATATTTGAAATTTTTTTTTTCGTTTTTTAAGATGGAACCATATATAGTTTTAAATGGTTTCTTGTAAGTCATATATAATTATATATATAATGATATTGGATTTTTTTTAAATATGCTCGTATACGTTATTTGATATTAAGTCACATATAAATATGTATGCAATCAGATTAAGTTATATGTGTCACATATGATTATGTCTCCCACATGTATTTATATATTAATATGGTTATCATTAGATGTAATTTTATATAACTCCATTTAAAAAATTTGGAAAAACTCAATGCGAGATATAATTATGTACTTTGTTTGATATGAAAACATATTATTTCATATGGCTATATATACAAACATCAAATAATGTAATATTATATGTATTCATTTTTACTCGGGAACTCTTAAAACTACTATACTTCACTTGGAAATCTTTCCCAGTTACAAAACCAAGTATGATATTAAATATAACATGAACTTAAGCGTAACATATTTCGCGCCAAAGCTAACACCTTTATTTGATGCACTATACGCAGGGGACTTTGGACATCGAATCATATAAACAAATGTTAAAGAGGAGTTAGACTGGGGGGTGGTTATACATATATATTTAAATATTTTTTTGTTTGTTTTGTTGTTATAAACATCCAACACATTTTAATGCTTTTGTAATTATTTTCAATCAAAAAATTTCTAAGTGCGTGTAATTACATGTCAGTGGTGTACGGTATTTTCAACAACCATAACAATACATAAAATACAAAAAATAGAAAAAAGAATTTAAATTTTAAAATTCAAATAACCGTTTTTATATATCGTTTGATAGAGCATAGCATAACCATACATATGTATGTATATTTTTATATAGTAATGGTTGGTAGATTTTTAGCTTTTATATATGATGTGGTTATTTAGGCCACTAATACTCTCAACAAATAACCACAAGCGAAATAAAGACCTTCATGTTACACAGAGTAAACCAGCCAGCCAGCCAGTTAACCAGCCACTCAACCGACCTGGCCTAAACATATATATAATTTAACAAAAAAAAAGTACAGCATCATTATATAGTGGTAAAATTTATTGATTAGATTTTAATTGAAAATTAAATGAACACACAAATTACCACACATTATAATAGCGAAAATTAATTTATATCGCAACAAAATGAGCATTTTGACGGGCAAAAAAAAATTACAAAGCACAGTTTTTTTGATGTCAAAAGAATAAAAGGTTTAAAAAATTTCTATAGA
This sequence comes from Pegoplata infirma, assembly GCA_963921195.1. NCBI lineage: Eukaryota > Metazoa > Arthropoda > Insecta > Diptera > Anthomyiidae > Pegoplata > Pegoplata infirma. Next base: position 224,270,515 of record OY992538.1, read on the forward strand.
AAATTTATACATTTTTTTGGTAATATGAATAAGTGACATGAAAGAATTCATAACGGGTTTTCAATTCATCGTTATCGCCATTTTTGAAATGTTTTCCCAAAGATGCCGGAAGCTCCGCTCCATCAGATGCTCGAATTCACACAGAAGATACTTAGCTGATTCCTCTGTCTTAACATTCAGATATCCTCAACTCTCGAAATAACCCCGCGTTCGGCATTTCGCTCTATAACACATTCTGAAGGCTGATTAAGTATCATTATTAGCTCATTATTACATTACTATACAGTGACATTTCGAGGTAATGAAATAATAAGCTAATGATACGATCTGACGATTATCATTATCATTTCCCACACCAAATCCAATTATGGGTTTTGTTGATTTGATTAAAATTATTGATTGTTATAGTCTCCATAACCGTCTAAGAGCTGTTTTTGTTAGAATTTGACTGTGTGTTGTAGAATTGGGTTGAGAGATCCTACAAACTTCGAATTTATGGCCTTCAACCTAAAACAATACATTGTGTATTTGTTAAAAGAGTCCCACAACTGTGCCCTCTATTTTTGGGAGATTCACTTTGTTATCTAAACCTTTTAGTTAAAAAAAAGCTTGACTCTGTTGTCCTTTACCCATTTAACAAGATTCAACAAAATCAATTTCATAAGATCATTGATCGCGACCAGAAATACATCAAAATTCGTTAAGGCGGTAAACTTTTCTTTTAAAAGATTGAATAATTTCATTGATAACAAGGTTTTAAATACAAATGATCTAACCATTTTGCAACTTTTAAGGTTTTACACTCAAAAAAATACGTTAGTAGATTTACTAATTTTTTTTTGCTAATGCTAGTTAGCTAACTTTTAGCAAATTTTTAGTTGAGATTAGCATGTTAGCAAAAAATTCTTGTAAACTTCATTTAGCACATTAGCAATTTTAAACAAACGTTGAACTAATTTCTTTTGCTAAGATTTGAAATTGAGTTGACAACATTTTTACAAGATTTTTTGCTAACATTAGCAAAAATAAATGGTAAATTTTTTTTTATTTTCAGAAAACTTAAAATGGCTCTATCTTGGAAACTAAGCCAGATAGAGCAAAATGGAGGGCATTTTTGGTTCTTAGAATTCCCATACTTTCGCGGGTCCCCTTCACATGTGTGGACCCTAATGGGCCCTAACTTTGGATCCAAAAAAGTTAGCATTCCCGAAAATGTTAAAATGCCCATATCTCGGTAAATATTGCCGACACAACAAAAAGTCCAAAAGCATTTTTGTAGCCCTCAATACGTAGAACAAGACCGCAAAATAGTCAAAAGCTCTCCGAGTAATATTTTTGAAGTTATCGAGTTTTTTAATTCTCAAGACCTCAGTGGTCCCGTATAATCACGTATCTCAAAAACTAAGCAAGTTAGAGCGAAACGGACACAAATTTTGGATCAAAAACTATGACGATTTTTAAGGAACCCAACTAGGTCTAGGCCCATCGGGGTCTGGACCTATCGGGTCCGAACTCAATGGGGTCCTCAAATGTGTCAAAAAAAAAAATGTTTTTGTTAACTAATTATTGGCAAAACATTTTTGCTAACTTTAGCAAAAAAATTGTGGGTTCAAAATCAGCAAATTTTCTTGTAGGTTTACAAGCTTTTTTTGCTAACATTACAGTTTTTTTTTTTTTAGTGTACACTAGAGGTGTCCTTAAAAACGAAAATCACCTTTTTATACCTGGTAGGGTCCTATATTGTTCTTTAGTATCTAAAAATGAGTGAGCCAAAATTTGTGGACAATCGGCTTAAAATAACTCGTGCCGAAAATGGATTGAAGTTTTGGGACATTCTTATAAGAACAAAAAACACGTTTTTTCTAGTTTTTGGAAAAACATTGGTATTTGATATTTTTTGTTAAATTTTTTGTGAAATAATATGAAAATGGTACTAAATTACCTTTTCAAAACGACTAATAAAATTAAAATTGGATGAAAAATAAGCATTTTACGCATACATGCCCCAGACCATTTTATGGTTTTTAGAGCCAGAATTTAAAAATTTTAAAAATTTTTAGGCAAAAAAATAGTAAAAATTTAATTTTACTTTATGATCAAATTGAAAACATGTTTAAGATTAAAAATAGCAGATATGGAAGTCAAGCTTTTTTTTATTTGGCGCGGGTAGTGATAAAATTTCCGCGGATTCCAAATAAAATGCGTTTTTCTACACTCAAAAAAATAAAACTGTAAAGTTAACAAACTTTTTTTTGTTAACCCGAGTTTACTGGCTTTTTAGCAAATTTTTAGTTAAAATCAGCGTTTTAACTACTTTTTTTAGTTAAGTTCGATTAACGAAAATACTAGTTTTGTACAAATTTGGAATTAATTTTTTTTGTTGACTTTAAAACTGAGTTTACGAATTTTTACTAATTAATTTGCTGATTTTTTGTAACATTTTTGTCAAGTCGAAAATTTTAAACATTTCTTGTGTAGCCTCCTATGCAAATCTCACTAGTCCTACTTAAGCTGAACTTAACGCTGTGAAAAATATTTTTTTTTTTTTATTTAAAAAAAAGGTTAGCTGAATTCACCTAATAAAAAATGTTACGAAATTTTCAGCTGAATTTTTAGTTAAAATTACTGTTTTTTTGCTACATTCATTCTACGAAAAGTTAACTAAATATTTTTTGTTAAATTAACTAGAAATTTAGTAGGTTCAAAATCAGGTGTTTTTTTAGTTAAATTTAACTAAATTTTTTGCCAACTTTACAGTTTTTTTTTTTGAGTGTACAATAATTGAGCAAATTTTTGAAAATTTGTGCTCTATTGTGCGGATCGAAGTGTAAAACGTAAATTCTGTAACTTTTGAGAAATCGGATATATGCATATATTTTGTATTATAGAAATGTATAACGTCTCAAATTTGTCATTTCACCTCGACGAAAAGGGGTTAAAGATGCCCGAATTCTCAAAAAATTTACAGAATTTATGTATTTCACTTCGTATAATACAATACAGAAAATTGTTTCCCATATTTGCTAAATTATTTTAGAAAAACTCATTTTCTTTGGAATCCGCGGAAATTATATCACTACCCACGCCAAATGAAAAAAAGTTAGACTACCATATCTGTTAGTTTTTATCTATAACATGTATTTAATATAATTATAAAGTAAAATTTAATTTTTTTTATTTTTTTGCCTAAAAATTTTGAAAATTTGAAAATTTTAGCTTTAAAAACCATGCAATGGTCTGGGGCATGTATGCGTAAAATGCTTATTTTTCATCCGATTTGAATTTCTTTAAGCTTTTTGGAAAGGTAATTTATTACCATTTTCATATTACTTAACAAAAAAATTAACAAAAAATAGCATATCCCGGGTGAAAATGGCCATGTATGTTCATATATGCTGCATATATGGATGTCCATATATGGTCCATACATGCGCATATCCGTAATTTGAGGGTGCATTTACATGAATGATCATACATTGTCATACATGAGTATGTATGTATCCTCATATATGTTCATACATTTTGCGAACTTTTGTGCATTAAAAAATATTTTTTTTGCATAAAACGTTTATTAATTGAAATTCATTTATTAATATAAACTTATGATATTGTTTTTAAGTTAAAACTAACAAATAATTTTAAAATATACGTTTGTACTTCTTTCTATATACCGAATACCTTAGTGAACATAAATAAACATAATTTTATTTATAAGAACACGAACTTTTTCTGCTATTAGGATTTATTCGGTAGTGCCGTTTTATTCTTCTAATCGAACGATTCAACTCGTAGAGGCCATTTATACTTTTGGTATTTTCCAGGGAAAATTCTAAAAATAGTGGACAATATTAAAACATTTTTTTTTATTTTAAATTCGTAAAATATTATTTGAAATTGGAAGATTTAAATTGAAAAAAAAAAATAACAATCAATTCGAAAATTCCAATTAAAATATGTAAAATTCTAAAAATTTAATTAAAAACAAAGGCCCGTACCAAGAAAAACAAAAAAAATTAACAAAAGTTCTATTTTAAATTTCAAATTTCTCATACAATTTTTGAAGTCGATTTTAAAAAACAAAAACAATTCGCATGGAAATAGATTTAAAGTCGATTTTAAATTTATTTTATTTTTCTTTGGTAAGGCTGAAAGATTCCAATTAAATCAAAGATTTTAATTGAATTTCAAAAGTTTCCAAAAAAGTATTGAAATTTGAAAACTGCACTTGAAATTTTAAAATTGCACTTAAAATGATAAAAAAAATCAGTCCAAATCTGAAAAAGATCTTTTGATTACTTAAAATTCGAAAAGATCAATTGAAATTAGTGTTTAAGGGAAATTCTAAGGTTCCAATAGAAATTCGAAAAATAGCAATTCAAGTCAATAAGAGACTATTACAATTTCAATTGAAATCTTGAAAATTTTTCAAATTTGAATTAATTTTTTCGAACTTTAATTGATCTCTATCAAATTTCAACTGAATTCCAATTTTTAATTGAAATATGTATTACTGAAATGTATTCAGATTTTTTTATTTTTTAACTTTTTTTCTGAATTTTAATGGGCTTCTTAGAATTTCCATTTGTATTTTTTTTTTTTAATTGAAGGGATTATTGTAAAAACTCAATAAGCAACATTTAATTTCTTTTGTGGTTTTAAAGCGGTACCCTTCTAAAATATCCTTAAGTTCCCGTGGAACTCGATTCACCAATTTTATTTATTATACTCAGTTCTAAATACAAAACAAGTAAAAAGTTAAATTCGGCTTTGCCGAATGTATTGATACCCTATTGATTTTTGGTGAAAAAAAATTCCGCAATTTTTTTTTTGTAAAAAAATTGGTTTGTACTTGTAAAAATTCCATTCTGTGTCAAATTCTGTTCACATATGCCAACCAGCGGCCAATTTAAAGCATTTTGTATTTTTAGGTTATGTAGAATATACCAAAAATTTCGAGGTGTTCTTACATTTCAGTTCATAACTTTTGAACCGCATAACGGATTTCACTCAAATGCAATACCAAACTACTTAGGACAACAGCTAGTAAATTTGCTAAGTCTCAGTCATATATGTTTAATACTTTGGCCGTGATCACCATTTCTACAGACGGACAGACAGACGGATATCGCTAGAATGTCTTAGTATCGATCACTGATCAATAATATATATACTTTATGGACCCAGACCAATATTTCGATGAGTTAGAAACAGAATGACGAACTTATATATCACTAACAAGGGAAGTCTCCCTAGTGTCACCCGCGGATTTTTATGGAATTGGTTTTATTTTGTAGACCAGAAAAAATAAAGGGACACGTATTTTTTCTTAGCGGCCCAAATTCATATTTAGGGGGTAAAAAGGAGGGGGGAAGACAAGGCCATTTTTCAGTTTTTCTCGTTTATCTCCTATACTATACAAAGAAACCTAGTCATGTTACATACCAAATGAAAGGTCTTTGAAAAACCTATCTAAGTGTGCTAAGAACGTGTCCAAACATGCACAACTTTTCGTCATATTGAGTAAAATGCCAAAATTTTAGGACATTTTTGTTAATAAGTCGAAAAATATTAACTTCTTTGGCCCGTTGTTAGCACCACGAGATAGGTATTTTAAATACCTTTAGTCTGATATCACACATGCCTATATTAATTTTGTTAAAATAGGCGTAAAGCGTAAAAAACTAAAAAAGGTCAATTTCCCCCCATACAAATCGACCTCTCCTAAAAATGAGTTTGGGCCGCTAAAAAAAAATACGTGTCGAATTAATTTTCGTTCTTAACAACATATCCAAATTTCACGAAGATCGGAGGGTGACACCAGGGAGACTTCCCTTGTAAGTGGAGGGTATAAAAACGTGACAGAATTAGTGATTCTATTAAAAATATAAGTGTGTATTAGTGAAATTTGGAAAAAGAATGCATTTATAAAAGCAAAAAACGAAGAATCGAATTCCGTGTTAACAAATTTCCAGTGTGTTTTCAAAGTTTTAAAATAATGTAGATAATAGGAATTTTATATAAATTTTTGCATAAACAGTTTAAGCAAGATTAAATAACTATCAATGGAAGCCTAGAAGGTGAAACCTATAGGGGTACCAACCAGTATCAGAACCGGGAACACCGGTATTCCCGGAAATATATATAGAACCGGGTAACCGGTTCCAGAACCGGGAATACAAATAACCGGGAAATGGAGGACGCTACTCCAAACTGTTCATTCACTTAAATACTCGTAAGTTTTTGTTGAACTCGATTCTTAAATTTTATTTGATACTACGCAATTCTAAATACGAAAAACGTGAGACAAATATTGATTCTGCTAAAAATATAAATGTGTATTAAATTTTGGAAAACGAATGAATTTATTAAATCAAAAAAATGAAGAATCGAATTCCGTGTTTAAGAATTTCCAGTGTATTCGTGTAATTTGCATTTAAGACGTCTTCTCAGTACTGACTTTGGTGAAACCACAAAAATCAAGTGTTGCTTATCAAGGCGTTGTTATATGTATATATTTTGTATGTGCAGCCACCAATTGTATGTTGGATGAATTTCTTTCCATGTGTTCTGTCTAAACTGCAGTTTACGGGGCACACAAAAGTAAAAAACTCACTAAAAGTTAATCGAGGTGTTTGAATTACGTATAGGTACATTGCCTTTACTTGCAAATGCCTAGAGATCACTCCGGGCTATAATAAAGCATACATTAGATTTTCATCCATTGTTTTTCTTCCATTTTATGACCCGTAGACTGCAGTTTATACAGAGTTCTTCTTTTACTTACCCAGAAAAAAGCATAAAGCCGGCAGCATGTCAACAATTCCGTACTGATCAGCAAATTCACATTTTACTGGACAGAGCCACATTCATAAAAAAGGTGTACGTTTGCGTGCACATTATTTGTTTTCATGTAAATATTACAATATAATTATTTATTGTGCGTATTGTTTTTAAGTCACAAAAATTTGTGAAAAAAATGTACACAATACAAAACAACTCAAAATTTGTAAAACCGAAATAACTAAATAGGGTGACTCATATATCCCTGACACGTTTATGAGCTTAATCACAATTAAGGCTTTGGCGTTTTGTTATATTTTTATAAAATACATACACCAACTTTTTGCGTAAGTAAACCAAGTTTTGTTCTAAAAAAATTGGCTAATTATGCAAAATCACTTGGTGGGTGGTATTAATTAAAAATAATTAAATTAATTGCTTTTTGCGTGTACATATTGTGCTCAATTCGGGGGTTCACTTTTACCATTCACCTAATATTTTTAATGTGTTATTGTTTCAAATGTTGAATAGGGTCCACAGCTGATATAAATACTTAGAGATAACGTCAAAATATATAGCAATAATTGCTTGGCAATTTGTCTGAGCAACTATTGCTGGCAATTAAACATCAAAATCGAACGTCGTCTTTGTTTGGAATTCCTCGAAATAGACACAAAGTGTTTATTTTGTTCGTTCTGCCGACGTTATTGCTTATTGCAACAAAAAAATCAGGTGGAGACCAGGGGCTAAGATTTTCAAATACAGATTAAAGATAATAGGTCAGTTTGTTTACCCAAATTTCTTACTATTTTTACTACAACTGGAAAGTTTTGTTATTTTTTTATTAAAAATTTCCGGCTATAGTAAAAGAAGTAAAAATGAGTAGATTGTTGTAAGGTAAACGAACAGGCATATTAACTAGATCTTAAGACCAGGTTTCCACCTGATTTTTTTGGTGGCAATAAGCAATAACGTCGGCAGAAGGAACAAAATTAACACTTTGCGCCTATTTCGATGAATTCCACACAAAGATGACGTTCGATTTTGATGTTTAATTGCCAGCAATAGTTGCTCAGACAAATTTCCAAGCAATTATTGCTAAATATATATTTTGGCGTTATATCAATTTGACGTTATTGCTAAGTACTTTTATCAGTTGTGGACGAGGTGTAAATAGTTACAAGTAAAAAATCATAACAGACGAACGAAACCAAAAAAATTAGGTTATTGGTAAAAGTGGGCCCATCAGACGACAGACAAATCTTACAATTTGTCTTCCAACCACTCATTTTTTTCTAAAAATATTTGCGAACACTCATCTAAACACATACTATTATTAAGTCCATTTGCATTCGGTCGTTAGACAAATTGTAAGATCATCTGATTGGCGCTTTATGCTTTTACTTATATGGCATATAATATATGCTGCTTATAGTGCGTTTACATTGGATTTCTAATCTAGTAAATTGCGATTTTAATCTACTTTGCAATCTGTACCGTTTACATTTGCATTTTTTACATTTGAGAAGATTAAGATTGGCATTTATAACAACAAGTTGGTAATAAATGTGTGTGACTGCGTTAAAAGACAACGACGGTAATTAGTCGTCGTATGATTAACAAGGACAGTGACGGCGTTTACAAATAACAATGACGGCGGCATAAACATACTTGGCGGCGTCATCAAAACGGCAGGCTTTGTGTCGGTGTTTTTCAGTGTTGGAAAATGCTAATAATAGAAATACAGAGTTGTATCTAACTTTACCAGATTGCGTTTGCCGATTAGAGTCTAAACTACTAGATTGAAAAAAATTAATTTGTATGGACAATCTAATAGATTGAAACTGGATTGGAGCCACAATCTACTTTAAGCTAGCTTAGAGGACCAGTGTAAATGCACTATTATATAATATAGTAATTATGTATATTGCCTAATCCCGAAAAATTTAGATGGCAAATCTAAATAAAATTTTTAATTTTAATCAAATTTTGAAACTTTAATTCCAATTATAATCGTTGAAATTTTAGAACTTGGACCCAAATGGAAAAATATTTGGATTTAATCATTTTGAACAGAAGTCGAAATAATTTTTGCGACAAAATAACTCGGCTTCACATTTTAACATTTAGAACCATCTTAGATCGCCCCTAGAAATTAGTTTATTAAATAAAGTGTCCTTAAGGTTGACTTACATGTTGACCACCCACACATATCTATCTCTTAGTACAGGGAATTTCTATGAAGCAAAATATACGTTTTTTTGTTAAAACTCTAGAAAAATGTAAAATATTGGTGAAATTGTATTACGAGACATTTTCCTATTATCATGTATGAAAGCTAATATATGCAGATGCATAGCATATATGAAGGTGTATAACATATACCACTCCACATATGGTTTCATACATTTCCATATATGGAATATTACATTACTTGTGTGCATCCATATATGCTTCCATATATGACATATATTTCCATATATGGTTCATACACTATCATACATGGAATCATGTATGAGCATATATGAACATGCATGAGCATTTTCACCCGGGATACCAATATTTTTCAAAAAACTAGAAAAAACGTGTTTTTTCATCAGATAAGAGTGTCCCAAAACTTCAATCCATTTTCGGCACGAGTTATTTTTATCCTTTTGTCTCCAAATTTTGGCTCACTCATTTTTAGATACAAAACTACAATTTAGGACCCTACCACGTATTAAAAAGTGATTTTGAAAAATTACCTTAGTCGTTAGGACACCTTTAGTGTACACTACACTTAAATTTCCAAAAGATTATTCAAAACCTATTCCACGATGGACATCTTCAACATTACCATCATTGGGCAGCATCATGAAAGCAGCTCCAATCTTCCTTTAACTTTCAAAACCAACCAAAACCGAAATTGTCATCCGGGTGGTAAGGCGAAGTTAAAGGTTGACGTGCGTAGCTTCCAAATATTGTCGATTTAATTTGTTTCCTTACATAAATCTAGACTACTAGCTATAAAGACTGTTTGAACCTCATAATATTCTAGACTGTTGGCAAATATATGCATTTGCCGTGACATAATTATCAACAGGAACTCTCGTGTCTTTCATGTAAAGACCACCAACGACTAACGGCCGGAATTATGGCTGATAAGACCCGCTTAAGAAAAACTAAAATTAGCGTAACTCAACGAACCTCAAAGTTTTTGTCAGCTGACGTAAAGCTTTAGCTGCCACTTTAAACCTATCCATTAGAACTTCCTCAACATATGAACTGATTTCCACGAAACTTTTGTCAGGATTTATATGGAAATGAGAACCACTAACAATAGATCTTCGGAAAGATCTTAACAATTTTGGTTAGAACTTAAAATTCTTAACAGAAACTGGCTCATGAAAAACTATTGATGAACCTGGGTTTGAGCCCCAAAATGGTAATGTTGATTTAAAATATTTTTTTAAAACGATTATGACGATTGTGGCGGCTGAAAACTATGCAGAGGAATGCTACGGCAAAACTGGGCAATGCACAGCTTTTATCACGAGTGCTAACAAAATCTTCCAAGCAGCTATTTTAGGTCTCACACCTATCGACATTTTCATGAAATTTTAGTCCAAATTTTTAATGTGCAAAATCCCTTAATGGCTTCGATGCCATTTCTGATTATTTTTCTTAAATCTTGATATTGTAGTTGCGGGTGATTTTAATATCCGAATATTGCTAATGTTCCTAGGGCCAATACGCTGAGCTTTTCGCCGCTTATAATAACCTAGCACAAATATATAATGAGCCAACAAACAATGCGTGTGTTGAAGAACAGTTTCGGAACATTCCTCTTCTTAACTCCCCATCTTGAAAAGAATGAAGTGAAAATACTTGCACCTCTCAGTCAAAAGCTCGTTGGGCAGAGTTACACAATTTATTTCGTAAATATTAATATACTTGGAATGAAGTCTTTTGTTACTACGAAGCATATTTCGGCTAAATCCAAAGTACTAACAAGGGAAGTATCTCAGCCCTTATGAACCGATTTGCATGAAACGTAAAATATATATAAAGGAGACAATTCTAAGGTTGGGGTGTCTCGGCTTATCGCTATATCGGGGAGTTATGAGTTCAAAACATGGGTCAAGACCTGTCTAAAATCTCGGAGTGGGGTCGATTTTAATGCACGCAAACCCAAATGATGTATGTTAACACACAGACGGGACATAGAATAAGCATTGTCATCTGTAGTTATGGATGGTATAAGTATTAAGGAATAGATTACTCTTGATGCTCTTAGCAAGAGAATACCTTATGATGTGAGTTGGAATAAATACGTATTTCAAATTTTTAAAAGGCATTAAAGTGTCTTGGTTGTGGTCCATCCGATCTCCCTACTATTTAAAGCAGTTATATTTGGCCGAAAATGAAATACAACTTTCATATATGGCAACTGCTTCAGAGTCTATTCTGAAGTTTCTGGACCATGACTGGGAGATGGTGGGGAAGCTTATTATAACTCTTTTAAATTAATTTCTGCAACCAGAAGAGTAAAAATTTAAACGAAAACTTGGGTACTTTTCGCAAAACTGCCCCAGTTATCATAAGGAATTATTTTGTGTTTGGATCCTTGCATATTGATACCTCATAGATTTCTTTTTTTTTTTTTTCTTCAAGTCCATTATTCCTAACTTTTTTCGTGATTCCCTCGATAGCCCTCTGAGTATTCTTTGCATTGAGTTTGCAGCTTTCCTAATATTTTTTACTGTTAACAATAACTTAAGCCTTAAGGTTTACCAATGTTGCTAGGCAAAATAAACCTTTAATACATCTTTAAAGGTATTCGTCAAATTTGTTTCTTTAGCAGAAATTATTACATTATACAACCCTAGTTTTGTATTATTTAAATAATAACTTTATGTTTTTTTCAAACTTGGCTTAACAAGATAATGAACTAATTTAGTTTTAACATAACTAATTTTATGTTTTTTTTCCTAGCGATCCATAAAATAAGCCTAGTAGGCACTCATCGTAATTGGACATTTGTAAGAAAATTTTCTTAGTTTTCTTTTACAAACTAATAAGCATAACATAATAATTTTTCGTTAAAACTAGAAAAGTGTTAAACTTTTTGCACATATAACTTCACACTTCGTATGTTACAATGATCATAAAATTCCATTGGCTGGAGACTGTTTTGTTGGTTGTAGGGAGAAGGGCTAACGTAAGCAAGAGGTAACAACAAGTTTGTTGTTTATTACCATAAAAGTCATAACAAGCTCATTACTTTTGATAATCATGTTGATGAATATTTTTTTTTTCATATATTTTCGTATACATATATTGTCTACGCGATCCATTTATGATGAGGTTGGAGCCTATGTGAAGTGTTGCCAAGGTAAGAACATTTCATATTCATAATATTTTATGTATTTTCAAAATAATTGTAAAATCGGTCGTACAATGTTTTCTTCTTCAATTACCAAAGGAATTCTCCGCTGTCAGCAGGCACAGGATCAAACCAGCAGACACAGGATCAAACCATAGGCCAAAACCTGAAAGCCTATTTCTGTGTCAAACTTCAGAACAACTGCACCCATTAGAGTTTCCAAAAGAGGTCTACTTCCAGCAGTTATAGGATTTATTCCTGGCAAGCAAAATTTATAATTTTGCTATTATTGTTTGAGTTTTTAGATTTGCTAATTACTAAAATATGGCATCTCTTCCTTTTCTTCAAAGTCTTCCCTCCTTTTTTCATAAAATTAAAAAAATTTAACGTTTGAACAAGTGGCGTTTAGTTTGACCACCATCATCATATAAAAATACATAATTTTCAAGGTGGTATTATTCATTTTTTTTTTTTGTTTCTTCTTCATTTTCAGTTCATTTTTGCAAACAACACTGTTTTAAGAAAAAAAAACGCAGTAAGTAGTTTAAAAATAAAATCTCTAAACTGGTTTAACCACAAAACACTTCTTTTTTTTGTTGTTGTTGCCTACATAACTATATACTTAAATGTATATTACAAAATCTACCTCTCCTCCGTTGTCGCTTCGATTCCTGGCTTCCTTTAATTTTTGTTCAATTTAGACTCAAGTGTGTATGGTTACTAATTTCAAGCTAAATTACCCTGACGCCTGATGGGTAACCATCAGTTACTTTAGTTAACTTCGTACCTTATTTTTACCGTACTACATACCTACTACTTGTTTCTGCACCTCTTATTGTGTAGACTAACATACACCTCATCGTCGTCGTCATCATCATCATCCTCACCAACGTCATTGTCATTAATGGATGGCAGTAGGTTCGTTTATAATTTTAAACCTTAACTGACTTCATGCAAAAAACTAAATGTTGGTATGTTTTGAACAAAGGAAAAAATCAAAAGACTTCTTTTTCATTTTGTTCTGAACTTTCTAATTTTTAAGTCTTTTTAAGTTTTGAGCTCAAATTAGTACGCCCAAGTTTTTTTGATTATTTTCTAAAAATAACTCTCAAAAATTTTTTTTTACTGGAAAACACTGATGTTTTTTTAAAAAAATGTCGGTTAAACGACCCCAAGTATTTTGAGTAAAAAGAACTACGAAAAAAAAGCTGTAAAAAAAAAACCTGCAATAACAACTGTTAAAAACAACTGTTATCGTTATTGTTCAGAAAATTTAGCTGACTTTAAACGACTTCATTTGAATGTTTTGATCGTTTCACTGCAGAAAATATAACAAAATTACACAGGTTTTAAAAAAAAGAAAACCACTCAGATTTTGAGGACTTTTTTCCGTAAGTTTTGACAACTTTTCGTTTAAGAAAATTTCCCAGCTTATATGCACTTGTTTAAGATTTCAAAATGATTTGAATTCATGCAATTTACATAATTTTTCTAAAAATATAACAAAAATCCATCGGCCTATTATACTTTTCTTTATAGAGATTCTGTGCGCAATTTCATATAAATTTAGGAAGATCAAAATAACCCCATGCTCTGATACATTTTTGAGTTACGAAACCTCTTGATTCCCGAACTCTAATCTCCTTAGAATTTATTCATTATAAATTGTCTCATGGTTAGACAGACTTATGTTATAAAAACAAATCGGACTACTTATAAAATTATTTTTTATGTAAAAATGTTCAAAAATCAGTACAAGCAGTACATATTTCAAAAAATCAGTACAACGGTTTTTGATCAGTACACGTGATCAAAAATTAGTACATGTACTGTTCAAATCTGTACGAATGGTCAGCCTACCTTCAGGTCCAATATTTGTCTGTGTTAATATTGACTCTAAAAGGAAACTATTCCGACTCCGACGATTTTTGACAATCGAATTTCCTCCACCCCATTTTCCCCTTTCAGCCTCTGTTCATCCATTTTAGCCTCCTTCAAATCTGAAACTACTTTTTCGCCAAGTCTAAGCTTTTCGCATAAAAATTTTCCATTTGTTTATCAAATGTACATAAAACAAGTGAGAGTCAGCGACGTATCTAGGAATTTGAAAACGGGGGGGCACAATTCCCAAAATTTTTTTCGTCATCGCCTATTAATATTTGTTTTTAACTTCACCAATTAATCCTCCCCCACCCCCAACACGATTTTCGTCAGGAAAGTTAACATTTTTATGAGGCTTTTTTCGTCAACCGGGCCACCCTTCTTTCCAAAATTGGTATGGGCTTAAACATTTCTTAAAAAGTTTTGGAAATTACTTAAAAATATTTGGTTTTAAATGCCGAGTAGCGGTTTTGACTTTCATTATGGCGGATCCAATATGGCGCCTAATTTTGTAAAAATATTACAGATTTGCTTAAAATTCTTCATGCACTGGTTCTTGGAGTCGCTTAAGAAAAATATTAAAAAAAAAAAGTATCACTATGTTGGATCCGTAATTTTGAATTTTAAAATTCCAACTTCAGATTCTTCTTAAACGACCACAAAAACCTGTGTTTAAAGAGTTGACGAACCCTCATATAAAAGAAACAATTCTAAGGTTGTGGTGTCTCGGCTCATTGACCACATCGCGAATTTTGGGGTTAAAAAATGGGTAAAAAATGGCGAATTTTGGACTTTTGAGCCATTTCTTCTAAGAAACTATATGATGTTTCCATATGAGAATAACTTTTTTTTTAATGCCTATTCAACGGGGGAACAACTTTGTAAAAATTTGGCTTCGTTAAATATTTTTATTTATGAAAATGTGTAAATTTCAAATCGTTTTTTAAGTTTTAGGGAAATCGGTTGGTTCATAAAGGTTGAGATACTTCCCTTATCCTTTTGCTTGAAAATTGTTTTGCAGAAATTAATTTTCATGATGCCTACTTTTTATTAAGTAAAAGTAATATTATGTGTTTTTTTTTATCATATTTTACTGATTTTGCGGTATAAATAACTTTTTAGAAACGAAAGTATTTCAAACTCTAGAGTTCTTATAAAAAAAAGAAATAAAATCTCTTCTTCTAAAAATATTTAAAAACTTGTGAGTTTTTTTTGTTAAATGCTTTTATGTGTTTTAAAATTTTAAAATTTTTCAAATCGAAAGTGGGGAGCACGTGCCCCCTGTGCCCACCCCCTGTATACGTCCATGGTGAGAGTGGTATATTCTTTGGTGCCGAATCTTTTATACTCTCCAAAATGTAAAAACACTTTTTTGCACTTATTTTTGCACTCACTTACGAAATTTACAGCTCTTTTGGTTTTTTAATGGGGTCCTCGACTGATATTTCAATTCGTTTTGCATGGAATAGCAAAGTAATATAACATTATTTTTTCTAAAAAAAACTTTGCTTTGGCAAGTACACCCAAATCTTCCGCAAAACATTATCATGATTTAATGTTTTGGGCAAGAGTACAAAATTCGCCGGCATTTTTCTAGAGGGTTTTTCATTTCAAATTTCAAGTTCCTGCTAGAACCATTATTTCATGAGCTTTACAAAAGTATCTAAATAAATATTTTTCTCCATATTTTAAAATTGGATTTTTCAAAGAGTACGTATTTTGCTCAATCTCCTAGAACTACTATTTCAGGAAATAAAAAATTACAACAGTTCATGTTTTTACGACCATTAGTCCAGGAAATAAAAATATTAATATTTTCTTACCTCATTTATCAAAAAGTCTTAAATTTATATAAGCATTACCACAGGAAATAGAAAAAGTACCAAAGTAACCTATTTATGTTTTTCAAATTTTCAATTTTAAAATCCATTGTGTCAGATGATAATAAATGGACCATACATTTCAAATTTTAAGTTTTCATGACCATTATTTCAGGAGATGGAATTATAAGTACGAAAGTACTATTTCAGTTATATGATTCTTATTCCAAATCTCAAGTTTTTAGGACCATTATTCCAGTAAATAAAAAAGTGTCAAAGTACACTTTGTTTTATTACCCTTCCAACTATCGGAAATTTAAAATTTATATTCGTCTGGGCGAAAAAAAAAAAACGTTCTGAAAAAAGTATTTTTTGGAAATTTCTTTTATAAGAGAACAAATAAGTAAAAAGGTTTAATTCGGCCTTGTCGAATGTAGTGATACCCTTCACAATTTCTAAAAGATTATTGCAAAAAACTTTTTTTAAAGCAAATTACTTTTGAACAAAAAAAAAATTTGAAAAAAATTTCCGCGAAAAAAAAATTGGTAAAAAAAAATCCGCGATTTTTTTATTTTTTTGGTGTTCAATTATGTTCACATATATGTGACATATATGTCAACCAGCAGCCGAATTAAATAATTTTGTATTTTTAGGTTATGTTGAATGTACTAAAAAATTTTAGGTGTCCTCTCATTTTCGGTTATAACTCTTGAACCGATATCGCTCAAATGCAATGCCAAACTTCTCGGGAGAACTTCCAATAAATATGTTAAGTTTCGTCATCTCCGTGTAATATTTTGGCCGTGGTCACGGAATCCGCTAGAATGTCTTAAAATCGATCGGGGATCATGAATATATACACTTTATGGAATGGCAAACTTATATATACCCTCTATCACTAATGTAAGTGAAGGGTATAAACTATCCCCTAAGTGGGGACAAGTGTAATTTGGTACTTTTTTATCTCTCTTGAAATAATGGTCAAGGAAACTTAAGAGATAAAATATAAGACCCATTAGGAAAAAATGTCTGTATTAATTAGGTAATAAGTGTAAACATTTTTACTTTGGTACTTTTTCCGTCTCCTAAAATAAAAGTTCCATCCCCAGTGATTAAAATCAAACATTCTGATAAAAATACTTATAAGAAAATCTTTATGGTAACAAAGTGTACTTTGGTACTTTTTCGTTCTCCTAAAGTAATGGTTTTAAAAACGGATTTTTGGAATGTAGGATCCTCTACCGAAACAAAATTTTCTAAAAAAAAATTTAAGGTTTTCTGATGCTAAGAGGTACTTTATATTATGGTACTTTTTAGATTTCTTAAAACAAATGGTCATACGAACTTGCAATTTTGAGTTCAGGATCCGTCAGCAAAAAGCAACATTTTGAAAAAAAAAAACGTTTTGTTAAATTTCGATAGTAAAATTTCATTCCATTTTTGAAAAATTCATAAACAAAATTAATTTTTTTTCGCATATTTTAGTTGTGTATTCTTTCAGTGTGTGCAGTTAAGGGTTAATCTGTCTTATATATCTCTGTGTGTGTATCTGCAAGTGTTTTGTCCGTATGTATCTGAAAATATGTACTTATTTAGTTTTCATAACACCAAATTTAAGTAGAGGTTTCAAAAGCAAGGAACCTGAAGTAGAAAAAGAAGTTGAACAAAAAAAAATCCAAAAAAGGTGTGCATCATGTTCACGTGTTAATTCCGGCTGGTCAGTCATTCACTCACTCACACACTATCAGGCAAAGAAAATAAGTAAGAAAATTATAGTCAGTCTACACCGATCATATAATGCACTACACCAGTACAGGAAATAACGACCTTGAGCTAGAAAAAACCTACTCAAATATAATATTTGAAAGGTCGAATAAAACAGTTTTTATTTTTTAATAAAAATTAATCAGAATAAAATAAAATAAAATAAAATTAAATAAAATAAAATAAAATAAATTAAAATTCGGATTACGGAAACGAATTCAGGAGGTCACAATATGTACAAAATGATTAGGTTAGATTGTGAAGGGTTAGTGGGTCTAGTTTCTTGACCAAACCTCTTTTGTTTTTGTGATGTTAATGGGCTAGGTCAAAACTTGGACCATCTTCAATAGACTTCGATCTTGGGCCAAGGCTTAAGTTTAAAATTGCAGTCAAATCGACTCAAAAAATTATTATAAGTCAGGTAGTTACAAACATCAGCACAAAGCCATTATACCCTGTACGACAGAGTGGTGTAGGGTATACAAACACAGAATTGGTGTAAACATATGATCTTCACTTAGCGATCTTGATAGTGTATTCTTTATATTTTGAAAAATAAGGTAATATAACAATTTTAAAAGTTCGCTACGCTATTTAAGGCTTTTGTAATAGGTATTATTGGTTTAATGTGAGGCATGTTTTGAAAAAAAAAAAAAAATTCTTACACAAAAATTGTATTGTAGGCTCATTTTAATTAAATGTATAAGCAAGCAAACAATTTAATTGTATTGACAAATTGTGATGTTGAAATAAATATCAATTATTTTTTTTGTCAATATAATTAAATTGTTTGTTAATACAACAACGAATTAATTAAACTTTGTAATTTTAAATTTTTTTTGGTAATTTTACAAATTTCCAAAGATTTTTACAAAAAAAATCTGGTAAATTCACCAGATTTCCTTGTAAGTTTTATTGCGCCAAAAAAATTGTATAATTACAATTTTCTTGTCATTTTACAAGGTTTTTTAGCGTAGAGTTTGATAGATTTTTTCCCGTGAAATCGAACAGAGTACTTTGCTTAACCATTAATTGGTTGATCCGATAAGTTGTATAAGAGTGGTGCCAACAATTTATGTTTTGGACAGAATGGCGGACAGACAGACGGACATATCCAGAATGTCTTATAAAGGATCAAGGATTAGAAACGCATATATTTTAAGAGATTCTAGTTCTAACCTTTTTGTAGTTCAATTTCCCCAAAAACTACCAAAATTATCCAATTCTCAGTAAATAGGGTATCATTTAATCTAACAAAACTTTAACAACAACAATATTGTTGCTAGCAAGTTGCAACAAACATGTATTATTTTTGGGATAACTGATGAACTGTCTTCTTGTCTCTTCTTTTGGTTAAAAATGCCAAAAACAAAAAAACGAAGAAAAGAATATAAATAAAAGAACAACAAAATCTTGTTATTTTGATGCATTGTTTTACTCTAAAAATAGTGTGGTCAGTAATGTGAAGATAATGATGCTTTGATGATCAAATTGATAACAACACTTGGGGTTGCTGCTGATGCAGCTCGACGCACACACAAACACTCACACACTTTTATAAACTTAAATCCTTCTAATACATTTTTTTTCACTTGGTATTTTGTGCTTGTTACCAACAATCTGCCACATTGTTTCATTTCGTTAACAAAATCAGCAGCAACCGCTGCACAAGATGCAACATTTTCTTTACTCTTCAGTTGTTGTTGTTGCTGCTGTTGTTTTAGTTTGACTTGATGATCTGTTTATGTTAACTGGTTTATTGTTTTTTGTTCTTGTTGTTGCTGCTAATGTTGCTAGCTTACTTTTATATTGTTGCTGCCTGTTGTTGTTTGTCAGTTAGTGAGAGTGTGTGATCTGTGTGCAGCTGTATGTGTTTTTAGTGCTGTTTTTTAAGTACATTCGCTTGTCTGACGCGATCTTTTAGATCGTTAATTAAAAATTTTTCAAGTGTGTAATACTAGCGTACAAGCATAAAACTCGTAATTCTTTTCTTCACTTTATATTATTCTATACAGGAATTAAAAGAATGAGTTCTTTTTTTTCAAGAAAAAAATCTCAGAATTTTTTTTTATGGGAAAAATGTGTCAGACTTTTTCCAAAGGAAAAATTCTCGGAATCTGAAAGTTTTTTTATACAAAAAAATTTCTCAGAATATGAGCCTTTTTCTATAGGAAGAATGTCTCAGAATCTGGGAATTTTTCTGAAGGAAAAATATCTTAGAATCTGAGACTTTTTCTTAGAAAAACTGTCTCAGAATCTGAGACTATTTCTCTAGCAAATGGAAAATGTTTCAGAATCTGAAACTTTTTCTATAACAAAAATGTTTCAGAACATGAGAAAAATGTCTCAGAATCTGCAACTTTTTCTATAGAAAAAATGTCTCAGAATCTGAGACTTTTTCAATAGAAAAAATGTCTCAAAATCTAGTACTATTTCTTTAGAAAAAATGTCTTAGAATCTGTGACTTTTTCTATAGGAAAAATGTCTCAAAATCTGAGATTTTCTATTGGTAAAATGTCTCAGAATCTGAGACTTTTCTGGAGGAAAAATGTCTCAGAAAGTAAGAATTTTTCTATAGAAAAAATTTCTCAGAATCTCAGACTTTTTCTATAAGAAAAATGTCTCACAATCTGATACTTCTTGTATAGGAAAAATGTCTCAAAATCTGAGACATTTTCCTTAGGAAAAATGTTTAAGAAGCTGAGACTTTTTGTATAGGAAATATGTCTCAGAATCTGAGACTTTTTAATTGAAAAAATATCTCGGATTTTAAGATCTTTTTAATCTGAGACTTTTTTTATAGAAAAAATGTCTCAGAATCTTAGACTTTTTCAATAGAAAAAATGTCTTAGAATCCGGAACATTTTCTATAGAAAAAATGTCTCAAAATCTGGAACATTTTCTATAGAAAAAATGTCTCAGATTCTGAAACATTTTTTTTTTTTTAAATTCTCAGAATCTGAGACATTTTCTTTAGAAAAAATATATCAGAGTTTGAGAATTTTTCTATAGAAAAAATGTCTCAGAATTCAGAGAAAAAATGTCTCAGAATCTGGGACTTTTATAATAGAAAAAATGTCTCGGATTCTATGACCTTTTTAACCTGAGACTTTTTCTATAGAAAAACTGTCTCAGAATCTGAGACTTTTTCTATAGAAAAACTGTCTCAGAATCTGAGACTTTTTCTATAGAAAAACTGTCTCAGAATCTGAGACTTTTTCTATAGAAAAACTGTCTCAGAATCTGAGACTTTTTCTATAGAAAAACTGTCTCAGAATCTGAGACTTTTTCTATAGAAAAACTGTCTCAGAATCTGAGACTTTTTCTATAGAAAAACTGTCTCAGAATCTGAGACTTTTTCTATAGAAAAACTGTCTCAGAATCTGAGACTTTTTCTATAGAAAAACTGTCTCAGAATCTGAGACTTTTTCTATAGAAAAACTGTCTCAGAATCTGAGACTTTTTCTATAGAAAAACTGTCTCAGAATCTGAGACTTTTTCTATAGAAAAACTGTCTCAGAATCTGAGACTTTTTCTATAGAAAAACTGTCTCAGAATCTGAGACTTTTTCTATAGAAAAACTGTCTCAGAATCTGAGATTTTTTCTATAGAAAAACTGTCTCAGAATCTGAGATTTTTTCTGTAGAAAACTGTCTCAGAATCTGAGATTTTTTCTATAGAAAAACTGTCTCAGAATCTGAGATTTTTTCTATAGAAAAACTGTCTCAGAATCTGAGATTTTTTCTATAGAAAAACTGTCTCAGAATCTGAGACTTTTTCTATAGAAAAAATGTCTCAGAATCTGACACTCAAAATCTAACACTTTTTCTTTAGGAAAAATGTCTTAGAATCTGAGACTTTTTCTGTAGGAAAAATGTCTCAGAATCTGAGTCTTAGGGAAAATGATTCAGAATCTGAGACTTTTTCTATAGGAAAAATGAATCAGAATCTGAAACTTTTTCTATAAAAAATGAGTCAGAATCTGACACTTTTTCTACAGAAAAAATGTCTCAGAACTTGAGACTTTTTCTACTAGAAAAATGTCTCAGAATTAGAAAATTTTTCTTTAGAAAAAATGTCACAGAATCTGAGACTTCCTTTATAGACAATATGTCTCAGAGTCTGAAAGTTTTTCCATAGAAGAATTGTCTCAGAATCTGAGACTTTTTCTATAGGAAAAATGTCTCAGAATCTGATACCTTTTCTATAGGAAAAATGTCTCAGAATCTGAGAATTTTTCTATAGAAAAAAAATTTCAGAATCGGAGACTTTTTCTACAGAAAAAAAGTCTCAGAATAGGCGACTATTTCTATAGAAAAAATGTCTTAGAATCTGAGACTTTTTCTATGGAAAAAATGAAACTTTTTCTATGTATAAAATGTCTTAGAATTTGAGACATTTTCTATAGAAAAAATATCTCAGAATCTGCGACTTTTTCTGTAAGAAAATAGTCTCAGAAACTTAGACTTTTTCTATAAAAAAAAAATGTCTCAGAATCGGAGGAGACTTTTTCTATAGAAAAATGTTTCTGATAACGAGCCTTTTTCTATAGAAAAAAAATGTCTCAGATTCTGAGACTTTTGCTATTGGAAAAATATATCAGAGACATAGACTTTTTCTTTAGGAATAATGTCTCCGATTCTGAGACTATTTCTATGAAAAAAATGTCTCAGAATCTGAGATTTTTTCTCTAGGAAAAACGTCTATGAATCTGAGACTTTTTCTATAGAAAAAATGTCTTAGAATCTGAGACTTTTTCTATGCGAAAAATGTAACTGAAACTTTTTATATAGGAAAAATGTCTCAGAATCTAAGACTTTTATATTGTAAAAAATTTTGAGGTTATTTTTTAGAATCTCCATTAATGTTTGTGTCGCTTTAAAACAGCAAAAACATATCACAGATCCTAAAATGCAGTTTTTTGATATAAAGAATGAATTATTTTCAATCCTCGTGTCCCGCTACTTTATACATTTACAAATATGTATTAAACATTGAGCATTTGTCGGCTTTTCATTTCCTTTGGTATGAGTTTACAATAGTGTAAGACCATTAGAGTGGGCTGAAAATGTTTTTTTATCGATATCAATAGAAAACTTAATGTTATTGATGCCTCGAATACTACATTCAAAAGAAAAGCTCTGTCAAAAAATCTATAAAATGACTTTCTATTTGAATTAGCAAACTAGTAGCAGATTTTTCTTCTGAAATAGATATTTTAAGTAAATTTTTTGTAATTCAGTTTTAGAAAATAACAGAAATTTTTCGCCATTTTACTGATTCTGTCTGCTGCAAGATTTTATTTTTCACCCCACTCAATTATCGATGTTTGTTTGCTTGTATGTGGAATATGTTGTTTAAATGTTGTTGATCTTTTTCTGTTCAGATTTTTTATTTTTTTTTTTTTTGTTTTAAATTTTTTATTTGATTTTATGTGTTCACTCTTTGATGATTTTGTTTTATTTTAACTCATGTTGATGCAATTTTTAAATTACCTTTTAATGGCATGTACTTTAGACCCGCTTTTAATGCCATATCTGTGTTAAGGTTCATCACCATGGTATGAGATTGATGAGTTTACTTTTTTTTTGTTTTTTTTTTTTTTTGTTGCTTTGTGTTAAAAAGCTGTTGTCTTGGTGTTGTTTGTTATATAAGTTCTTCTGTGTTGTAAAAAAATTTAATTTCAGATTCGATTTTCTTGAAAACAAGATTCTGTTTTATTTTTTTTTTTTTGTATTTTTTTATTAATTGGAAAAATTTATGCTTTAGTGATTAAAGAGAGAAACAAATTTGTTGTTACACTTTAATGTTAAGTGGAAAATTTAATCATCTTTAAGGTGAGAAAAAATCTTGGATTTTTTTTTGTTTTAAGTATGCAAAAGAAAAATACAAGAAAATTGCATATTTTAAGAGTGAAGGTAAAATTATTAGAAAAGGCTAAAATTTAATATCACGTATATTTATTTTTTTTATAGAAAATTGTTTGTGTTATCGATAATTGCAAAAATTTGCATTAAAGCCTTTTTTCGCGATATCGATAACTCCACACTATTTTTGTATTAAAATATTTTTATAGAAAACACATATAATTTTATATGTGAAATTCTATGTATAATCGATAAATCGATAACTACTCACTATTTTTATAGAAAGGTTTGTGAGTTATCGATATATCGATAACTTGACACAATAACAATAGAAAGTTTTATCGATATATCGACAACTAGAAAATATTGTGTTTTCGGCATATCGATAACAATTTACAATTTTCTATAAAAAAAATTGTGACAAATCACACAATTTTCTGTAGAAAATTTTGCGTTTTCGATAATCGATAGCTATACACAATTTTTTGTTGAAAATATATATAACTATACATACTCAGTTTTCTATACAAAATTTGTGTGTTATCGATATTTCGATAACTAAACACAATTTTCTATAATTTTTTTCCTGTTATCGATATGTCACTTAATGTAAACAATTGAATAGTTCATGCGAATAAAGACGAATAGACCATTTGTAGAATTTTACAGGGGACAATAAAAACGCAGGAAACGGTTAAAAAATAATATTTTTGTCAACTTTTTGGTATTAGCTTAAAGATTTAGGTCACATCTACCTATATACAAAATTTTAGTAAGGTATTCGAAAGAGAACTTTCCAAAAAATTGGACTTAAATTTTTGCTTAAATGGAAAAAGGGCGAATATCCAAAAAAATGTATTGAAATTTGAATAAAAATGTGTTATTTTGCAGCAGATTTTGACTACATTTTCATGAGACTTGCAATACTTGACGAACTATGGTTGGTATTTGTTTGTAACACTTTAAGGACTTCAAGGATACACTTTTTAAGGATTGTCAGGACATGGAAAAAATTTTTTTTTTGTTAATTTTTTTTTAATATTCCTGCTATTTGATGCAGTAGTAATTCTTTATGACACTAAATACATTTTTAGGAATTATAATATTAACCCTTGACTGCATACTACGACGTATAATAAAAGGACATGAAAAATATTTTTTTTATTCCTGACATTGGATGCAGTATTAACACTAAATGTTTGTATGTGCTAAGATTGTTTTTTTTTTTTGTGTACAATTTCAAATTTTAGCTAATATCAATTTTAAACTCGCAGCTAAATAATTTTTATATAATATTTTGTTAAGGATGGATATTCGCCCTTTTTTCTTTCCACACTTTAAAGTCTTATAACTCAAGAACGGTAAAATTGTTTGCCAATATAATAAGTGTGGTTTGATATCGAATTTTTAAAAATTGGTAGTTTGTTCCTTTACTCAAACTTCTTTTAATCATAACTTCTTCAATAATGGTCCGAATTTCAAATTTTTTATTTCAAAATTTTTGTTTTTTTACGTACTTTCTAAAAAAAATCCCAAAAAATTCTTAAAGGCGCTCTAGTATGCGATTTTTAAGTTTTAAAATTTAAATCTCAATTTTGAAAATGTTTGTACTCTTCGATTTTTTTGAAATTTTTTTGTGTAAAACTTCTATCAATTCTACAAATTTTTTTCCCAGGAAGATCGTGGGATAACGATTATTTCTATTTTTTAAAATTTTTTTAAAAAATTTTATTGTAATTTTTCAATCTTAAAATCATTTCTACTGCTCCAATGGTGCGTCATAGAGGGGTCCTTTATAAGACCGACCCCCATTAATTTTTACGTCTTAACATTTCTTTGGAACAAACTAATACCCTATCTCCAATTTCTAAGGGGGCTCCCACACAAAACGACATTTTTTTAAAATTTGTTCCAACCGCTCTAACCCAGCAAAAACTTGGTAATGACACATCATTACCATTCTAATTACTTAGTAATGACAGAAAATTACCTTTAGCATTATTTTGAAATGTAAAATAAGGACTTATTAATAATGACTAACATAAGTCATTATAATAAAATAAAAAAAAAATTAGAACTAGATTTTCACTTTTTGACTCACTGTACATTATTTTGAATAAAAACAAAATAAAATTAAATATTTTTTTATTTTTTAAAATTTTTTTTTAAATAATTTTTTCATTACCTATAAGTATATATGTAATAAGTTATTAATATTGGTTTGATAATCATTACATTTGGCACATTTGCTTGTAAATGTAATGGGAAAGGTAATTCGAATCAGAAGTAGTTATAACTTTTGAATTTCCCATTACACATTTCATTACTTGGTAATGCAAGTTTTTGCTGGGAACTGCCCTAATAGTGCCCTTAGAGCAACAAAATGTATGACCGACCCACAATATTTTTTTAGTTCAAACATTTTCTCCGAACACACCTACCCTCTATCTTTAACTGTTAAGGCGGTCCACATACAATTTTTTTTATTTTTTGTAATTTTGATTTATTTAATCAGCTTCTACCGGTCCAATGGTGCGTCCGAGAAGGGTCATTAGTGAGACCGACCCCCATTTATTTTTACCCTACAACATTTTTTCAAAACACACCTAAGCCCTATCTTCACTCCCTAAGTAGGCTCCAATACAAATAACAGTTGGAGCAAATTTTATAAAAATGTAATTTTGTATGGGAGCCTACTTAGGGAGTGGAGATAGGGCGTAGGTATGTTTTGTAAAAATGTTGTAGGGTAAAAATAAATGGGGGTCGGTCTCACTAATGACCCCTCTCGGACGCACCATTGGACCGGTAGAAGCTGATTAAATAAAACAAATTTACAAAAAATAAAAAAAATTGTATGGGGACCGCCTTTACAGTTAAAGATAGAGGGTAGGTGTGTTCAGAGAAAATGTTTGGACTAAAAAAATATTGTGGGTCGGTCATACATTTTGTTGCTTTAAGGGCACTATTAGGGCAGTTAGAGCGGTTGGAACAAATTTTAAAAAATGTCGTTTTGTGTGGGAGGCCCCTTAGAAATTGGAGATAGTGTATTAGTTTGTTCCAAAGAAATGTTAAGACGTAAAAATTAATGGGGGTCGGTCTTATAAAGGACCCCTCTATGACGCACCATTGGAGCAGTAGAAATGATTTTAAGATTGAAAAATTACAATAAAATTTTTTCAAAAAATTTTAAAAAATAGTAATAATCGTTATCCCACGATCTTCCTGGGAAAAAATTTGTAGAATTGATAGAAGTTTTACACAAAAAAATTTCAAAAAAATCGAAGAGTACAAAGATTTTCAAAAATGAGATTTAAATTTTAAAACTTAAAAATCGCATACTAGAGCGCTTTTAAGAATTTTTTGGGATTTTTTTTAGTACGTAAAAAAACAAAAATTTTGAAAAAAAAAATTTGAAATTCGGCCCATTATTGAAGAAGTTATGATTAAAAGAAGTTTAAGTAAAGGAACAAACTGCCAATTTTTAAAAATTCGATATCTTTTGAACGGGTCATCAAAAAAATCTGAAAATTTACCACGAAGGAGTTTTCGAAGGGTACTAAAAACTGTAAACAAATTGAAAAAATCTAAAAAAAAAGTTTTTCAAAGTGTCCGATTTCACATGGAATGCCCCATATATAACTATACACAATTTTCTATAGAACATTTTGTTTGTTATCGATAACTATACACAATATTCTGTGGAAAATTTTTGTGTTATCGACAAAAATACACAATTTTTTTTTTGTTATCTATTTATCGGATAATATACACAATTTTCTATAGAAAATTCTTTATTGTCGAAACATATCAATACCTAAAACACAATGTTTTTCCAAATAACCATTTTCGTAACTATACACAATTTTGTATAGAAAATTTTTAATTGTTTTAAACGTTTTATTTGTTTTCAAATAAAACTGTCACCTAAAAAACCTTTTCTAACACCCCCATTTCCTTAATATCTTTTTCAAAAAATTATTTCTCACACTTAATTTAAAATTCAAATAAAAAAATTTGGTTTTCTTTCCTAGACAATTTTGCATACGGGTATTTTAAAATTCTAAAACTGTAGTTAATTTTTGAAAAACAATAATTTTTCTATCAACCACTAGCCAAAACAATTAAAAACAAACATTTTGATATAAAAACTATGCACAAGTACAAGACATCTGCACCAGACAGTCTAGCTGCCAGCCACTTAACATGTCCAATGATAGTAACACTATGTTCAAAGTACAACCCAAAAATCCAAAAGAACCCTGAAATGGAAAATACTCAAAGACTACAAACACTATAATTAGAAAATTTCATAAAAACATAAACATTGAAATGAAAAAAAAAATTCAAATTATTATTTATGATCGTTAATTATTAGGAACGAGTGTACGGAAAAAAAAAGTAACTAGACAACGCCAGGCCTACACCCAATAATTAAAATTATATTTAAAACATAAAAACTTCCGATACATGAACAATTTTTAACAACAATTGAGATGAAATTAAAACAAGTTCCCACAATTTTCCAATTTAAAGAAAATATGTTAATTTTTTTTTTCTTTGTTAAATTGAAGGTAATAGACGTGTTTAAACATTCAAAATTTATACTTACCAGCAGCAAAGAGAAATCAATGAATATTTAGCACCCCCTTAAATTTGGTAAAATTTATTTGAAAACTTTAAAATTAAGAAAAATTTAAGAATTCAAGTGTTTTAGCAGAAAGTGCACACAGAAAAATAGTTTAAACAGTTGTTACATATTAAATGTGTAATAGTACATATTAAATGTGTACTGGTAGACATTAAATATTTAAAAATACACACTAAATGTGTAAAACTACAGATGGTTTTGAACACTTTGAAAAATTTACTCGATAATTACGAAAAACTTATGATTTTCACAAAATAACCACAGAAAAATAATGAAAACTGATTTAACATAGTAAAAGTACTCATTACATCTGTTGTAGCAGCTGCAAAGAATAATCAATTAATATTTAGATAGCATCCTCTTAATTTTGGAAAAATTTACTCAAAAACTTGAAAACTAAAGATTTCAATTAATTTGGCAGAGCTACAGACGATTTCTTACATACTGGAAAATGTAATCGAAAACTGTAGAAAACTTAGGAGTTCGATTGTTTAACCTGAAAATTCGTAAAGAAAGATGAAAACGTGGTTTTACACATTAAATGTGTAATATTACACATTCGATATGTATTAGCAGCAAAATTGTATCAATGAATATTTAGCAACCTCTTGATTTTGGAAAATCTACTCAAATTTCATTGTCTGAGCAGAAAGTAATGTTTAATATGTATTACACATATTTATTGTGTAAAAGAACATATTACACCGTCCGACAAAAATGAACAAGAGTCGTTTAACAAGAACTGCATAATGTTTAAAACTAGAGACTAAATGTAGTAAAAGTGCATTTACAGTTTTTCATTTCGTGATCATGTTTCCGTTTAAAAGAACTTCAAAGTTTTAGTCGATTAAATTTTATAACTTATTTTTTTATAATTTGTCACTATTGATAGCAAATGGAAGAGGAGGATCTCCTCTAATTTTCTTATTTTATTTTTTTTAAATATTAGGAAATATGAGGTAAGTTGCGTCCATTCAAAAATGTGTCCTTCAATATCATTCAAAATTTTCAACAAAATATTTCGATATATTTAAATGACTTTATTCACATCCTTTTATCCTGATTTGAAAAAACATATAAATGGAAAAACTAGGGAAGATCCTCCTCTTTAATCTGCGTCACCAGTGTCATCCCAGGACAATTACAAATATTTTTAAAAAAATATTTTAGAAAATGTACCCTTTAAAACTTTGAAGTCCTTTTAAAAGGAAACAGGATCGCGAAATGAAAAACTGTAAAGGCAGTTTTACTTCATTTGATCTCTACTTTCAGACGTATATAATCCGGTTCATGTCTAATATTGGCTTTCGGACGGTGTTATATCTGTTAAACTACAAATTATTCCTTCTACAAATTATTACTTCACAAATTAATGTACACATAAACCTTGTCAAATTACCTGGAAAAAGTCTCGTAATCCCATTTTACAAATATTTGACAGTTTTCCTTGTTTATTAACAAACAAATTGGGAACGAAATTTAAATTTTTTTTTGTAATTTTACAATTTTTTGTGGTAATTTTACAAATTTTCAAAACAATTTTACAAAAAATAAAATCTAGTAAATTCAAGAGAATTCCTTGTAAATTTAAAATCTTATTGGTAAAAATTTTATAAAATTACAAAAATAAATCGTTACTTTTACTAGGAATTCCCGTAAAATAAGAGCTTAAAAAAATTAGTAAAGTTGCGAAACCTCCTTGTAAATTTTATCGTCTCAAAAAATTTGTATATTTACAATTTTATTGGTAAAAATCTTGTAGAATTACAAATTATTTGTAAAAAGCTGTAAAATTACTAGGAATTGTTGTCAAATAGGAGGTAGCAAAAAACAATGGAATAAACTTTTCTTGTAATTTTACAAAGTTTTTTTTAGTGTAAATTACGAAAGAATGCTCAAGTGAAAAAAAAATAATAAAAATTTTGAAAAGAAATATTTTATTGCAAGTAAAAACATTTTTTTTAGTAATTTTAGAGAAAAGAAAATTGACAAAATTTTTGTTAAGTGTAAAATTTTTTTTGAGTGTAATTTTTTTTGTGCAACATTTTTTTCGAGTGTAATTTTTTTAGTAATCATTTTTTTAGTAATTTTAGAGCAAAAAAATTTACAAAATTTTTTTTGAGCGTAAAATTTTTTTTGAGTGTAAAATTTTTTTTTAGTGTAAAATTTTTTTCGAACGTAATTTTATTTAGTGTAAAAATATTTTTAAGTGACAAAAATACTTTGTAAAATATTTTTCTGACTTACCAATTAAAAATTAAGAAAAGAAAAATTTTCTATGGAGTAAAAAACATTTTTTTAGTAATTTTAGAGAAAAAAAAATTGACTAAATTTTTTTGAGTGTAAAATTTTTTTTTTGTGCAAAATTTTTTTCGAGTGTAATTTTTTTTAGTAAACATTTTTTTAGTAATATTAGAAAAAAAAATTAACAAAATTTTTTTGACCGTAAAATTTTTTTTGAGTGTAAATTTTTTTTTTTTTTAGTGTTAAATTTTTTTCGAGTGTAATTTTTTTTTAGTGTTATAATATTTTAAAGTGACAAAAATACTTTGTAAAATTTTTTTCTGACTTACCAATGTTTTTAAAGCTTGTTAACGGTTGTTTTAATAAGTGAATTTAAGGTGAAACCAATATGAACTTCACGGGTTTCTTAATAACTTTTGAACTTTTTGGCTGAAATTCAATAAGAACCAGAGCAGAGGAACGATAACCATATATGCCAAGCTTCAGCAGCCTCAGCATTGTCTTTGAAAAGTTAGTGTTTTGTTAACTAGTAAATTTGCGAAAAATCCATTCCGAATTTCACTCTTTTGCTTATAACTTTTGAACCACTTGACCGATTTTGCCAGATTGCAACACCAATCTGCCTAGGTAAATGACAAATATATGTGCCAAACTTCATCAGCCTCGGTAAAGTCGTTTAAAAGTTGTTTTTTACAGACAGACGGACATCGGTAGATCGACCTCAAATCGGTTGAGGATTAAGAATATACAGGGTGATTCAGTCACAAACTGCTGAATTTCACCAGCGTATTTCTTGGCTCATTTCATCAAAATATTTTCACTACGATCATCCCCTAAAAAGCAAGTGTGCTTTTTTTTAAGGTATCTATGCTATTTCAGTTTTTTAAATAGTTTTAATTGATTCTGAGAGTTCTCCCAAAGTCCTTTCCAGCAAGCCCAAAAACAAAATATCTTACCACTGGTTCAGAAGTTAGCAATTTTACCCTACTACCCTCTTCCATTCGCACACTTACATTTTCGGGAATGATCGTAGTGGACATATTTTCATAAAATGATCAAGGAATATGCTGGTGAAATTCGGAAAGGTCGTGACTAAATCAATCTGAAAATTTTCGAAACGCTGCCATTTCGCACACTTGCATTTTCGGGGATGGTCGTTGTGGACATATTTTTATGAAATGAGCCAAGGAATACGCTGGTGATATTCCGAGGGTCCTACTTAATCACCCTGTACTTTATTAAATTTGCCGTCGAATGACTTTTGCCGAAGTTCCATGGATGAAGAGGAGTTGGAAACTATCGAACACTTTTTTTGCCATTGCCCGGCACTTTCTGGTCAGCGACTTGCTTCACTGGGATCTAGGGAGCTGTACGATCATTCTGATTTGTCGGATGTCAAAATTCAACATCTAAGGAGTTTCATAAGAAGCTCAAACTGGTTTAACGACAGGGACTAGTAGGGAAACCTATTACGATCCCGTGGTATCACAATGGACCTCAGAGTCTACGTGTGTTGACGTTAAACGTCAGCAGCCACTTACAACCTAACCTAACCTATATACTTTATTGGGGCCTAGACCAATATTTCGAGGTGTTACAAACGGAATGAAAAACTTATATACCCTTTCATCACTAGAGTGGAGGGTATAACAGGGTATTAAGAATTACTGCTTTAATTTTCTTAAAACCAAAAAGATTTAACTTGGATAACAATTCTCCTGCTGGTAAATAAAAAATTGTTTCACCAGCTGGTGAATAAAATGTTACATAACTATTTTTTAGCTATTTTGTTTTTCAATTAATTTTTTTCCATTAAAAAAAAAATTTTCTTATCAAAAAATTTGTACATCAACAATTTTTTGGTTTTAATTTTTTTCTTAATTTTTTTTTTATCAAAACCTTTTCTTATTAACAATTTTTTCTCATTAAAGTTTTATTGGACCAAAATTACTTTTTTACCAAGTCTGAACTTCTTCTGATATAAAAATGATTTATTTGTTTAACCAAAGTGCAAAAATCAAGTGAGTGTGAAAATTCGTTGTTCCGAATCTTTTGGTTTGGACTGCATCTTACATTCACGGACAGCCGGATGGGATTTACCATTTTTTTTTCAGTGTAGGTACTTAGAAAAAAAACTAACAATAAGTAAATATCACTTAAAGTGTGACCCCGTGATAATATGGTCTTCCGTTAAGTATACAGCACACGCTCATCATAATAAATTAACAATTATTTAAAGAGAATAAGAAAAACCTTAACATCCCGTAAAAAGGAAATTTTAAATTGCCATTGACATTTCCGTTTTGAAAAAAAATAGTACCTCACATAATTCATATTTAAAAACAAAAAAAACTATTAATAAATAAACCGTATATTATATTTGAGATTTTAATTTTGATAAATAATTTACAAACATTTTTCTTTTGATAAATTTCCTAAAAAAAATCCGTTAAATACAATTTATTAAAATTGTCAACACCTGTAAAAAAGACAAATAATGAACATAAAAAAGGTCAAGGAGGAAGAAAATTGTATACCCGGTCTGCTTGTTACTGAAAGTAAATTTATTTTTTGTACATGTCTTTACTAAAATATCAAAAATATATAAAGTGTAATAATAATATACTCACAGGTGTCCACAATAACAACTCTGTTGTTTTTTTGGCTGACCATGTATTTGACTGGACTCCACCATACAATCGTTGAAAACTTTAATAGTAATCAAAGATAATCAAAAGGTCTTGTTTAAGCCCATACCATTTGCTAAAGCCATTTAAGGTATTTGATACAAAAAAAAAATTAACAGTGGTCCTTAATGTCTAGTTGGAGAAACCAAGCATAGCTAAAGTTCAGTAAGAAAAGTTTAATTCGGCATTGAAAAACTACTAAATTCGGTTGTGCCGAATCTTTGATACTCACCAACATGTAGAAAAACTAAAAAAAAATAGCAAAACATTTTTGCCAGGGGTGTTTTTTTTTAACATGATAATGTTTTTAGGCTGGTGTCTAATTTTAAAAAAGTAGCAAGACGCCACCTCAGTTTGACTATATAAGCTAACAATTAACGAAGAAAACAAGATTTTCAATTTTCATTTTCTAAAAACCAAAAATTTTAATAACTTGGGTTTGTAACTTGGATAATAATTTACCTCGTGGTGAATAAAACAGTTTTTCACCAGCTGGTGAATAAAAAGTAACATAATTATTTTTCAACAAAAAAAAAAATTTTTTTCATAAATTTTTTTTCATCAAATTTTTTTTTATCAATTTTTTTTTCATCAATTTTTTTTTTTTTCCTCAATTTTTTTTCCATAATTTTTTTTTCCATAAATTTTTTTTAACCATTTTTTGTTTATTTTCATCAAATTATTTTTTTTTCATAAAATTTTTTTTCATCTTATATTTTTGATCAATTTTTTTTTCATCAATTTTTTTTTTATCAATTTTTTTTTCATAAAATTTTTTATTATCAACTTTTTTCTCACCAAAAAAATTTTTTTTCGTATATTTTTTATCATCAATTTTTTTTACATCAAAAAATTTTTCTTTTCCTCAAAAACTTTTTTTTATCAACATTTTTTTTCACCAAAAAATTTGGGTTCGTTAAATTTTTTTTTACATAATTTTGCTTTTCGTGAAAAACTACTACTTTTTCACCAAGTCTATGCTTTTCGCATAAAAATTGTCCATTTGTTTATCAAATGTACATAAACAAGTGAGAGTGTTATATTCTTTGTTGTCGAATCTTTTATACTCTCCAAAATGTAAAAACATTTTTTTGCACTCACTTACGAAATGTAAACCTCTTTTGGTTTTTTAATGGGGTCCTCGGCTGATATTTCAATAAGTTTTGCATGGAATAGCAAAGTAATATAATATTATTTTTTCTAACAAAAAATTTGCTTTGGCAAGTACACCCAAATCTTCCGCAAAACATTATCATGATTTAATGAGTACAAAATTTGCAGGCATTTTTTTTTGTTATGTGAAATTCGCGTTTTCGCGAAAAACGCCAAACAAAAAAAATGTGTTTCATATAGTGTTTATAAACCGGTTAACCGAAGAATCGGTTTATTCCCGAAATTTCGGTTTTTTTGCAAACCGGTTAACGGGAATTGGAAATTTCCGGTGCACCGAAAACCGGTTTTTTTCTGTCGGTTAACTGGTTTTTTAAATACATTCAAATAGGAATATTTTTGTAAATATTAAGGCCTTTATTCATAATACTTAAAGTGTACTTAAAGTAGGTTTATTTGACAAATATTCATGCAATATCAGTCAAATAAACCTACATTAGATTTAATTTACTCATTATGAATAGCCCAGTAAGGATTTTCACTTATTTGTTAGAGTTGTCAAAACCGCTTTCCGAAGTGTTCGAAAAATCGATTTTTTTCTATTTTTCCGGTTTTTTAAAATCGGTTTCTTAAAAAGGCCGGTTTTCGAAGTATTCGAGAAACCGATTTTTTTGTCTCGAATAATCGACTTTTTCATAAATTTATTTTTTTTCGTTATTTTGCATTCAATGAAATTTTTTAGTAAACATCTCTAAGTTGAGAAATCGGATGTCCCCAAATCATTTGAAATGTATCCTTTTTTTTTGCCTTACTTACGAGCATATTTTTTCTACTCACAATCACGTGAGTAAATTTATGACAACTCACACTCACGTTCATTCACACTCACGTTCATTCAAACTTTTTATACAAAAAAAAAAAACTTTTAAAAATTAAGATTTCAAAAAAATTTTTATACAAAAAATTTTTTTTAGCAAAATTTAAATTTTAGCCAAATTCTACAATTTTTTTTTGTCTTTTTCGGGATTTTTAAATTTGTTTGCTTTTTTTGGGACGAAAGGAAATATGAAGAACAAATAAATCACGCAAACTCACGCAAAAAATAGTCTCAGGCATACTGACTCACGCAAAAATTTTGCTCACACACACACACTCACTCACGCAATTTTTTTCCTCTAACACCCACTTACAATCACGTGAGTGACTTAAATTTCAGTCACACTCACGCGCGAATCACGCACTAAACTGCTCATGTGCCAATCTCTATTCTGAAGTATGTACAAATAGCTTGTTTTGCTTTCCTTTTTTATACCCTCCAACTACAGTATGGGGGTATACTCACTTTGTCATTCCGTGTGTAACGCATCGAAATATCGGTAGGGGACCCCATAAAGTATATATATTATTGATCAGTGATCGATTCTAAGACATTCTAGCGATGTCCGTCCGTCCGTCCGTCTGTCCGTCCGTCCGTCCGTCCGTCTGTAGTTAACACGATGCAGTCCAAAATAAAAGAGCTAGATCGCTCAAGTTTGGCACAAATATGTCTTATGGTCCTAGGCAGGTTAAGTTCGGAAATGGGCCAAATCGGAAAAAAGTTCCCCCTTGAAGAACTAAACCAACCTCTTAAAAATGCTAATTTTTTTAACGTTTTTTTGTATTTTTGTGAACCAAATGAGTTGTTTTTATGTTCGTAGAAGTTTATAGTCCTAAGCTTGGACCAAGAAAATTAAAAAATGCCCCTTGTTTGCCCCGCCCCTCTTTTAAGGGCGTGGATAAAAAAATAACTTAAATTATTATAAAACTATAATACTTAAGTGCACAAAGCAGACAAAAATGAACTTATAAACATATACCGTGAGGGCCAAGGAGTCACCCCAGCTCACCGACCCCTCCCCTTACCTTGCCCCACCTTAAAACAACGCCCCTGTCGAAAATTTTTTTTTTTAATTTTTTTACATGTTGGAGGGTATAAAAGATTCGGCACAGCCGAATTTAACACTCTCACTTGTTATTGTTTTGTTTTACTTTTTATCAAATAAATAATTAAAAAACTAAAACCGAAAAACCGATTATTCGAAACCGGTTTTTAGTTACAAAACCGAAAAACCGATTTTTTTAAAAGGCGGTTTTTTGAAGTATTTGAAAATCGGTTTTTGAAATTGACGAATATTTGACAACTCTACTTATTTGTTATGATATTTTCAAAATTTTGTTAAAAACTCCTTGAAAATCCGCGAGAGAGAAAGTCTAAAATATTTTTTGTCTTCAATAAACAATTTTCCTAGTAGAAAATTTATTCAGAATCTGGTACATATTTAAATTACTTACTCACAGTTGTAAGCGTTTTTTTGACACTTCATTGAAATTTTAATAAGTGAGTGTTAACCAGATACTAAAATTGCTGTTAATGGATAAAATGTCAATAAAAGAACACCAAAAAACCGGTACTGCAATTTACAATGAATTGATGTATTTTTTATTCCGGTTTAACCGATAAAACCGGGATAAACCGAAAAAGCTGATTTTCGGTTAACCGTGAAACTGGTTTTCCAAAATGTCGGTTTTTTATAAACACTAGCTTCATAACATATATAACCCGAAATATTGGTCCTAGACCTACCTTCAAGTATACCGATCCACTCAGAAATACTTATTGAGTCGATTTAGCGATGTCCGTCCGTCTATCGGTTTAAGCACGATACAGGTTGCAATTTTCAATCAATTGACTTGAAATTTAAAACTTAATCATCTTTAGGTTCAGGGACGAAGCCTCATGAATTTGGAAATAATCGGTTCATGGTAAGACCTAGGCCCAATACAAACGACCCCTTTGGATTAGGCTTAAATGGATCTTATAACTGTACTTTAATAGATGTCGCTTTGAAATTTAACAGTTAATCAAATTTTGTATGCACAAATCATCATTCCAAATTTCAAAGGAATCGAATTAGTCCTTCTGGTAGTCCCCATACAAACCACCCTCCCGAATTCTCATAATTTCCTCAAAATTCATAAGAATGGAAATATTTGATAAAAATTTTATTTTTAGGTGTAAACGTGTACTTTGGTAACCTTATTAAATCGGAATATAATTGGACCATTTTTGTACTTAGTTCCCAATAAAAAATTTCGACCGATATTCAGGTAAATCGGTCTATTGGCAAACAAACTCGCCATATCTGATGGAAGCACAGCTGAGTGCTATCGGGCGCGTCCACAGGTTGCGGATAGTGGAAAGTTCCGTAGATATACGGAACAGCTGCAATTGCAGTCGCGGACAATCAGCGGTTCCGGGAGGAGAGTCTCAGAGGGTTTCCGGGTGGCGCCGGACTCCTAACAAGTTCTGAGTGCCAATGATACTCGGAACGTCAAGGCGAGTGATTGGCGCCTTTAAATAACTAATTGCCACCTACAGCCCGCCTGGAGGCCATGCTGGCAGCCCCAATTCCAGGATCGGATGCAGAAGCCCAATCAGCTACTCATCTTAAAACAAATGATTACCGAAACCTCAAACAATGTAAGAGGCCCTATGCTGCCTATAGGAACTAAAGGAACCAATATATATATATTGGCAAACAAAATAAACCAATTCCACTAAAATTTTATAAGTGTGTGTTTTCTACACTAAATAAAGATCTAACAAAAAATCGATCCAATCGGTCCATGTTCGGACTTGGGACCCATTTTCAGAAAAACACTGGTGTAGGGTATCATATATTCGGTCTTGACCTGCTATAACTTTCTTACTCGTTTTATCATATTTTTAAGATCATAGATCAATTATACTCTAACGTTTTATACCAGATTTTTATTTCTACCAATAGCTGCTGTGCAGGCTTTCAAAAAAGCCAAAAATAGCGTTTTTCGCATTTTCAACAACGAATAATTAAATTTTTAAACGTTATGGAACAATTTGGAGCACAGATTTGAAATCAGCGAGTCAAGCTCTTTAATAATTACACCGCTCAACACTCATTTTCCGGTTTGAATTCTGATGATCAATTTTAGTAGACTTTGATCTCCTGATTCCAAATCTGTTCTCCAAATTTTTCCCATCACATCCAGATTTTTAGTTATTCACTGTTGAAAATGAGAAAAATTACGATTTTTGCATTATTTGAAAGCATGCACAGCAGCCATTCAGTGGAATACAAATCTGGTATAAAGCGCAAATGTAAAATTTTTCTATGGTCCCCAAAATAGAACACAATATTTTTCAAATTATTACGTTTGGTTGGGCTTTAATTGCGTTTTAAAATGATACTGTTAAAATTACCATTTTTGTAAAATTTACCTTAGTTTTTTTTTGATATTTTTCAAAGAAAAACCCAAAAAAAAAATAAATATTTTACAATTTTAAGTTTTCTGTGTTATTTTTCGTATAACCCGGAAGATATGTTTAATGGGTTTAAAAGTCTATAAGAAAGAATGAACTTTTGCCTAAATTTTGAGCTCATCATAGTGAAGATTGATCATATGGTTTTTGTTTTAGAGCCTTTTATAAATGGTGCTTTTTCTAATTTTTTTCACAGTGTTTTTTTTTAAATACATGTTTGGCCAATACTAGTGCAACAACTTCAAATTTTTTTGATCATATATTTGAGATCATAGTTCAATTCTACTCTAACGCTTTATACCAGATTGTTATTCTACCCAGTGGCTGTGCAGGCTTTCAAAAAAGTCGAAAATCGCGTTTTTTTCGCATTTTCAACCGCGAATAATTAAAATTCTAGACGTGATGGAAAATTTTGGAGCCCAGATTTGGAATCAGCGAGTCAAAATCTTTAAAAATGTTCTATCAAACTTCAAACCGGAGCCAAAAACCTTCGATTTGTTGAGCGGTGTTATCTATGCAACTTCAAACTAGAGCCAAAAACCTGATGATTTGTAGAGTGGTGTAATCCAAAATATTGGTGGATATTTTTCGAAATTCTAACACTTTAAAATGATCGTGGTGAATAAAACGTAACAAAATTATTTTTTATCAAAATTTTTTTATTTTTTTTTTTTTCGACAAACCTTTTTTGTTCATCTTTTTTTATCTAAAAAATTTTTTTTTCATCAAAATTTTTTGTTTCCAAAAATTTTTTTTTTTTTTTTTTAAATTCTTTTGTCATTATAATTTTTTTTTTTCATAATTTTCTTTTAATCAAAAAAATTTCTAAATTATTGTTTTCTGTAAAGACAGTCGAGCTCAGGCTCTAATTATAATTATGTATTTTCATTTTTTGATTTGTTATATATGGTTTTGAATTGAGAAAAGTGTGAAAGAAAAATGTCTAAATTTTTAGAAAAA
This sequence comes from Pegoplata infirma, assembly GCA_963921195.1. NCBI lineage: Eukaryota > Metazoa > Arthropoda > Insecta > Diptera > Anthomyiidae > Pegoplata > Pegoplata infirma. The sequence continues at coordinate 224,309,980 of OY992538.1, forward strand.
TCAAAATTTTTCTTTCACACTTTTCTTAATTCAAAACCATATATAACAAATGAAAAAATTATAATACATAATCATAATTAGAGCCTGAGCTCGACTGTCTTTACAGAAAACAATAATTTAAAAATAACGACTATAAGTCGCCCTAAGTGGCAATCAGTATCTTTGGAAAAATGGCAACACCTAACATTTGTGTCTAAAATATAGACCATGTCTGGCAATGTTTGCAAAAATAAGTACTTAGATCAGAATTGATGAAGGAGAGGAAGAAGAATAATGATTACTAAAAATAAGTTTGTTTACACAAATTACAATAACAAACTCTTCTGTAAGAAAAAACCAACAGCAACAACCACACTCGAATTGAAAAAATCAGATTTAGTTGATACTTGCTTAACAGCCTACTTGGCGTATCGGTCTAGAGTGATTGTGCGTTACAAGCAGTTAATAGCAAAGTATTACAGATGATGATGAGTTTAATCCTTGTCGGCTGCGATCTGTAAATAATTTTCACATATAGAGTTTTATTGATTTTTTTTTTTTTTTTTTATTTTTTTTTTTAATATTTAATAATAAAATTTAATAAAACTAAAACTCGATGTTATATTGAAAATAAATATTTTTTTATGGAACAACAAATACGAGAACTCCTAAAATGTAGATTGGAAATCATTTCGAAATCGATTAGTTTTTCAATAAAAATATGAGTTCGAGAAACGTTAAAATATCGACTGTATATAATATCGACTTCGAATCGTTATTGCGGAAAAGCCTCGAAAAAACTTCGAAAAAATTGTCGCCTCGAAACTGTGCAGACTGGGAACTAAATAAATTTGACATTAAAAGTTTTTCTGAAGATTATTATAACTGGATAATATGAAACTAGTAAGAAACAAACCAGGATGTCTAAATTTTTAGAAAAATTAAAATTTTTCTTTCACACTTTTCTCAATTCAAAACCATATATAAAAAAATTGCTTTTCATAAATTGTTTTTTAATCAAAATCGCTTTTTTCATCAAAGTTTTTTGTTGTATTATTAGATGTTACTCCTAAAAATCGTTTTGTACCACTGTATTCAACAACTAAACACATTCATATGACCAACATAAAAATATATAACGATTTTTTTTCCTTATAAAAACCTTTAATAATAACACTTATATTTCTCACATGTTAGTGTATGTATGGACACACTTCCAAGCAATAAACGTAATAAAAGGGATTTTTACTTTTTATTCTACAATTTTACTGATTTCTGGATTTCTGTTTCCTTCTGCTTCATCTTTTAAGAAATAATTTAATAAATACTATTAAAGAAAGACTAACGTAGACTTTAAGGCATTAAAAATGGAATGTCTCACACTCTTCTAGGTACACCACTACTATGATTTTTTTCGTCTCTATATTAATAATTGTATATAATTATATGACTGTCTGTAATTTCCACTACACTCGTTTAACTATAGTAAAACTACTAACTAACAATAGTCATTGCAAAGCATAGAAAATAAATATAAAATTTTTTTTTTTAGTTCAATATACTATTGAAATGTACTAGTAGGAAAGTGAATTGAAACTGGAGAAATAATTCTACTAATAAAATATTTTGTTGAATAAAATATTTTATTCAACAAACTTTTTTATTGATTTAATTACGAAAATAAACAATGTAAACAATTAAAGAAACAACACCATAGAAATAATTTTTTAACAACAACGATTATTGTGATTAAATTTTGATCATTTTAAATTTTAATTAATATTTAGTTAAGGAAATTAATATCTTTAACAAAAATTTTAATCACTGCTTTGTTTTGGGAGAGAGTTTTCAAATCTAGCAAATTTCTATTAATGTTGCTGTATTTATAAAATAATATACAATCATATGGAATGATATCTGATAGTATATGAAAAGATGTAATTTTATCCAAAAAACTTTCACTTTTTCACTAGGAATAATATAATATGGTGAATTGCGATTTTTTTTCACCCAGTTTTAATAAAATTTTCTACTGGGCTCTGTACGCTATTATAATGTTTAGTTACATTAATGTGATTTGATTTTTTTGCTATTTTTTTGTATTTGTTTCATTTGTTGTTTATAATAAATATAATACTATACGTGACTATTTTTATTCCTAGTTTTTGTTGTTTGTTAATATAATGAACAAAAAAAAAAGGATATTAATAGAAGTTTTATATAAATGACTATTTGTCTGTCTGGTTGTCTCTCCATGAATATGCAGTACTACTAATAGTTTTGTTTAATAGACCTTACACTAGAATAAAATAAACCTCAATAACAATAATAATTTTGTAGTTTGATGTTGTTCAGTCGTTATATTGTAAATAATTTTTTCAGTATAGCCAAGCAAAAATTTTCAATTTCGTAGATCGGAGAAAACTTTTTTCTAAGGATATTTTTACAAGATTCTAACCTTTGATAAGTTCTGGATTATGGATAATTAAAAAAATATATAATAATAAAAATATCTTGATTTTTATACCCTCCAACTACAGTATGGGGGTATACTCACTTTGTCATTCCGTGTGTAACGCATCGAAATATCGGTCGGGGACCCCATAAAGTATATATATTATTGATCAGTGATCGATTCTAAGACATTCTAGCGATGTCCGTCCGTCCGTCCGTCCGTCTTTAGTTAACACGATGCAGTCCAAAATAAAATAGCTAGACTCCTCAAGTTTGGCACAAATATGTCTTATGTTTCTAGGTTAAGTTCGGAAACTGGCCAAATCGGACCAGGGGGGAAAAAGTTCCCCCTTGAAGAACTAAACCAACATCTAAAAAAATACACATTTTTTCATGTTTTTCTGTATTTTTGTTAAATAAATAAAACATTTGGTATCTTTATCGCGACGGGAAAGTGCTCTCAATGTCCTCCACAGACCCCATCGACCCCCCGCCCCAAAAAAAAAGAAACGCCCATGACAAAATTTTGTTTTTTAATTTTTTTTTACATTTTGGAGGGTATAAAAGATTCGGCACAGCCGAATTTAACACTCTCACTTGTTTTTTTTTATTATTAATTTTGAACATGAAACAATTTCTATTGCGCCCAATTTGAAACACATTTGACGATTTTTTTTTAATTATTTTTTTTTATCAAAATTTTTCATCATTTTTTTTTTCATCAAAAACTTTTTTTCATCAAAAACTTTTTTTCATCAAAAACTTTTTTTTAATCAAAATTTTGTTTTTATCGAAAAAAAATTTTTTTATCATAATTTTTTTTTATCAAAACGCCCAGGGGCGCTTTTTTTGGTGGGGGGGGGGGTTGGTAGTGGTAATTGGGGGGGGGAGTGCAAATTTCCTCTCGAATATGTGTTTAAAAATTCATTCTTATGCTTTTTGCGCTAAAGATATACAAGTTTATCGATATTTAAACAAAATTTTATTCCACGCCCATAAAAGAGGGGCGAACCGAAAAAAACGACATTGTCTAATTCTTTGTGTCCAAATGCAGGACTTTGAACTTATTGTAGCATAAAAATGTTGCATTTGTTAAAAAAAAACACAAAAAAAATCATGTTCAAAAAATGTGTTTTTCAGAGGTTGGTTTAGTTGTTCAAGGGGGGACTTTTTTCCCCCTGAACCGATTTTGCTCATTTACGAACTTGACCTGCCTAGGAACATAAGACATATTCGTGGCAAATGTCGGGAGTTTAGCTCTTTTATTTTGGAATGCATCGTGTTAACTACAGACGGACAGACGGACGGACGGACATCGCTAGAATGTCTTATCGATCACTGATCATAAATATGTATACTTTATGGGGTCCTAGACCGATATTTTGATGCGTTACACACGGAATGACAAAGTGAGTATACCCCCATACTGTAGTTGGAGGGTATAAAAAATATGCAAAAAAAATGGTCAGGCTTGGTTAAAAAGTAATTTTTCTTGAAGAAAATTTAGTTAAATTTCCTACTTATATAAATATTGTTTTTCGGAATTTTCAAATAAACAAATCTAAAGATTCCATATAGAAAAATTCTAGGGTACTGAGTCTTTTTTCCAACAGAAAAAAATTTGAAATTCTTAGATATTTTTCTTAGAAAAAAATCTGGGATTATTTCCTTTTTATCCTTCTCTCCTTCTTAGAGTTTTCCTATGGAAAATTTCACAAATTTTTCCTTTTGAATATTTCTTAATTTTTCCTGTATAAAAAAATTTTAAGATTTTTCCATAGAGAAGTTTTCAGATTTTTCCTAAAGAAACATTAATTTTTCCTATGGAAAATTATCAAATTTATCAACTTTTATCATAAAGAAAAATTATCAAAATTTTCCTATAGAAAAATTCTCAAATTTTTTCAATAGAAAAATTCTAAAATTTTTCCAAAAGTGAAATTTTCGAATTTTGTATACATCTCCTTCTTAAAGTTTTCCCATCGAAAAATTCTAAAATTTTTCTTATAGAAAAATTCTCAAATTTTTCCAATAGAATTTTTTTTTTATAAAAAAATTCACAAATTTTATTTCCCTCCTCTTCTCTTTAGACCTTTTCTACAGAAAATTTTTCGGATATTTCCTTTTTGCTGTCAAATAAAATTTTTCATTTAGAAAAATTCTCTGATTTTTCCTGTAGAAAAATTTACAGAAAGAATTTGAGATTCTTTGGCTTTTTTCATAATGGAAATTTCTCACATTATTTCCTTTTCTTTTTATACCCTCCAACTAAAGTATGGGAGTATACTCACTTTGTCATTCCGTGTGTAACGCATCGGTCTAGACTCCATAAAGTATATGTGATCAGTGATAAATACTAAGACATTCTAGCGATATCCGTCCGTCTGTCTGTTCGTCCGTCTGTAGTTAACACAATGCAGTCCAAAACAAAAGAGCTAGACTCCCGAAATTTGGCACAAATATGTCTTATGTTCCTAGACAGGTAAAGTTCGTAAATGAGCAAAATCGGACCAGGGGGAAAAAAGTTCCCCCTTGAAGAGCTAAACCAACCTCTGAAAATTAAAATTGTTTACATGATTTTTTGTGGATTTGTTTAACAAATGCAACATTTTGATACTACAAGAAGTTCAAGGTCCTGTATTTAGACCCAGAGGATTAGAAAATGTAGATTTTTCGGTCCGCCCCCCCCTTTTGTGGGCGTGGTTTAAAAAAAATTAAATAATGATAAATTGTATTTCTTTAGTGCAAAAAGCATAAGAATGAATTTTTAAACATATATTTAGAGAGGAAATCTGTCACCTCATGACTTTTTCATGTTGGAGGGTAGAAAAGAATTTATCAATCTTACTTGTTCACTTTCCTTTTCTCCCCTATCCACTTTTTCGTGTATTTTCTTTTTTTTTTTAATTCGGTTTGGGGGTAGGGGGAAATTTCCTTCCCCCCATGGATTTGCCCCTGTATAGTATATAGAAAAATATTTTTATTTATTTAAAAAAAATCTTTTCGAAATTAAAAAACTTTATTTTCTTTTACAAAACCAATAAAATAAAAAAATGCGAGTGAGCGGTTTTACTGCACTTTTTGCAAGGAATTGTTTTGGTCATGAGTAATTTTTTGATATTTCGCTTCAAAAATATTTGTTTTTTAAAATTCGTTATTTTTCTACAGAAAACGCAAAGTTTTAAGTTAGGAATTGAAAAGTGCAATTTTTGGCAACAAAAATATTGCTATTGAAAAATATGAATTTGCAGTTTTATTGCATTTTCCAGATTAAAAATTTTTGTTTTTAGTATTTTTTTTTTCATATCTCTCATCATTTTCGAGAAAAGCTTAAAATTTCAATTTCAAAAAAAAAAATGGTCCTGGTGAAGATTTTAATTTTTGTCGAAATTATTAATGGACCACCTCAGATTCAAAACCAAGAAAAAATGTTGCAGTGTTTGCAACTTGAGGCTAAAGTCGGTTCAGACGAACCGTGAGGTAGTTTCGAAAACAACTTGAAAGCAACTGAAGCTTGTGACAAATATTTGTTATCCTCTTGGTCAGGACGGTACTGAGTTTTAAGAAAAATTGGTGCAACAGATAAGAAGGGTAAAGGTTAAAGGACGAAAAATATCAAGCACACTACTGTTGTCACTCACAAAATTTTTTGCACTCTAAAAAAAATTTATATTCAATAAAACTTTATTCTAAAAACACTAAAAATTTATTTTTGCACTCATATTTGTTTACATTCAATAATTTAGGGCATTAATTTTAAAAAGTCTGCATTATCGTTTTTACTGCTTCTTTTTTAAAATGTATCTGGTCCAATAAAAATAGTAGAAAATAATTTAAAATTTTGACCACCTAAAATTATCGCTGGGTTATTTTGAAACATTTCGTTATTATTTGTTCTTTTATTGTTATTTACAATAAATTTATTAATTAAATGACAATTTGTCTATTTGTCAGTGTTTATTTTATTTTCAGTTTTATTTTTTGTGCTCAGAGTACTTTGTGTAGACAATAATTGTATAGTAAATATATTATGAAGAATAATTTTGTATAATTATACTAAAAATCTAATTACATGACTTAAATATGACTAGACGTGTGCAGATTTGAAATTGAAAAACAAAAAGAGTTTAAATTAAATTAAACAAAAAAAAAAACTAAAACTCATTTAATTAGTCATGAACTAATTTAAATTGTTTTAAATAATTTAATTTGATAATTGCTATTAAAATTTGTTGTTTAATATTTAGATGAATAAAAGAGAAGGAAAAAATATGATAATTTGTAGTTGTAGTGCGGGGGGTAGTTTATGAATAACACTGTCCGTCAGCCAATATTTAACATGAACCGGATGATATACGTCTGAAAGTAGAGATCAAATGGAGTAAAACTCCATTTACAGTTTTTCATTTCATGATCCTGTTTCCTTTTAAAAGGACTTCAAAGTTTTAAAGGATAAATTTTGTATTTTTTTTTTTTTTAATATTTATAATTGTCCTAGAATGAAACTGGTGACGGCAGATGAAGGAGGAGGATTTCCCCTAATTTTTTCATTTTTATATTTTGCCATATCAGTTTAAAGGATGTGAATAAAGTCATTTGAAAACTTTATAAAATATTTTGTTGAACATTTTTAATGACATTGAAGGACACATTTTTTAATGGACGTAACTTACCTCCTTTTTCCTGATATGCAAAAATTATAGAATAGAAAAATTAGGGGAGATCCTACTCTTTCATTTCCTATCAATTGTGGCATTCTAGGACAAGTGCAAATATTTAAAAAAACAATTATAAAAATTAATCCTCTAAAACTTTGAAGTCCTTTTAAAATAAAACAGGACTACAAAATGAAAAACTGTGAAAGCAGTTTTACTACATTTAGTCTCTAGTTTAAAACGTATAAAATCTAGTTCGTGTTGTACGACTTTTTTCATTTTTGTCGGACGGTGTAATAAGTCTAATTTGCAGAAAATTTCAGTAAAAAATTTAAGAACTAAGTAAGTATTTCAGTATTTTCAGTATAAAATGTAGTCGAAGCTAAAGGTTTAGTTTTAGCAGCAGTCTAAATATTTTAACTATTGCTGAATCCGTAGTTACTGTAGTACTTGTAGTTTATTAAGTAGTCTTTCTAGCAGTCCCAGCAAAAATGACTGCAAAATTTTGTACTCTTGCCCAAAACATTAAATCATGATAATGTTTTGTGGAAGATTTGGGTGTACTTGCCAAAGCAAAGTTTTTTTAGAAAAAATAATGTTATATTACGTTGCTATTCCATGCAAAACGAATTGAAATATCAGTCGAGAACCCCATTAAAAAACCAAAAGAGCTGTACATTTCGTAAGTGAGTGCAAAAAGTGCCAAAAAGTGATTTTACATTTTGGAGAGTATAAAAGATTCGGCACCAAAGAATATAACACTCTTACTTGTTTTATGTTCATTTGATAAACAAATGGAAAATTTTTATGCGAAAAGCTTAGACTTGGTGAAAAAGTAGTTTTGGTAAAAAAAAATGATTTTTTTTTTCACGAAAAACAAAATTATGATAAAAAAAATTAATGACCCCAAAATTTTTGGTAAAAAAAAATTTTTATGAAAATTTTTTGATGATTTTTTTTGATGAAAAGATAAATTTTATGATGTAAAAAAAATTGATGAAAAAAAAATATGAAAAAAAAGAATTTTTTGGTGAGAAAAAAATTGATAACAAAAAATTTGATGAAAAAAAATTTACGAAATGAAATATGATATAAAAAAAATTTATGAAAAAAAAATTTTGATGAAAAAAAAATTAATGAAAAAAAATTGATGAAAAAAAAAATGATGAAAAAAAAATTTTGATGAAAAAACAAAAAAATTATGAAAAAAAAAATTTTGATGAAAAAAAAAAAAAAAATGGTGAAAAAAAAAAATAGATGAAAAAAAAAAATTAATGAAAAAAAAAATTTATGAAAAAAAAATTTGATGAAAAAAAAATTTTATGAAAAAAAAATTGATTAAAAAAAAAATTAATGAAAAAAAAAATGATAAAAAAATTAAAAAAAAAAAAAATTGATGAAAAAAAAATTAATGAAAAAAAAAAAAAGTGATGAAAAAAAAATTGATGAAAAAAAAAAAAAATTGATGTAAAAAAAAAATTTTTGTTGAAAAATAATTATGTTACTTTTTATTCACCAGCTGGTGAAAAACGGTTTTATTCACCACGAGGTGAATTATTATCCAAGTTACAAACCCAAGTTATTAAAATTTTTGGTTTTAAGAAAATGAAAATAGTATTTCTTGTTTTATTTTTCGGTAATTGTAAGCTAATATAGTCAAACTGAGGTGGCGTCCTGCAACTTTTTTAAAATTAGACACCAGCCTAAAAACATTATCATATTAAAATTTATTGCTTAAGTTTAGTCCGTAGTTTTAGAAGTACTTAAGAACTAATTAAGTATTTTAGTATTTTTAGTAAAAAATGTAGTCGATGCTAAAGAGTTAAGTAGTATTAGCAACAGTCGAAATATTTTAACTATTGCTGAATCCGTAGTAACTTTAGTTACTGTAGTACTTTTAGTTTGTTAAGTAGTCTTCCTAGCAGTCCCAGCAAAAACTATGTACATATTTTTTGGCAGTATATGTGGCAGCTGTCAAATTGACTAAACTACAAGTATATATTTTGTTTTTTTAAAAACAGTTATTTGAGTAAATGATTAATAAAGACATTTAAATATTTTACAATTCCTTTCACGTTTCTTATGATATGTACAGATAAGTTTGTGAATATTGATTTAAAATATTATTTTTTTTATATAAATTAATATTTAATTTTTTTTTTATAAATTATCATCATGTTTTTAAACTCTTTATATCTCATTTGAGTAGATTGAGCACGTATTTAGTTTCTTTTTTTTTGTGTTGACCATCTACAAAAATAAATCAAAATACCCAACCCATATATTTCTTGGTTTTAGTTTATTTTAGCCTTATTTTCAAAGTTAATTCACACAATTACAATCTGAAATTCATATGTGATTCATTTTTATTTTATTCCCATAACGTTTAGTTATTATTACCTTATTTTCAAAACATGTATAAGATTATAACAAAGTGATATAAATAAGAGGAAATCCGTAAGAAATGTCTAGATGTAAAAAGGTAACAGAGATTTAATGTCGAATTTACAACAAAAAAATTTAAATACAACAAAAAAAATCAAAATGGTGGTTTAGTGAAATGAACTAGTTCATATAGTTCATTTCGCAGGTTTGATTCCCATAAGAACCCTCAGTTTATTCGCTACAACGAGACGAAGGTCATTGTTACCAGTTCTTCGCTCTGTTAAAATGATTAAAAAGTAGTTGTTATTAAATAGAATTTATCATACTTTAAAAAAACATTGTCAAATTATTAGAAAAAGTCTCGCAATCCCATTTTACCAATATTTGACAGTTTTCCTTGTTTTTAAACAAATAATTTTTGATCGAATTTAAATTTTAATTTTGTAATTTTACAGTTTTTCTTGTAATTTTAAAAATTTCTAAGGTTTTTTTACTAAAAAAAAACTAGTAAATTTACGAGAATTCCTTGTAAGTTTTATTTCGCCAAAAAAGTTCTAAATTTACAATTTTATTGGTAAAAATTTTGTAAAATTACAAAAAGGCACGTAATTTTTGCTAGAACATCTCGTAAAATAGGAGATAGCAAAAAATCTATTAAAGTCACGAAACCTCCTTGTAAGTTTTAAGTCAGAAAAACAAAACCTTTCAAAAATATTCCTTCTTCCAAAACATTCCATCTGTAATACCCCATAACTTCCAACAAATTAACCGCACAAAGTACGATGAGTAAAAATATTTCTACTCTTGTTATTTCTTGTATTTATGCCTAAAATTACATAAAAAAGCATTCATACATTGTATGATGATAGATAATGTCATGTACGTGATTGTGATCATCGCATTACAATACAGAGCCAAACAAAACTGAAATCATCACAATTGTACTGAAATTGGAAAGAATTTGTCACTACATAGTGAACGATATATGTACAAGAAACTACAGTTCTTCATAATTTTTTTATGGTTTGTTTTTTCTTAGAAAGAGTATGATTTTTAATTGTTAAAAAACTAAGTTTGATAAATGTTTTAAAATTCTTAAAATGTCAATCTTAATTTTTCCAAAAAAACAGTTTATAAAAAGGATATCGTTAAGAATATTAATGTTTAAACGTGATTTTTTTAAAATGAAATTAAATTATATTAATCTAAAAAGTGTTTTTACATTTTGGAGAATTTAAAAGAATCGGCATCGAAGAATTTAACACTCTAACTTGTTTTTGTACATTTGTTAAACAAATGGAACATTTTTAAGTTTCATTTGTACTCAAAATTATCAACACACGCAATTACAGTGTTTCCATATTCAAGCCCTGTCTTTCAAATCTTTTATCTCTCTTCTATTCCCTTTCCGAAAGAAGCTCACGGTTACATTAGTAATTGATAGGCAGCATTGTCTGAGTGCTGAAAAGTTGTTTTGGTAAAAAAATGGAAAAAAAAATATTTTTTTTTACAAAAAACAAAATATGATAAACAAGTAAGAAAGTTATAGTCGGTCTAGACCGAACACACGATACCCTACACCAGTGTTTTCCGGAAAATGGGTCCCGAGTCCAAATATGAACCGAGTGTACCTATTTTTTGTAAAAAATACACACAGATCAAATTTTTTTGTGAAAATGGTTTATTTTTTTTTTTTTTTTGCCAATGACCGATTTTACTGAATATCGGTCGAAATTTTTGTATAGGGTACTAAGTCCAACAATGGTCCAAATGTATTCCGATTAGATTAACAAAGTACACGTTAAACACCTACAAATAAAATTTTAATCAAATATTTTAATTTTTATGAATTTTAAGGAAATTTTATGAATATCGGGAGGGTTGTTTGTATGGGACTACCAGAAAGACTGACCCGATGGAACTCGGTATGATGGTTTGTGCATACCAAAATTTTATACCTGTTAAATTTCAAAACAATACCTATTTAATATGGTTATTAGAGGCATTTAAGTGAAATTAAATGGGGACGTTTGTATGGGGGCTAGGTCTCAATTTCAATATGCATCGTCCTTAGGCCAAAAGACACTTAAATTTCAAGTCAATTAATTGAAAATTGCGACCTGTATCGTGCTTAAACCGATAGATGGACGGACGGACGAACATAGCTAACGTAATTCTGAGTCGATCGGTATACTTGAAGGTAGGTTAGGACCTATACTTCGGGTAGTTACAAACATCAGCACAAACTCATTATACCCAGTGCCTCAGAGTGGTGTAGGGTATTATAAAATTTTATGAAAACAAAATTGTTGGTAAAAAAAAAATTTAATGAAAAAATGTTTTTTGATAGAAAATTTTATTGTAAAAAAATGTTTTTTGATAAAAACAAATTTTTTGTAAAAAAAAATTTGATGGAACATAAAAACACAATTTTTTATGAAAAAAAAATTGATGAAAAATTTTTTTTAGATAAAAAAAAAATTCTTAATGAAAAAAAAAAAATTGACGAAAAAAATTTTTTTTGGCATAAAAAAAATTTTGGTGAAAAAAAATTAATTGATAAACAAAAAAAATTAAAAAAAAAAAAAAAAAAAATGATGTAATATAAAATTGATAAAAAAAATTGATGAAAATAAAATTTATGTAAAAAAATTGATGAAAAAAGGGAAATTTGATAAAAAAAATAATGGAAAAAATTTATTAAAAAAAAACAATTTGATGTTATAAGTAAGATAAAAAAATTTATGAAAAAAAATGATGAAAAAACAAGTAGAAAAGTTATATTCGACTTAGCCGAATTTATGAATACCCTTCACAATGCCTTTTTTTAATGATAACGTGAAAAAAATTAACAATTTTGATTAGAAATATTTTATTTTGAATAAAAAACTCTTTTTTTATCATTTAAAAAAAAAACAAAAATTACTAATTTTTTTTTTTTGAGTGTAAAACTTTTTTCGAGTGTAATGTTTTTTTACTGTAAAAATATTTCTGAGTGAATGCACGTACGTATGTACACAAAATATTGACATTTTTGTAAAAAAAAACTAAATTTTTTTTTGAGTGTAAAATTTTTTTGAGTGTAAAACTTTTTTTTGAGTGTAAAATTTTTTTCGAGTGTAATTTTTAGGTTACCAATGCTTTTAAAACTAAACAAGTTTAAAAAGCATTGCTTTAAAACTAAACAAGTTTGAAAAGCATTGCTAAGTTGCCACCAATGCTTTTAAAACTTGTTTACCACGTGGCATTTAAGATGAACCCAATCTGAAATTCGGGGTTTTGCTTATAACTTTTGAACTACTGGACCGATTGAGCTGAAATTCAATACCAAACAGCAAAGACACAGGCTACGTTTCAGCAGTCTCATTATTGTCTTTCGAAAGTTATCGTGTTTTTTATCTCGTAAATTCGCGAAAAACACTTGCTGAAATTTACTCTTTTGCTTATAACTTTCGAACCACTGGACTGATTTGGCTGGATTGCAATACCAACCTGACCAGGTAAATGACCAACATATATGCCAAACTTCAGTAGCCTCTGTAAAGCCTTTCAAAAGTTAGCGTGATTTCTACGGACAGACAAACGGACGGACGGCCATCGCTAGATCGCCTTAAAATCGATCGAGGATCATGAATATATATACTTTATGGTGTCCTAGACTAATATTTCGACGTGTTACAAACGGAATGACAAACTTATATATACCCTCTATCACTAGAGTGGAGGGTAAAAAAATTGATGAAAAAAAAATTGTTGAAAAATAATTATGTTACGTTTTATTCACCAGCAGATGAAAAATGGTTTCGTGAACTTCAATTAAATTTTTTATCAAAATAAAAATTTTAATGAAAAAAAAATTTTGACGCAAAAAAAATTTTTTTGATATAAAAAAATTTTTGGTGGAAAAAAATTAAAAAAAATTGATAAAAAAACTAAAAAAAATGTATGTAAAATAAAATTGATGAAAAACAATTAGAAAAGTTAAATTCGACTTTGCCGAATCTATGAATACCCTCCACAATGCCCTTTTTAAGTGATAGTAAATTTTCTAACGTGAAAAAAATAAAATTTTTGGTTAGAAATATTTTATTTTGTGTAAAATAGCTTTTTTTTTGGTAATTTTTTAAAAAAAAAATAATTTACAAATTTTTTTTTTAGTGTAAAATTTTTTTTGAGTGTAAAATTTTTATTGAGTGTATTTTTTTTTTTAGTGTAAAAAAATTTTTGAGTGACAAAAATACCTTGTAAAATATTTTTGTGACTTTCAAATGTTTTTAAAACATGTTTAACGGGTTTTCAACACGTGAATTTAAGGTGAAACTAATCTGAAATTTACGGTTTTGCTAATAACTTTTGAACCACTGAACCGATTTGGCTGAAATTTAAAACGAACCGGACCAGAGGAACGGCAAATATATATGCCACACTTCAGCACCCTAAGAATTGCCGTTCGAAAGTTACCGTGTGTTTTATCTCGTAAATTCCAGAAAAACCCTTGCCGAAATTCACTCATTTGCTTATAACTTTTGAACCACTTAACCGATTTCGCTGGATTGCAATACCAACCTGACCAGGTATATGCCCAACATTCAGGAGCCTCCGTAAAGTCTTTCAAAAGTTAGCGTGTTTTCAACAGACAGACAGACAGACGGACAGACGGACAGACGGACAGACGGACAGACGGACAGACGGACAGACGGACAGACGGACAGACGGACAGACGGACAGACGGACAGACGGACAGACGGACAGACGGACAGACGGACAGACGGACAGACGGACAGAAGGACAGACGGACAGACGGACAGACGGACGGACGGACGGACATCGCTAGATCGTCTTAAAATCGATCGAGGATCATGAATATATATCAAGAAATCTTTTTTAAATTTCAACTCAGTGAAACTGCAATAAATGTTATAAAAAACCGGCAGTTTTTGGAATTAAGAAAAACTGTAAATGCAGTTGTGTAAACAAGACCTTGAACCATCACTGAGCAATGTTTAAGGATTACCCCACTTTATCCGTAAAAGTTACAGCGGGTTAAAGTTGAAAAATCTATAAAAATGGCTTGAAATAATTCATAGTTTTTACATTCTTTCGCTTTTTTTTTTAAGTTCTCCTTATATTTCAATCTTTTTCGGCATAACATAAAGTCAGTACATATAAGAGATTATTTTAATGTTGGTTTGATAGATGCTTCATCGCTTGGTAAGAAGTTATAAGACGGTTAAATTTTGAAACCAAAAATTAAGAGTTTTTAAATTTTCGAGGTTTTTTGATCAGGGATTTCGGCCCCCTCTATAAAATGAAAAAAGTTGAACTAGAGTTGGTAGCTGTTGTAATTCTTAACATTTTGGAATTAATCCCGTTAATGTGCCACGAATAGTTAAGGAGTTTCAGCAGATCAAAGTTCGCAAGAAAAAACGTAATTTTTTTAAAATACCAGTTTTTCGCGAGGCACATTCGCGGTTTCATTCGAAATTTGGTGGACTCTTGCGTAAACCGAGTTTTTTGTGAGTTAACATAAAAAAATCACTGGCGGGTTTATAAAAAATAAATTGCAAAAATTTTATGGCATTTTTGAAAATTGTGCGAAATTTGCAAATCTGTTTCCTATTTTTTTTAGTAGCAATTAATGCATCATGTTCATTTTAATATACCAAAAGACGTGCCTTAACGAGTAGAACTGATTTGCTTTTTGACTTTTTACTTTAAGCCATTCTGAGCGGAAAGCGCGATGATTTTATCTAAAACTGTTATGATCTGGCACATCCAAAGCTTTACACGAAATCGGATGAAATTTTTTTTAAATGAAAGCCCACTTGATGTGTCATCATAAAATCAGAGGCGGGTTAAAAATTTTGATGATTATAGATTTTTTGGACCATATTAAATTTTTTTGTTATAAAAAAGCATCACCGATTTTTTTTAAACTACTGGTACAATGATACGATTTTCCGTGATTTTCTTCAGTAATACCAACGCGCATTGCCTAAATATGTTATAAAAAATTGTGAAACTTTTCTTTCACCGCGAATTAATCGCGATTTTACGTACTTAGATATTTTTTTTTTAAATCGTTTGGTCATTAAAGGGTTAAATTTATATCATATATTTAAGAAGAAATGATATCCTGGCATGATTTAATAACGCATGCAACAAATGTGTAGAAAATAAAATCTTTAAAATATTTTTAAGATTTTTAAAACCACTAAATCTTAAAACCGCCATAACTTTTGACCCCCTTGTGCGATTTAATTGACGTGAACGAATTTCTTATTCTTAAATAGCATATAATATTTATGCCAACTTTCATCGATGTGCCATCAAAACAAAAATCACATCTTTTTTAACTCAAAATTTAAGTCTAAAACGGAACTCCTCATATACTTTATGGGGTCCTAGACCAATATTTCGAGGTGTTACAAACGGAATGACAATCTTATATATACCCTCTATCACTAGAGTGAAGGGCAGCGTTGCCAGTTTTTGTTGTAATTTGTCCCCAAAAAATCCTCAAATTGACTTTGATTCATCATAACTTTTATAATAAATGGGGGATAAGGTTTATTTTGGTCAAATTGGAGTCGTGAACATGTTTTCTGTAAGTCTGACCAATTAAACAAAGTCCAGATCTACGTACACAAAAATTATGTAGCAAAATGTTGAATAGAAAATTGTGCATCTTTTTTTTAAGTAGTCAACACATTTAAAGTTATATTGCAATGAACAATTACTTTTTTTATGAATCAGTCTTATAGAAAAAATGTTCGCAAACCCAATTTGACCAAAATAAAAGATATCCAATTTTTATTTAGAAAGTTATGATAAGTTAAAGTCGATTTGGCGATTTTTTGGGGACAAATTACAACAAAAACTGGCAACGCTGGTGGAGGGTATAAAAATTGATGAAAAAAAGAAAATTTGATGAAAAAAAAAATAATGGAAAAAAAATTTATGAAAAAAAACAATTTGATGTTATAAAAATTTTATAAGAAAAAAAATTATGAAAAATAATTATGTTACGTTTTATTCACCAGCTGGTGAAAAACGGTTTTGTGAATTTCAGATTTGATTTTTTTATCATAAAAAATTTTTTTTTATGAAATCAAAAATTTTTGGTGGAGTAAAAAAAGATAATTTGATAAAAAAAACACAAAAAAATGATGTTATAAAAAATTTGAAAAAAAAAAATTATGAAAAAAAAAATTGATGAAAAAGAATTTTGTTGAAAAATAGTTATGTTAAGTTTTATACACCAGCTGGTGAAAAACGGTTTCGTCTATTTCAGATTTGATTCAATTCACGTGTAAACCACAAAAATATGTTTTTGTCAACCAAAAATATTTTTTGTCAACCAAAAATATTTTTACATTAAAAAAAAATTACTCTCTATAAAAAATTTACACTCAAAAAAATTGTACATTCAAAAAAATTACACTCAAAAAAAAAATTTGTTAATTTTTTTTTTTGTTTTAAATATTACTAAAAAAGTTTTTACTCAAAATAATACATTTCGAATTAAAAAACACTGGAAAAAAATTATACACTCAAAAAAATTTTACACTCAAAAAAAATGTTGGTCAATTTTTTTTACAAAAATGACAAAGAAAAGTTTGTTACTCAAAATAAAATATTTCTAATTGTTAAATTTTTTGTTCAAGTTATACAATTTTCTAGGGCATGCAAGGATTCAAGTCGAATTTAACTTTTCTACTTGTTTTAATATTTTTTTTTTTTGTTTGTTTACATGTTGGAGAGTATAAAAGATTCGGCACAGCCGAATTTAACATTCTCACTCGTTTTAAACTATTTTTAAGTTTTTTTTTTCATTTTCTAATTCTGCCAATAAGGTGAATTAATTAAATAAACAATCAAAGTTTCACATTACATCGAAGTTTTTATTTCTTTGGTAACCCAACATTTGAACTCATTCCCATAATTTTAATATCCAAATATTGACAATACTTAAAAAGACATAAAAAGAAAATTTAACCCAAAAATAACCAAAGACATGCAAAGTATTAGGGTTGTTGCAATGACAAATACACACATATCTCACAGATTACCAAAAAAAAAAAGCACAATATTAGAGAACTTTAAAAGAAAACAGGAAACGTGCCGCCACTAAAGGGATTTACGCAATTTTAACTTAAACATTTGTCAAGTACCCGTTGCCGTTCTGTGAAAATAAAAAAGGAACTACGTAACGCTATATTAGACGGGGTATGAGTACTTAACATACGTAAGATAAAACGCATAATGAAACCATAGTGACTTATTAAGGGTTGCAACTTTTTTTTTAATATTTATTTGTAGCAATCATATAAAAAAGAAACTGTTTGTGGTGGGCATGATGAATTTGATGATGTTACTTTTATTTTTTTTTTTGTAGGTTGGTTGGTAATAAAATTATGCAAATTGGATTAAACGCAAATAAGTTTAAAGAAACAAAAAAATTTTAACAATAGAATATAAAATTATGACAAATAAATATAAAATTAAGGGATGCCTGAATAGAGAACTTTATTTTATTTTTTCATAAATTAGCTTAGAGCAAAATATAGAAAATGAAATTAAATAAAAAATTTATAAATGAGATTAAAAATTCTTTTTAATAACAAAAGAAGATTTAAAACCAGAAAAGAAAAATGAGAAGTTGTTATGAATGAAAAACTTGTTGTTACAAAAAATATGTTCACATATTTAGAGTAAGGTTTTTTTGTAGCTGGCTCATATATTTAAAAGATTTTGTTTAAAGAATTTTAAATATTTTACAAAAAAAATTTAATAAAACATAATAAATCATCATTTTGTTTTATATTCCCATGCTTCTTAATGATTTTGTTTAAATTGTTAGGCTTTGTTTTTAGCCGCAGTTTTAGTAAAATACTAAAAATATCATTAAATAACAATTTGCGGCATTTTAAAAAAGTTATTTGTGTAAATTGATCATACATAACATGTTTATTGCTTAAAAGACCTCCCAATGACATTTTTTGAAACAAAATATTAAAATCAATTAAATGTTGGGTTATTAAGTCAATTCTCAGATTTATTTATTGTTTCATGGATACAAAAATTGGACCAAAAAGTTTTTTGTTTGTTAATGATGGTAAACAAATACACTCAAAAAAAATTACTTAATTTGTAGGCTTACTATATTATTATATTTTTAATAGCGTTAGTATGAGAAAAATTTAAAATATTGTATACACTCAAAATAAATTCTCTGTCTAATCAGCAGAAAAATCTGCTGAAAATACACCCATTTTGCAAAAAATAAATAAAAAATCTGACACATTTTCCCTATAGCACAAGTATGATATTTTGTCTACACTCAAAAAATTATGTTAGTAAAATCAACTGAAAATGTCAGTTAAAATAACTATTTTGTAAGTTGTTTTGGGGTCAACTACTTTTTCAGTTAAATCAACTAACAATGTTAGTTATTTTAACTGACAAAAAACAACTGACTTATGTAGTAAAAATAAATAAAATTTGTAGTCAAAACAACTAAGATGTAGTAAAAATCAAATAAACAATATATATATATTTTTTTTTTTTTCAAAAAATTTTTCAAAAAAAATTAAGACCAAATTTTTTCCATTTTTTTTTTTTTTTTTAAAGTTGTGACATATAAAAAAAAACGATTTTTTTTTCTTTGGAAAAAACTTTGAAAGTTTTTCAGAGATAAAAAAAAATAAAATTAAATTACTTTAAATAACTGCTACTACATTACAGTACTTTTTTGTTAGTTATTAAAAAAACGACATAAAATAACTAACAGAAATAGTTGTTTGATATTTTTCATACAAAATAACTGACTTTGTAGTTGAAAACAACTAACTGCTGTAATATATACAAACAACTAACATATAGTAACTTACATAATTTTCTGAGTGTATGATTCTTGGATTTTTAACATGATAATGTTTTTAGGCTGGTGTCTAATTTTAAAAAAGTTGCAGGACGCCACCTTAGTTTGACTATATAAGCAAACGATTAACAAAAAGAAAATAATAATTACTGTTTTCATTTTCGTTAAACCAAAAATTTCAGTAACTTAGGTTTGTAACTATAATAATAATTCACCTCGAGGTAAATAAAAAAATATTCACTAGCTGGTAAATAAAACGTAACATAATATTTTTGTTTTAAATTTTTTTTTTTTTTTTCAAAATTTTTTCATTATTTTTTTTGTCGTTAATATTTTTTTTTTCTCATCATTTTTTCATCAATTTTTTTTATCAATATTCTTTTTCATCAATTTTTTTTAATCAGTATTTTTTTCATCATTTTTTTTTTTCATTAATATTTTTTTCTCATCAATATTTTTTTCATCAATATTTTTTTTTCATCAATATTTTTTTTCATCAATATTTTTTTTATCAATTTTTTTTAATCATTTTTTTTTTCATTAAAATTTTTTTTCATCAATATTTTTTTCATAATTTTTTAGTTTCATTAATATTTTTTTTCTCATCATTATTTTTTTTCTCATCAATATTTTTTTCATTAATATTTTTTTTTTTTTCATCAATATTTTTTTTCATTAATATTTTTTTCTCATCAACTTTTTCATCAATATTTTTTTTCATCAACACTATTTTTCATCAAAATTTTTTGTTTCATCAAAATTTTTTTTTCATCAATATTTTTTTCATCAATATTTTTTTTCATCAATTTTTTTTTTTTTTCATCAATACTTTTTTTTATACATTTTTTTTGCTCAATAATTTTTTTTCTTTCATCCAAAAGTTTCCTATCAACTTTTTTTTCATCAAATATATTTTTTATCAATAATCCATTTTCATTAAAAACTTTTTCTCATCAAAAACTTTTTTATCGACAAATACAGACAAAAACAAGCAGAAAAGTTTAATTCGACTTGTCCGAATCTATAAATACCCTCCACAATGCCCTTTTTGTAGAATAGTAAATTTTTAACGTGAAAAAATTAACAATTTTGATTAGAAATATTTTATTTTGAGTAAAAAACTTTTTTATCTGTCATTTTTGAAAAAAATATAAATTAATATTTTTTTTTCTTTTTAAAGTTTGTTTTTCTTTTTAAAGCTCGGGTTTTCAACACGTGAATTTAAGGTTAAACACATCTGAAATTCACGGTATTGCTAATAATTTTTGAACCACAGGACCGATCTGGCTAAAATTCAATACAAACCAGACAAGGGAAACGACAAATATATATGCCAAGCTTCAGCACCCTCAGAATTGTCGTTCGAAAGTTAGTTTATCTCGTAAATTCGAGAAAAACTCCTGCCGAAATTCACTCTTTTGCTCATAACTTTTGAACCACTGAACCGATTTCGCTGGATTGCAATACCAATCTGACCAGCTAAATGCCCAACATAAATCCCAAACTTCAGGAGCATCCGTAAAGTCTTTCAAAGGTTAGCGTGTTTTCAACAGACAGACAGACGGACGGACATAAGGACGGACGGGCATCGCTAGATCGTCTTAAAATTGATCAAGGATCATTAATATATGTACTTTATGGGGTCCTAGACCAATATTTCGAGGTGTTACAAACGGAATAACAAACTTATATATTGAGGGCCTAAATTATAAACCCTCTATCTTCCATTTTCACGAAAATTACTTTTTTATGGCAAAATATTCAGTAAAACGGCCCTCATCAATGGTGTAAAATTCAGAGCAAAAATATTTTTTTTTTTGCTATTTTATTTGCATATTTGGTTTTCTCTATCTCTTATACAATTAATTTTTCTGAATTCAAAACCCTCTTTCTTTTCAAATACTTAATTTATAATGTATTATTTATATATATTACATGTTTTCATACTAAATTTTGCATGCTGAACATGAATTTGTCAACAAAATTCCAGAACCACGAGTTTGGTCCACTGATGCTAATTTTTTTTTCTGAAAAATCTTGTTTGACTTTTTTGAAAAATATGGCTTAAAATTTGGATGTCTTGTGTAAATTATTAAACAAAAATTTTAATCTAAAAAATCGCGAGTCTGATCAGCATCTGTGGACCAAAATTGCGTCTTTAATTTTTTTACTATTTTTTATACATAACATCCCAGGCAGAAACTGCCAACCGTTCCAAAGAAAAAGTCTCGGCAAAGCACTTTATTTTTTGTGTAGAAGGTAGTATGAATTCGAAAAAGTGCTTTCCAAGCGCTTTGCCAATGTTTTTCTATTTAAATCCGTTCAAAGTATAAATTTTTTATTAAAATTTATTAATTCTCATAGCAATTGAAATATTTTTTATTTCCCTGCAGGATAAGTCCTTGATAGTTCTCATGATATGTCACTTATACACAATGACCTATATATTATAAACTTGACACATTTTATATAAAAAAACCTGTTTCTTTCGTGAGGAAGTGTCTTAAACTCCGGATACATACCCGTTTCGGTTCAATACACCACTTTTTTTCGGGACTTTTCCAAATTTTTTCCTAAAAGCATTTTTAATAAATTTTTTATTCCAAAACGCAAAGAAAACTGCAAACAAATTTTTTCCGGGACTTAGAAAATTGCTTAAAGTTTGTTCAAAATTTTTTTATCCTAATAAATGAGTCAATAAATTTTTTATCCTAATTTAATAAATTTCTTTATTCAAATAAACACCAAAAAAAGTTGTGTCTTATGGAATTATGTATACAATTTAGATACGTCCAATTTTTTTGTTCTAAAAGTGCTATAATAGTACCATATTTTTTGTTTTTAAAGCTCTTTCAAAGCGCTTTAAAATAGCAACGGCATACCGTTTACCGTGGTTATCATTTTGGACGCTGGGAGAGTACTAAACTGTGATGCTTTCGAGCGACCATAAAAGGTACTTTGCCAGTGCTCTCCCGTTCGTATTTTTCTGCCTGGGATACTCAACAGTTTGTCAACTTTTGAGATGAATTCGGTAAAAAAAATATTTTTGTCTTAAGAATCAGAACCTGTGGACCAAAACCGCGATTTCGGAATTTTTTATAAGCCTTTATCATTAATAAATCACGTTAAAAATTTACAGATGTCGTAAATTTAAATCATAATAATTCACTTTTATTAAAGTTCAAAACCCTCTATCTGATCATTTTCATACATATACTTAAAATTTTTGAGAAACAAAACCCTCTATCTAACATAAATAACCCAATAGTGCAAAATTTTAAAAACAAATTATATGTGAGATTCAGTTTTGTATTTAAAACAATATTGTAGAATATCGAATTTTAATTACTCTAACAATACGCGAAATAAACAGTTTTTTGGCTCTCCTGAAAAGTTGTGTTTTTTTAGGTAGAGAGTTTTGAATATAGGCCCTCGATATACCCTCTATCACTAGAGTGGTGGGTATAACAAGTAAGAAAGTTATAGTCGGTCAAGCACGCTGCAGCGTTGCCAGAATTTGAAAACAAAAAAAAAAAGAATTTGAAAAAAAAGGATAATTTTTGTGTTTTTTCTAATACATACAGTGGGCGACAACACATTGGAAACTTTTCTATAATAGATGCAATTTGTTAAAGACAAAGTTAACAATACTAAACGCTGTTATTATCAATCGACAATTTTTTAAAAAAATACCATATAGAAAATTCCCCAACTTAAATTTAAGCTTAACAGTGTCCAAATTGAACAAATATTAAATGAGATACGAGGGTCGCTCTGGAAAATTAAATTATTTATAGACATTTTTTTTTAAATAAATGAGTGATTTTTAACTCACAATCATTCACTTTAGAGTTTTTTTTAATTCAACTCACGCTCACGTGCACTCACAGAAGCTTCACACTCACAAAAATTAATAAATCAAAAATTAAAATTTCAAAAAATTAACAAAATTTGTATAAAATTTAGCAAAATTTTACAAAATTTGTTTGCTCGTTTTGGTACAAAATTTTAAGTTAGTCAAGTTTTCAATTTTTTTGTGACAAAAGAAAATAAAAATCACTCACTAATCTGCTCATCTCTACTACGAGTAATT
The DNA here is from genome assembly GCA_963921195.1 of Pegoplata infirma. Lineage (NCBI taxonomy): Eukaryota > Metazoa > Arthropoda > Insecta > Diptera > Anthomyiidae > Pegoplata > Pegoplata infirma. The sequence continues at coordinate 224,333,429 of OY992538.1, forward strand.
ATTTTAAAATTAAAGATGCTTGCAATTTTCCCTTTGTTTATCATTTATGTTCCATAATAAACAGTTTACTGAAGAGATTTTTGTACATTAAATAGCAAAGTGTAAAAGTAAAAATAAAATATTTATATATGGTCATAAATCTGTAATACTTCATATAAATTTGACTTGTTTCCCGTTTTAATGCTGGGCTCCAAAATACAAAAAAAACACAACCACAACAAAATTAAAAGTATTATAATACATAAATCCTTTATAACACACACACATCTTGTGAAAAACGAATGAATCCTTTATGTATGATATTATTTTTTCTTCCTTTCTCTGGAAAAAAATAAACAAAAATAAATCAGGCGGTAATAAATCTTCAATATGCAATTCGATATGCCTGTAAAGACAAAATATTTTTTGCCTTTAAATAAAGTAAATATTTACGATTGAGACGCATCATCAACATTATCCATAGCATCTCATCTCATCTCCACACTAACACTCCATATTTCATGTTCATATGTATGTATAGAAATTGTTTATGGAATAGTCACTCAGTCATGTTCTGCTACAATGAAAACCCTTTAACCGAAAAAGAAAAAAATCATAATGGATGAGCTCATAATTTGCCACGCTTTTCGGAAAAATATTGAAGTTTTTGTAATATTGTTTTGAAAAGAAATTCTTTCGATTTTGTTACTTCCTTGCAATTTGTTGGAATAGGGCGAAAATATAGCGAAAAAAGGGTTAAAACTTAATTTCCGTAATATAAAAGAAATAAAATGGAAAGGTAGGAGAAGGATACTAAGATTTATGTTCTCAAAGCTTTTTTAATTTTGGGAGCATTTTTTTAATTTAATTTAGAAAGTTAGTTCAATACAATTATTTATTAACTTTTTACATCCTTTAAAAAACAAAATTTTGATGAAAAACTAAATTTTGATAAAAAAAAAATTTTTTGATGAAAAAAAAATGTTGGGAAAAAACTAAAATTTTGAGGAAAAATAATTATGAAGAAAAACAAGCAAGAGTGTTAAATTCGGCTGTGCCGAATCTTTTATACCCTCCAACATGCAAAAAAATAATTGGTATTAATTGGGTGGGGGGCAAATTTCCTCTCGAATATGTGTTTAAAAATGCATTCTTATTTTTTGAACTTCTTGTAGCATAAAAATGTTGCATTTGTTAAACAAAAACACCAAAAAATCATGTAACAAAATTGTGTTTTCTGAGGTTGGTTTAGTTCTTCAAGGGGGAACTTTTTCCCCCCTGGTACGATTTTGCTCATTTACGAACTTAACCTGCCTAGGAATATAAGACATATGAGGCATTCCACACCAAATGTCCCGCTACAGAAAAACATGTGTCCCGTAAATTTCTGAATAGGTTGTTTGGATAGCCCTATATGTAACTAAGAAAATTGCGTTTTTGGTTTTTAAAATTTTCGAAAACTGGGCTTAGGAGGCGTGGTCAAATATTGGAAAAATGGTAAAATTTGTGGCGAGTTGCCTTGATTAAATATTTATCACATTAATACGGAATGCACCACAATGTCAAAAATTTACGTTCTTATATAGTTTTGTATGGGCTATCGATTAAAATTTTTTGTTTTGGAAAATTTTCAGAACCCGTTCTGAAATATTCCATTTTTTAAAAAAGTCAATTTATCAAAAATCCGGCCACTTTTTTTTTCTTTTTTATTTATTTTTTTAAAAGTTTAGATGTTTGTCCATCCACACAAAAAAAAATCAGAAACACGTTCATCTTTTTTTTCGAGAAAATCGCATTTGAACTTTAAATTTCATAACAATTTTGTTATTTGCTTGTATTTCTTTGTTTTAAAGTTGCGAATGAGTAATATTAATTGCATAAATATTCGTCATACGCTCTGTTGACACAAGAAAATACAAGCAAATTACAAAATTGTTATGAAATTTAAAATTCAAATGCGATTTTCTCGAAAAAAACGAAAAATACATTTCTGATTTTTTTTGTGTGGATGGACAAACATCTAAACTTTAAAAAAAAAATTTAAAAAAAAGAAAAAAAAGTGGCCGGATTTTTGATAAATTGACTTTTTTAAAAAATGGAAAATTTCAGAACGGGTTCTGAAAATTTTTCTTGGAAAAAAATTTTATTAGATAGCCCATACAAAACTATATAAGAATGTAAATTTTTAAGGTTGTGGTGCATTTCGTTTTAATGTGATAAATATTTAATCAAGGCAACTCGCCACAAATTTGACCATTTTTCCAATATTTGACCACGCCTTCTAAGCCCAGTTTTTGAAAAATTGAAAAACCGAAAACGCAATTTTCTAAGTTCCATATAGGGCTATCCATACAAGCTATTCAGAAGTATATGGTACACGTGTTTTTTTTCGCTGGACATTTGGTGTGGAATGCCTCATATTCGTGTCAAATGTCGGGAGTCTAGCTCTTTTATTTTGGACTGCATCGTGGTAACTACAGACGGACAGACAGACGGACAGACGGACAGGCGGACAGACGGACAGACGGACAGACGGACAGACGGACAGACGGACAGACGGACAGACGGACAGACGGACAGACGGACAGACGGACAGACGGACAGACGGACAGACGGACAGACGGACAGACGGACAGACGGACAGACGGACAGACGGACAGACGGACAGACGGACAGACGGACAGACGGACAGACGGACAGACGGACAGACGGACAGACGGACAGACGGACAGACGGACAGACGGACAGACGGACAGACGGACAGACGGACAGACGGACAGACGGACAGACGGACAGACGGACAGACGGACAGACGGACAGACGGACAGACGGACAGACGGACAGACGGACAGACGGACAGACGGACAGACGGACAGACGGACAGACGGACAGACGGACAGACGGACAGACGGACAGACGGACAGACGGACAGACGGACAGACGGACAGACGGACAGACGGACAGACGGACAGACGGACAGACGGACAGACGGACAGACGGACAGACGGACAGACGGACAGACGGACAGACGGACAGACGGACAGACGGACAGACGGACAGACGGACAGACGGACAGACGGACAGACGGACAGACGGACAGACGGACAGACGGACAGACGGACAGACGGACAGACGGACAGACGGACAGACGGACAGACGGACAGACGGACAGACGGACAGACGGACAGACGGACAGACGGACAGACGGACAGACGGACAGACGGACAGACGGACAGACGGACAGACGGACAGACGGACAGACGGACAGACGGACAGACGGACAGACGGACAGACGGACAGACGGACAGACGGACAGACGGACAGACGGACAGACGGACAGACGGACAGACGGACAGACGGACAGACGGACAGACGGACAGACGGACAGACGGACAGACGGACAGACGGACAGACGGACAGACGGACAGACGGACAGACGGACAGACGGACAGACGGACAGACGGACAGACGGACAGACGGACAGACGGACAGACGGACAGACGGACAGACGGACAGACGGACAGACGGACAGACGGACAGACGGACAGACGGACAGACGGACAGACGGACAGACGGACAGACGGACAGACGGACAGACGGACAGACGGACAGACGGACAGACGGACAGACGGACAGACGGACAGACGGACAGACGGACAGACGGACAGACGGACAGACGGACAGACGGACAGACGGACAGACGGACAGACGGACAGACGGACAGACGGACAGACGGACAGACGGACAGACGGACAGACGGACAGACGGACAGACGGACAGACGGACAGACGGACAGACGGACAGACGGACGTACGGACGGACATAGCTGGAATGCCTTAGAATCGATCACTGATCATAACTATATATAATTTATGGGGTCCTAGACCGATATTTTGATGCGTTACTCACGGAATGACAAAGTGTGTGTACCCCCATGCTGTAGTTGGAGGGTATAAAAAATTGTATGTTTCAGCAAGTAATTTATTTTCAAGTTACAAACCTTTTTGGTTTTTAGAAAATAAAAACAGTAATTCTTTTTTCTAGTTTTTTTAAGTCGTTAGCTAATAAAGTCAAACTGAGGTGGCGTCCTGCCTCCCTTTTAAAATTAAACACCAGCCGAAAAACGTTATCATGATAAAAGAAAATAAGAATTACTGTTTTTATTGTTTTAAAACCAACAAGTGAAAGTGTTTAAATCGGCTGTGCCGAATCTATAATACCCTCCAATAAATATAGAAAAAAAAAAAATGTTAAAAAAAATAAATGACGTTTTTTGGGGAGGGGGGGGGTCAGTAGGGGTCTTTTGGGGACACATAATTCCATGCGGTAAATGTTTATAAATTCATTTATTTTACAATTTTATCATTATTTAAAAACCTTTTTAATATCCACGCCCACCAAAGGGGGGGGGGGGGGGGTTTGGAAAAATTTTTTTTTTTATTTCCCAAGTCCAAGTGCAGGACCTGGAAAATTTTCTGACTTCAAATTGTTTCATTTGTTTAACAAAAATACAACAACCTGTAAAATTATGACGTTTTTCAGAGGTTAGTTAAGGGGGCCCCGTAGGCTAGTGAGTAGCGTGCTAGCCTTTGAACGTGGGGGTCGTGTGTTCGATTCCCACCAGAACCCTTGGTTTTTTCGCTACAACGAGGCGACGGTCATTGTTACCAGTTCTCGGTTAGGTTGAATTTATTAAAAATCAGTTGTTAGTTAAGAGAGGTTAGTTAAGTTCTTCAAGAGGGAACTTTTTTGCCCCTGGTCCGATTATGCCCATTTACGAACTTAAACTACCTAGGACCAAAAGACATATTCCTGCCAAACTAAAGGAGTCTATCTCTTTAATTTTGGACTGCTTCTTATACAGACGGACGGACATACGGACATTCCAGAAAAGTCTTAGAATCGAACATAGATCAATAATATATATTTGGCGGTCCCCGACCGATATTTCGAGGCGTTACAAACGGAATGGTAAAGTGAGTATACCTAAATACTGTGGTTGGAGGGTATAAAAAGGTAAGTTACTTGAAAAATAACTAACATGCAGGTGAATAAGTGTTGAATAAAACATAAATATTTTTAATAAATTTTTTTTTTTGTTTGTCATCAAAATAATGACAATAATATCTCACCTGCTGGTGAATTATCAAAAAAAATTTTTTTCAAATTTTGTTTTATCAATTTTTTTTTGCAATTTTTTTACATAACATTTTTTTTTCATCAAATTTTATTTTTTTTTTCATCAAATTTTATTATTTTCATAAACTTTTTTTTTCAAATTTTTTTTTCATAAATTTTTTTTCATAATTTTTTTTTTTAATTTTTTTTTCGTCAAAAACTTTTTTTCAGCCAAAAAAAATTTTCACCAACATTTTTTTTTTTTCATTAAAACAATTTTTTTCATCAAAATTTTGTTTTTCTGAAAAAAAACTATTTTTTAACAACATTTTTTTTCATAAAATAATTGTTTTCGACATTTTTTTATTTAAATCTTTTGTTCATCAAATATTTTTATACCCTCCACTCTAGTGATAGAGGGTAGAAGTTTGTCATTCCGTTTGTAACACATCGAAATATTGGTCTAGGACCCCATAAAGTATATATATTCATGATCCTCGATCGATTTTAAGTCGATCTAGCGATGTCCGTCCGTCCTTCCGTCCGTCTGTCTGACCGTCCGTAGAAAACACACTAACTTTTGAAATACTTTACAGAGGCGCCATGAAATAACTCCCAATGAAATAAGTCCCAAGAAAAGTAATGCAATAAGTCCCAAAAATTTCCATACGATTTGGGAGTTATTTCATAATGAAATAACTCCCAAATCTGCGGGGATTATTTAATTTTTTTTGGAAGTTATTTCATTTTTAAGTTTGGGAGTTATTTCATTACGCAATAACTCCCAAACTATTTTAATGAAATAACTCCCAACAGTTTGAGAGTAAATTATGAAAATAAAAATTTAACTTGCGTATGGATGTGAAGAAAGCGCCGCAGGCGAAAAATTTTTACAAGAGATTTTAACAAAAAATTAAAAAAAAAATCGCCCGTTTTTTTTTTTGAATTTTTTGTTAAAATCTCTTGTAAAAACTTTTCGCCTGCGGCGCTTTCTTCACATCCATACGCATTCAAATCTTTTCAAACAAATAATCGTTTTCTTACCACATTTATTATACAGAATCCTGGAAGTTCTAAAAGGCTTCCAGGAATCTGCTTTCAAGTTTTATGCGTGGCTTGTTAACTCTTTTAACCAAGATGATTTATATATTTTTTAATTTAAGTTCATATTTTTATGGAGTTTATTTTCTGTTCTTCTCGCAGCCGCCAGAGGGACCTGCGATAAGTAAGCTATTGCATGAAATATTATACTGATATGATTCAAACATTAAAATAAATTTAATCAATGTGTCAGTAAGCTGCATTCCAAAAAGTTGAGAAGGGATTATTGGCACTTCAGAGATTTGTTTTTTAAAGAAACACAATTAAAGTGTTTTTGGGATTTAAACAGAAAAATTTAATATTCAAAAAAAAATTGGGATTTATTTCATTTCTATTGGGAGTTATTTCGTTGGGACTTCTTTCATTTTTTGTTAGGGACTTATTTCATTTTTCTTGGGACTTGTTTCATTTTTTTGGTTTGGGAGATAATTCATTTTATTTGGGATTTATTTCATTGGGAGTTATTTCATTGGGACTTATTTCATTGGGAGCTATTTCATGGCGCCCTTTACAGAGGCTACTGAAGTTTGGCATATATGTTGGCCATTTACCTGGTCAGTTTTGTATTGCAATCCAGCCAAATCAGTCCAGTGCAGTACAGTGGTAAAATCCGGCCAAAACCCTATAACTTCTTTAATTTTCTATGTAAACTTATAAAATGTTGTTAAGAATATAATAAAAAAGCAATTTCGCGAAAAAAAAAATTCCGCGAAATTTTTTTCCGCGAACATTTTTTTTTTGTTCGCGAAACAAATTTTTTGAAGGTGTTTTAAGATGTTGTGTCCTAATCGTCAGTATTTCATCCATCTTCTTTTTGGATGTGTTTTCCACAGCTCAAAAAGCTCGTTATTTGATATAAATGACCCCACTTTAAAAAGCTCTAGCTGAAAGACTTGGTTAAACTTGGTACTGATGTTAATTAGTTCTTACTTGGGAACCCTTATACTAATTTGTGGTATAGCGACTTAAGAGCAATTTTGAGCAAAAAGTATTTTTTTGGGCTTTTCAAAGTTTGTATTTTTTTTAAATTTTTAATTTTTTTAGATTTATTTTAACCACCACTGTTTAAATTGATCCAAGCACTCGAAATTGCGAAAATGCATATGACATGTAAAAATAATGCTAAATTTTCAAAATATATCAATTTCAAGGCAAAAATTTTTTTTTTAAGTTTACAGCCTACTTGGATTTCAAAGTTGCAAATAACAACTTTTAAATTTAAAAAATAATAAATACAAATACTCAACTTTGATTCGTTATAAAACCTAAACTAAACAAGGGATTGGCACAAAATTTTGTAATCGCATGTTTTGAAGTGTTAGCTCTCATTTGGCATCAATTTGGAAAAAAAGAAAAAAAATTTTTTTTTTAGTTTTGGCCAGTTTTTACCTCTGTGCAGTGGTTCAAAAATTATGAGCAAATGAGTAAATATCGGCAAGGGTGTTTCGCGAATTTACGAGATAAAATACACGATAACTTTCAAAAGACAATAACAAGACTTGTATCTTTGCCGTTTCTCAGGTCTATTTGGTATTAACTTTCAGCTCAATCGGTCCAGTTGTTCAAAAGTTATAAGCAAAACTCTGAATTTCAGATTGTTGAGTTGAGTTGAGGGTGGGTTGTACAAGCCTAAAAATAGGTAAATTTTTAGACAAGTCCATGGCGCTCAGACTTAAAATAGTCCATTGAACCGTATTTCAGATTAGTTTCATATTAAATGTCACGTGTTTAACAAGTTTTAAAAGCATTGGTGGTAACTTAACAATACTTTTCAAACTTGTTTAGTTTTAAAAGCATTGGTAACTTAAAAATTACACTTGAAAAAAAATTTACACTCAAAAAAAATTTTACACTCAAAAAAAATTTAGCTTTTTTTTTAGAAAAATGAAAATATTTTGTGTACATACGCTCAAAAAAAAATAGCAATTTTTTTTTTTTTTTTTAATGACAAAAAATTAGTTTTTTACTCAAAATAAAATATTTCTAATCAAAATTGTTAATTTTTTCACGTTAAAAAATGTACTATCCTTTAAAAAATGCATTGTGGAGGGTATTCATAGATTCGGAAAAGTCGAATTTAACTTTTCTACTTGTTTATTTTCTCAAAATTTATTTTTTTTTTATCAATTTTTTAAGAAAAAAAATTGTTGCTTAATTTTTTTTTTAAATTTTACCCGAAATTATTTTTTTTTAATTTAAAATTTATTTATAATTTCCTTTAAATTCAAAGTGATTTTTAACGTGGTGCCAACAGGATATCTTCATATTATATTTGATCATATTTCGTTTCATAAACACAATTTCAATAAACATAAATTTGTCTTTATGTCACTATATTTTCATTAACGAAAATTTCATTACAGACGACCCACATGAATTTTGGTACATAAATATATGGTCATTCAACAAGGTTATAAACACTGTCATTACAATACTTAGAGATATAACATGGAAATAATTGTATATTCAATGCAATGCAATGGAATACAATCAAATACATGCATCTTTTACAATATTTTCGGTGAAAAAAAAAACAGCTGCCAAATGCACAAATGCATTTAGAGAGTAAAGAGTGTATATGAATTATCCCTAGTACATACTGTTAATATTCACAACTGCATCCGTTTTATGGAAAACAACTTCACAACACAGACACATCTTGTCGTTGTAAACGGAAATAGATACTCAATAATAGCACGCGTTTGTTATTGATGTAACAAACCCAAAAATTGAAAAATGAACACAAAAAATGCAACACAATCTGCCCATCATTGTCATCATCGTCATCATCAGTCGGTACCATCTCTACAAATGTGCAATATGCACAATGCATTTTTACTGCATATTCTATACTTAAATTCAACCCCTTTGCCATCCTTCACTTCTTGGCAATGACTTTTATTGTTCTTTCTCTTCCAAACATTTCCACAAACGATTGATCTTTTTATAAATGATAAGCGGATAAAACTTTTTTTTCTGGTTTTGTGCTGTTAAGAGTCTGTTTTGTGTTGTCGACTCTCGTGAGGATTGTTGTTTTAGGACTTTTGGAAAAAAAAAAGATGAGCAACACATGTTTATTCTTCTTTGGAGGAGACACTAGGCACACATTTTAACAAAATTTATTAGAATATTTTAGTAATGATATTAAAATTTAAATAAACACTTAAAATTGAAATTTAAATATTTCAATTTACAAATCTCTATGGGGTTTTGTTAGAAGTGCGAATGACATTCATTGTTTAATGAGTTGAAATTGTACTAAAGTTTTCCACAGAGATTTAAAAATAATTTTAGAGTTAGACCATATTCACTCTAGGCAATTTTTATTGCCGCAATATGGTTAATACATATTACTGATTTTTAATTGAAGCAACCAAAAAATTCGGTTTGCATAGATGAATATAGCTAAATGAAATAAAACAAATAGAAAAGTTAATTCGACTTGGCCGAATCTATGAATACCCTCCACAATGCCCTTTTTAAGTGATAGTAAATTTTAGAAATATTTTATTTTGTGTAAAAATTTTTGAAAAAAAATAAATTGCAAAAATTTTTTATGACTCTAAAACTTTTTTCGAGTGTATTTTTTTTAGTGTAAAAATATTTTTGAGTGACAGAAATACGTTGTAAAATATTTTTGTTACATAATAAACATGTTTAACGGGTTTTCAACACATGAATTTAAGGTGAAGCTAATCTGAAATTCACGGTTTTGCTAATAACTTTTGAACCACTGAACCGATTTGCCTGAAATTCAATAAAAACTAGGCCAGGGGAACGATAAATACATATGCCTAGCTTCAGCATCCTCAGAATGGCCTTTCGAAAATTGGCTTCTTGCACATAACTTTTGAACCACTGGATTTTGCTGGATTGCAATGCCAACCTGACCAGGTAAATGCCCAACATATATGCCAAACTTCAGGAGCCTCTGTAAAGTCTTTCAAAAGTTAGAGTGTTTTCAACAGACATACAGACAGACGGACGGACATCGCTAGATCGTCTTAAAATCGATCGAGGATCATGAATATATATACTATATGGGGTCCTAGACCAATATTTGGAGGTGTTACAAACGGAATGACCAACTTATATATACCCTCTATTGATTAGAAAATGTAGCTTTTTCGGACTACCCCTTTTGTGGGCGTGCATAAAAAAATCATTAAAATATAATAATATTATAAAGAGGTAATGTTTGTATGTTTGTAACACCGTCCAACAAAAATCAAATTTTGGCTGTACACATGAACAGGACCAAAAAATTCTGAGAGTATGGCCGAAAATAAAACACCCGTGTCTCCCAGTTTTTCTAGAACAATTCGCGTTTTCGCGAAAAATGACAAAAAAAAAAATTTTGCACTATAGAAAAAATTCACTTACTTCACTCTAATAAAAGATCTTACGAAATATAGATCCAATCGCACCATTTTTATACTATTTTCCGGAAAGAACCGGTGTAGGATATCATACGGTCGGTCTTGACCGACTATAATTTTCTTTAATTTTTTGAGCAAAACCAGGATGAGAAAATATTTCTGTAAAATTAACCAAATTATCTGCTCATTTTAATTTTTTTTTATTTGAATTTTTTTGTTTCCATCAGACTGACGGACGACTGACATTACTAGATCGACTTAAAATGATACGAGGATCATGAATATATATACTTTATGCGGTACTAGACCAATATTGCAAGGCATTAAAAACAGATTGACAACATTTTATATACCCGCTATCACTAGAGTGGAGGGTATAAAAATAGCTATCATATGGCGTAAGAGAATCCAGCCACCTTGGTGGTCAAAGGAACTATTGAAAGCAAGGAGAAGGGTCCAAGACCTCTTTTAAGAAGCAAGAAAGGTCAACAATGATGCGAATTTGGCCTTATATATAAAGTTTTCAAAAAACTTATTCGGAAGGCAAAAAAGAATAGCTGGGAAAACTCTGCAGTGACGTAGAACACACTACCGAGGCAACTAGACTAAGAAGAATTTTATCAAAAAAAACCAAAACCGCCTATGATTCTACTGAAGGGCTTAAATGACACATGGACAGAGAATGCAACGGAAACATTGGCTACATATTTTTCAAAGAACACATTTACCAGGATGCAGTGAACAACCATTATCAGAGATTCAACCTTACGGGCAAACAATTATTCCCCACAATCTGTTATCTGATGAGCAGTCGATTCGTTCGAGCCATACAAATCGCCAGGTACTGATGGCATTTTTCTGGCAATGCTTCAAAATACTGCTAGCGAAATAATTCCTTACTTGAAGGAAGTTTTTAAAGCGTGCTTACAGCATTGTTATATACCTCAATCTTGGAGGAAATCTAATGTAGTCTTCATACCAAAAAGTGGTAAAATTAATTACGCAACTGCAAAGGATTATCGACCCTTTAGATAATCATTCTTCCTTCTGGAAACTTTGGAAAAAATTATAGATCTTTATATAACAAAGAGCCTAAATGAAAACTCTTTATCGACTAAGCAACATGCTTATCAACAGGGCAAGTCGATAGAAACTGCTCTTCATTTACTCGTGTACTAAAGTGTAGAGATCTCTGGAATATAGAGAATTTACCTAAGCCGCTTTTTTGGACATTGAAGGTGCATTTGACAATGTAAGCATGGATGCAATTATTAACGCAATGGACAGGCCTAGAATAAATCCGACCATCAAAAGATGGATTGTCTGCTGTCGTGTAGAGAAGTTACAGAAGTTATGGGGGCTTGAAAGAGTCTTAAGATATACATCGAGGGGAACGCCACAGGGAGGAGTTTTATCGCCATTACTCTGGCTTTTGGTCGTGGATCCCATTCTCAAAAAAATGGAGACGCAAGGAGTGTCAGTAGTTGCTTATGCTGATGACGTGGTAATAATGTCAACTAGAACATTTTTTACCACGATATCCGGGGTTCGGATTTGGGCTAATGAAAATGGTCCAAACGTTAAGTATATATCGAACATTTTAGTATAAGATCGAACATTTTAGAAAAGTCAAGGTAAACGGGGTAGAAATCCCACTTTCAAATGCGAAATTTATTGGAATTATTCTAGACAGTAAATTATCAGGGAACTGAAATATCGACGAACGCTTAAGAAAGGCAAATAATGCATATTATGCGTGCAAGAAAATGTTCGGCAAAACATGGGGACTTGAGCCAAGGATCACTCTCTGGTTCTATATTGCCATCGTAAGACCTATCTTACTTTACGGAGATATGGTCTGGAACAGAGCGCTAGAGAGGGAGGTGACTCGTAGTAAGTTTCAAAAAACCCAACGGCTAATGGGTCTGAGTATCACTGGCGCCCTAAGAAGAACATCAGCTGCATCCATCGATACGATATTACATCTGCTGCCAATTAACAACTTTACTAAGGGTAAAGCATATAAGACATACCTCAGACTCAAAGAGTCAAATTGGCGCAACTGTTGAAATTTTGGACACAATAGCAGAGACAATTAGGATAACGTTGTCACTGACTACAAGGTGCAAAAACTACTTATCAATCAGAAATTTAAAGTTGAATTTCCGACTCGAGAACTGGCGTTGCCTTCTAAATGATGCTTTAAATATCTTCACAGATGCCACCAAACAATCGGCGGGAGTGGGGGCAGGATTTACTACTGACGTCTGTAATATACAAAAATATTTTAATTTACCTTTGAGCTGTAGCATATTCCAGGCTTATATATTGTATAAAATCAAAAGTCGTCTTTCAGTGCTACGAGAATCTTCAGAAGCTAACCTGTAGTAATAACTTCGTCTCTCTAATATGGGTTCCAGGACATAAGGTAGTAGACGGGAACGAGAAGGCTGATGAGCTTGCAAAACTGGATGCAGATGGTGTAGGTAACATTGTTTATATTCAAACAGATCGAGAAATGATTGTCAGTGTATTTCCATGGCGAACAGTAAATGGAGAGTGTTAAGTACAAGAAGAATTACGAGAATAATTTGGCCGCGTTAAGACCTCATAAAAACTCGTTACCTACTTTCTCTTAACAGAAGGGAACGTCGTTTACTCACGGGAGTGGTCGTAGGACACTGCATAATTGCTTTCCACGTAAAAACAATTGGACTCATCTATAAGTCCAATTGTAGAAGATGTGATGAACCGAATACGGATGAAACAGTTGAACATATCATGTGCAAATGTCCCGCATTAGCCAAGCATCGCGAGCTAATTTTAGGAAAAGCAGAACTCGAGAATCAGGATGAAATAGCAGTTATGGACCTTATGTCCGTTAAATTGTTTGCAACATGGATTAAAGCGTTTTAACCTCTTCGCTGAAGGATCTATGAATGAAGTCCAAAATTGTTCAGCTGAAATCAGCAGATTTCATGTGCTGTCTAACAGATTTTATCTGCTGTCTAACAGAGTTTTGTGCTGATTAAACCTAGATTTTCTAGTCAGAACATTTTCATGCCCCTGCTGCTAAAATCAGCAGATTTTACATAATCATATGCCTGTATGGAATCTTGACGTATAAAGTTTCAGGAAATTTTGGGCATTTATAAATTTTTTCAAGGAATTAAATTTTAAAGCTTAATTTTCTTGAAATTTTCTGTATTTTAACTGCAATAAATCATTCACATGTTAATCATAATTTATAATAAAATAGTCTAAACAATACTGTCTAAAATAATCATAATAAAGCATTAATGAATCCTCTCGGGAAATAAATATTCATATTCATATAGCAACCAACCATCAAACCATTCGTTTTTCATACATCTTTCCATCCCTGTTTTCATACAAAAGTGTTTTTTCATTTATAATGAACCAAAATAATAATCAAATAGACAAATGGAAAACAATCGCAATAAAACCACAAATACGACTCTACGGAGACAGACAGACATACGGCTAGACACAATCATGCAGCCTTTTCCGTTTGGAACACATTATTTTTTTGGCAAAACGGATAGAGAAAGAGAGAGTAACAACTAAACCTCAAGGCACATGCAATGGCACGCTTACGCATGTTTTAGTATTCCATATATTACGTGTACTGCTGTAAATGTAAAAGTTCATCATAATATATGATAAACGCCTGTAAATCTGCAACAAACATATTAAAACACGCGTTGCTCAAATAGTCAACAAAAAAAAATAGTATTAAATTACTTTCAATTGTTAAATAAAGGTTTGAATGTCAAAATTCTAAAATACCAAATGTTCACAAGAATAAAAATTCTTTCCACACAGACAAAAAAGAGTTGATCTAATCATAACGGAAATAGATAATGTTGGTTTGGGGTTATGATGAGTATCATCATTATTTTTATGATGCAGTTTCCTAAATTTATGCATAAAATGTGCATCGCATTGTTGATACATCATTTGACATTTACACGCACTTTTCAACTGCGTGAGAGGGACTGTCAGCCTGAGTGTGTACGTTGTGGTTTATACTGCAATTTACACAATAAAACACATGCTGTCAGAAATATTTTCCAAATATTTTTTTTCTAGTTATTCTGGTTAGATTCTATCAAAACATTCGAGTGAAAAGGGTATTTTAATAAATTTCCAGGTAATACAGATGCCATTTTTTTCCAACTATCCCACAGGAATTTAAACAAATATTTTTCATATAAATAAAGAATTTTTATTGATTTTATAAATTAAAAGGAAAAAACAACAAATGGTCGACAGATGATACTACTGAATACCATAAAACGGAAGAGTTGGCACGTGATGGCAAACGGTTTTTCATTGTAATAATATTCAAATCAAATTGTAATAAAATTTATGAGAAAAAAATTTAAATATACAGAAAAAATTGTAGTTAATAGCAAGGTAGATTTATATAAGGTAATATTTTAGTGACGTAAATGATAACAATAACAATTTTCTTTCAAAATCAAACAATTTTCTTTCAAAATCATTTTAGTCGGCAAAAATGACTTAAATGTTTAGTGCACACATCCAATTAAAACGCTTTTTAAGTCTTTCAATTTTTAGAAAACAACTAAATTATAAAAAAATATGGAAATTCAAACGAAATTCTTTTATTTTCCACGACAAAAATTAAAAAAAAAAAATTAAATATTTTTAAGCATAAAAAGTGTAGTGTAAACTCAAGTCATTTCTACCGAACAAAATATTTTTATTTCGTTTTGAAAATTCGTAAATATTATTGTTTTCAAATTTGTCAAAAAACTTACTATGGAGAAAAAGTGATGTTATTGGATCTTACCTTGTATAAATCTACCTTGGTTAATAGTTACTAGGTTGATATAATAAAATTAATTTTTAATATGAGTTCTGGAATATTCAGAATAAACTTGAAAAAGTTACAAAAAAAATACTGAAAGTGAGAAAAATTTTAAAAATGCTGAAAAGTTTAGAAACCCGAGTAAAAATTTTTATATGATGCAATATATAATGATATATAACACAATATATATTTATACGCAATTTAATCCAAATAATGGTGGATGTTTTTGCATTAAAAAAGATCAACTTGTATAAAATATGATTCGATTTCATCCGAGTTTTGACCAGACATTGCCATATTTCAGTGGATCCAATTAGATCTAATTGCATAAAAACATATAAAATCTTGGTGTGTTTTGGTTTGGGTGAGTTACACCACAGGTCAACGATACATTCACCAAACATATTATTTTCTAAAACAAAAAAATTGTTTGGGTACGCTTCGAACCAGATAGGTGATATACATAACCCTAACAAGGAAATGTTTAGGAACATTTAAAAGTTTCTTATACTTTGCCTAAAAATCTTAGAAAATTTTTGGTTAATTTGAAACATTTATATAGTTATATATGGAACAGAATAAAATATATCTAATTTTATATTAAATTGTATAGAAAAACAAATTTTGTATTGACCCTCATATTATTTCATATATTTATATCAACCGTATACCTCTTAATCCGAATCGTGATTAAATTATATATTACTACATATGACTGCATTTAAAAAATTTAGAAAATATCTCACGGATGTATAATTATATATGATTTATTATGTTTGTATCAAGTTATATATTGTTATATATGATTATTTTTACTCGGGAACAAATAAAAAAAAGAAATTCGAAAACTATAAGGAAAATTAAGAAGATATTTTAGAAAACTCCAATAATTTAAATGAAAAATGAAACGAAAAATAAACAATTTTTCTGTATGAAAAATGTCTCAAAATCCAAGATTTTTTTTATACAAAAGAATTTTTCTACACGCAAAATGTTTCAGAATCTGAAAAGTTTTTAACAAAAAATATCTCAGAATTTCAGATTTTTTTAAACTAAAACTGTCTCAGTAACTGAGAAGTTTTCTATACGAAAAATGTCTCAGAATGTGAATAATTTTATATACGACAAATGTCTCAGAATCTGATAATTTTTCTATACGAAAAATTTCTTACATTCTGAGAATTTTTCTATAGAAAAAATGTATCAGAATCTGAGAATATTTTTTGTACAAAAAAATATCTCAGAATCTAAGAGTTTTGTTATACAAAAAATTCCTCAGAATCTAAGAATTTCTACACGAAAAATCTCTCAGAACCTTAGAATTTTTCTATACAAAAACTGTTTTAGAATATGAAAATTCTTCTACACGCAAAATGTTTCAGAATCTGAGAATTTTTCTACATGAAAAATTACTTAAAATCTAAAAATTTTTCTATACGAAAAATTTCTCAAAATCTGAAAAGTTTTCTATAAGAAAAATAATTATTCTATACGAAAAATGTCTCAGAATCTGAGAAATTTTCTATACGACAAATATCTCAGAATCTGAGAATTTTTTCTGTACAAAAAATGTAACAGAACTGGATAATTTTTCTATACTTAAAATGTCTCAGAATCTGAGAATTTTTTTTATTAAACGAAAAATATCTCAGAACCTGAGAATTTTTCTATACTAAAAATGTTTCAGAATATTAGAATTTTTCTACACAAAAAATAGCTCAACATCTGAGAATTTTCAATACCAAAAATGTCTCAGAATCTAAGAGTTTTTTATACGATAATTGTCTCAGAATTTGAGAATTTTTGATACGAAAAATGTCTTAGAACTTGAGAATTTTTTTATACAAAAAATGTCTCAGAATCTAAGAACTTTTCGATACTAAAAATGACTCGGAACCTGAGAGTTTTTCAATATGACAAATGTTTTAGAATCTAAGAATGTAAGAATTTTTCTATAGGAAAAATATCTCAGAATCTAAGAATTTTTTTATACGAAAAAAGTCTCAGAATCTGAGAATTTTTTTATACGAAAATGGCCTTAAAATCTGTGAATTTGTCTAAACGAAAAATGTCTAAGAATCTGACAACGACTATATTTCTATATGAAAAATGTCTTAGAATCAGATACATTTTCTATACGAAAAATATCTCAGGATCTGAGAAAATGTCTCAGTCTTAGAATTTTTCTATACGAAAAATGTCTCATAATCTGAGAAGTTTTCTGTACGAAAAATATATCAATTTTTCTATACAAAAAATGGCTTAAAGTCTGTAAATTTTTCTATGCGACAAATATTGCAGAACCTGACAATGAGAATTGTTCTATATGAAAAATGTCTCAGAATCTGACAATGACAATATTTCTATACGAAAAACGTCTTAGGATCACAGAATTTTTCTTCTTATTGTTGAGCAACAAATTTTCAAAATTTGTTATATAGCCAAATAGTTGATTTTTTTTTCAAATTTTGGAAAAAATCAAATGGTTGGCTTTAGACAGTTATTTTGTATTTTTTTTTTTACTCTAAACCCTTAATATAAAATAATATAAAATTTCATAACAACTTTGTAATTTTCCTGTATTTTCTTGTTTCAACAAAGCGAATGAGTATTAAATTTTTATATAAATGTTACTCATACGCTATGTTGAAACAAGAAAATTCAAGCAAATTAAAAATAATATGTAAATGCGATTTTCTCGAAAAAAAAACGAAAAACACATGTCTGATTTTTTTTTTGTGTGGATAGACAAAAATTTAAACTTAAAAAAAATGGCGGGATTTTTGATAAATTGACTATTTTTACCAAATGGAAAATTTCAGACGCGGTCCTAAAAATGTTCAAAAAAAAAAAAAAAAAATTTTAATCGATTGCTCGTACAAAACTATACAAGAAAGAATGTAAATTTTTGAGATTGTGGTGCATTCTGTTTTAATTTGATAAATATTTAGTCAACGCGACTAGACACAAATTTGAAAATTTTTCAATATTTGACCACGCCTCCTAAGCCCAGTTTTTTAAAAATAAAAACAAATAAAAACCGGAATTTTCTTAGTTCAATACAACCTCTGCAGAAATTTACGGTACTTATGTGTTTTTTCGCTGGACGTTTGGTGTGGAATGACTCATATAAAGATATTGTTTTTATAAGTTTTTTTGTACGATTTAGCACAAAAATGTTAAAGAACTGTCTAAAAGTCAATATTGTCAAAAAAGCGCTTTTTTAAATGCCCATATCTTCCAAAGTACTGATCCAAAAAAATACATGTTTTTTAATCATTTACGAAACTCTATCAAAAAAAAAAACAAAATTAACAAAGTCGATGATCCGCCAGTTTAATTTCCCCTGGATTTGTTCATATACATGTTTTAAAACGTTTGCTAATGGGATTTTTAAGGACTCAAAAGTTTTATAAACATACAACATCCAACTCTTTCTCTCTTGCAGCTTTGGACAGAGAGAGTGAGACAGACTGGTGGGTGTTTTAGCACACAATAAATAAAACGGCTTTTTAATGCAATTATTTGTTGATATGCCTCAGGTAAGTGGTTAGAGCATAAGCCCAACAAACAAGAGTTCCGGTGGTTCAAATCTTGGTGGGGACCAAAAATTATAAAGATGATTTAAATTTTTAAAAATATAAAATAGCAATTGCAAATTGAATTATATAAAATCTAATAATAACAAAAAGACTGACTAATTATTTTTTCTTTATTTTCAAACTAACTGGCCCGGTCCGCGTTGCTGCCCCAAATATAAGATCAGTGTTATATTTTGTCTCGCTTCAAGTATATAGCCCTGCAAAAAATGCAATAAATTTCTTGGCTTAGAAAAAATTGTGGGCGTAGTTTTAAAGACCCAATTTGGCAGATAATCATCTTCAAATTTCATATTTGGAACTAGAAGAAAATACCATGTCTTCGACTTTGCGAACTGTACAAATTTAAAACTTCTTTAGTATTATTACGAACAACACAAAAATAAATTACACATATCTTTCTATCTTATCGTGAGCTATTGTCTTGAGTTCAAACAAACCTTTTTAGATTTCGCGAATTTTCCATTTTTTTTTTTAAGAAAAAAATTTTAAATTTTTTTTCGTAAAAACCATAGTTTGAATGTGATGAAAATTCATTTAAAAAAAAATTAATCAAATCGGCAGCGATTTTCTGATTTGAGATAAATTGAAAAAGTGGGCTTAAAAGTGGGCGTGGTCAATTTTTCTTTACGTAAAAACCTAAGTTGGACTATTACAAACATTTAAAAAAAAATTCCAAATCGGTCCAGTCGTTCTCAACTGATGCGGTTACCAACGAACGACAATTGATTTTTATTTATATAGATAGAAGATAAACAAAAAAAATGTTATTGATGATACCTCTTCAACATATTGATGAAACCTCTTCAACATATTGATGTTACATTGGACGAAAAATTATGCAACATTTCATCATATTGATCTAAGTTTTCATCAATATGAAGAAGCTTTTTCTTTGAATGTAAGTACTTTTTCATATACCCTGAAATTTAAAATGGATGTCTGGACAGAGTTGTGGTAGAAAGTGCTCTAGTAATGAGCAATTCTTGCACTAAATCCCCATCTTCTTGAATTTATAGTAAGTTTTAACTGCTTTATTTCAAATTTATTATTATTGTTTTCAGGTTTTGCAAGTTTTCTAATATCCCTCTATGCATTTGTTAACTTCTTAAACTTTCGGTTGACCATAAAAGTTTTTAACATTTTTTTTTTTTCCTTTTTTATCGATTATTTTATTCTATTGAAAAACTGATGATTTCTTTCAAGGGGTTGTTTTTTCGTTTTATTTATGAAACTGCAACACTCTGTCTTTATTAAACTTTAATAATCTTACTTACATGTCAAAAAGTTTGTTTTTATTAAAAAACACAATTGTTCATGGTTATAAAGGGTGTGTTGCTCTCTTTATTTTAAGTTTTTAATAATATTACAAAAAAAAAGGAATTTTTGGAAATTATCCTCAGGCAACCAGGGTAACCAAATCCGTTTAAGCATCATTGCTTGAGAAAAAAAGGGGGAAAGTTGAGGGCGTATTTTTTTAACAATTTTTTTATTATTATTAAAAAATGATACAATGTCAAAAGCATACA
Organism: Pegoplata infirma; assembly: GCA_963921195.1. Classification (NCBI taxonomy): domain Eukaryota; kingdom Metazoa; phylum Arthropoda; class Insecta; order Diptera; family Anthomyiidae; genus Pegoplata; species Pegoplata infirma. Next base: position 224,353,995 of record OY992538.1, read on the forward strand.
ACTACGATTGATGTAATATTTATGTAATTTATTACAATATAAAAAAATAAATAAATAAAAATATGGGGAAAAACGTGAGCTGACTAATTTATGACTACCTCGCAAAATGAAAAATAAAAATATTTGAAAATTAAAATTAAAAAAAAGAAAATGCAATAAAAATTAGCAAATTTTCTCCTAAACTAAAGATTTTAACCAAATTATTTATTGAATTTTAAAAACCATTTCTTCCGATTTGCTTAAATTTTCAGTTGATTTGACTCTGTTTGAAAATTACCGCTCAAACCCTTTAAACCAATGGTTCCCAACCTTTGATTCTCGCCCCACTGGGGAGCAATTTGATTGCTTCAAAGGGGCAACGAGCAAATTTTTACGTTTTTTTTTGTTAAATAAACTAAAAAAAAAATAATTTTAGTTGAATTATTAAGTTGATTGTTGAAAACTTTTTCGAAAAACTTTGTTGAAATGATGATTTTAACAAAAAGTTTGCTTAACCACAAGTAAATTTTGAATTTTAAAACAAATTTGAAAAATTTACAAATTTTTCATAACTGTAGGGGGGACATTGTAGTTTTTTTAACTTAAAAGTGAGGCACGGCTCAAAAAAGGAACCATTGCTTTAAACCTTTGTTTTAACATCTTAATATTTAATTAAACTTTTCCCAGCCTCATTTTTATTTAAGCATTTTTTCTCATAATTCCCATCATAATTCTTATTAATTCATAATTAAAAACTGTCTGCATAAAATGATGAAAAAAAGCATAAACTTAATACTTTGTTAATTCTTAATCCTTTCTAAAACATAAATTGTATGTGCAACGACTTAGTAAATACACATAATAATACAAAATATACTAATAAAAAAATTTTCCCTGAGTCACAGTCCTAATAAAAAGCTAAAGTCGTCTAGTATTAACTTTTCGACTTTCCAGCATTAAGCAGCTGTTAATGACCGAAAAAAACAACAATATATAAATAGCAACAAAAAAAAATTCAGCTAAAAATGACAAATTGCAAAAAATTATAACAGCCTCCCTTGTAACAAATTTAGACGCAAAATGATAAGGCACTTTCTTTACAACAAAATCATAACATGGATTGGCAAATACTACACTCAAAAAAAAGAACCTTGTCAAATAACTAGGAAAAGCCTCGTAATCCCATTTTTCCAATATTTGACAGTTTTCCTTGTTTTTTAATAAAACATTTTCAATCGAACTTTACTTTTTTTGTGATTCTACAATTTTTTTGTAATTTTACAAATTTTCAAAATTTTTTTACAAAAAAAGTCTAGTAAATTCACGAGATTTCTAAAAAAGTTGAAAATTTACAATTTTATTGGTAAAAATCTTGTAAAATTACCATTTTTACTAGGAATTCTCTCGAGGTAGCAAAAAATCTAGTAAAAACACGAAACCTCCTTGTAGGTTTTATTGCGTCAAAAAATTTGTAAATTTACAATTTTTTTGGTAAAAATTTTCGTCTAAAATTGTCGTATAATTTCTAAAGAAAAATTTTAATAGTCCCCAACCGTTTTCCTTTAGAAAAATTTTAAGGTTATTAGACATTTTTCATAAAAGAATTTCTATAGAAAAATTTCCCATATAGAAATGATCTCAGACGAAAATTTTTTGGTAAAAATTTTCGTCTAAAATTGTCGTATAATTTCTAAAGAAAAATTTTAATAGTCCCCAACCTTTTTCCTTTAGAAAAATTTTAAGGTTATTAGACATTTTTCATAAAAGAATTTCTATAGAAAATTTTCCCATATAGAAATGATCTCAGATTTTTCTACAGAAAAGATCTTAGGTTTGTCCTATAGCAAAATTCACAAAATATTCCATTAGAAAATTTCTAAATTTTTCTGTAAATCAAAATTGTCAAATTTTTCTAATAGGGGCCATTCCAGAAAATTTAGCTCAAATTTTAGTAATTTTTGGAAATGGTGTCTCAGATTCATTCGAACCTTGACACATAGATAGCCCTCATAAATAAGATATATGTACCATATATCGTTTTTTTTACATTTGGTGTATTTAACGAATTATGGCGGGTCAAAGATTGACTTTTTAAGCAAAAGTAAGAAAAATACATCACGTTTAAGGAGCTGTAACTTCTTAACCAATGACCCGATTTTCACAAATTTAGGCTCATGTGAAAGCTGAGGTTCTTCTTTTTACTTTTTATTTTTAAAATAACGCAGTTTTTTTTACAGAAATGATGCAAAAATGCAAAAACATTTTTTCTTTTTGAATATTTAAAAAAACACATCTTCGATTTTTTTTAAAAAAATTCTGGTGAAATATAACAATGTTTTGTATAACATATTTAAAATTCAGAGTGGGATCTCCATGGGATCAAAAAATATTCTGTTTTAAGTACGAGGTTCTCTTATTTTCCCCTTAGAAAATTTAAATTTCTAATGTTTTGAATGTTTTTCAAAATTTTAATAGTATAATTTTCTTTGAAAATTTAAATTTTTATATTGAAGAAACATAAAATTTTAATTTTCTAAGTTAAAATTTAAGAACTTTGTACTAAAACCAGAATATTTTTTGATCCCATTGGGATCCCACTCTGAATTTTGGATATGTTGTACAAAACAGTATTGTTTATCACCAAACTTTTTTTTAAAAAAATCGAAGATGTGTTTTTTTAAATATTCGCAAAAAAAAAATGTTTTTGAATTTTTGCAACACTTCTGAAAAAAAACCGTATGCTTTTGAAAATATTTCCTAAAAGAAAAAGAATTAAGCTTTCATATGAGCCATTACTTGTGATAATCGGATTACTAGTTAAAAAGTTAGAGCACGTTAAAAGTCATGTATTTTTCTGACTTTTGCTAAAAAAGTCGAACTTTGACCCGCGATAATTTGAAAACTACAGCAAATTTTGAAAATCCAAAAATGCAACATATCTCATATAAACGTGGATATCTATGAGCCAAATTCTCAGTGGCGTCCAAAGGCATGCTTCCGAACAGTGGGTCGAAAATTTTTGGAATTACCCATAGGACAATTTTTAATTTTTTTTTTTTAGGGAAATCCTCAAATTTTTCTTATAGAAAAATTCTCAAACTTTTTCTTGTAGAAAAATTCAACATTTGTAATAATTCACCCGCTGTAATAATTAAAAAAAAAAACTTTTTTAACTTGAATTTTCAACATGGATAATAATTTACCTGCTGGTGTAGAACAAATTTGTTCACCAGATGTTGAATAAAACGTAACATAATTATTTTTCACATTTTTTTCTTTAATTTTTTTTCATTAAACTTTTTTTATTAAAGAAATTTGTTTTTCGTCATTTTTTTCATAATATTATTTTTCGTTTATTTTTTTAAATTTTTTAACATGATAATGTTTTTAGGCTGGTGTCCAATTTTAAAAATGATGCAGGACGCCACCAAAGTTTGATTATAAAAGCTACCAACTAACATAAAAGATAATAAGAATTGAAGCGCTTATAGTAAAAACTCGATAAGCAACATTTCATTTTATGGTGGTTTTTTTCTTAAAATTTTTAAAATAATATAAAAAATATAACTTTTGCAGAACGTTAATTCTCAATATACTTATACGAACGGTTAAAGCAAGACTTCTGCCAAAAATCTGTCAATGGAACATCAGCAGAATGCGAAAAATACGAAAAATTAAATATTGCTTATCAAGTTCTTGCAGTAATCCCTTCAATTATTCTACTGTTTTCATTTTCTTAAAACCAAAATGATTTGTAACTTCGATTTTTAACTTTGATAATAATTAACCTGTTGGTGAGTAAAACCGTTTTTCACCAGCTGGTGAATAAAACGTAACATAATTATTTTTAATTTTTTTTTTTTTTTGTTTTTTTTGGCACGAATATGTCTTATGGGCCTAGCAGGTTAAGTTCGGAAATGGGTAAAATCGGCCCTGTGTGAAAAAACTTCTCCTTGAAGAACTTAACCAACCACTGAAAAAAATAATTTTTTTACATGATTTTTTGTCATTTTGTTTAACATTTTTATGCTACAAGAAGTTCAAAGTTCTGCATTTGGACCCTGAGAATTAGAAAATGTCGTTTTTTCGGTCCTTTATGGGCGTAAAATAAAAAAAAATTATGCTAAACTTGCATTTCTTTAGTGCAAAAAGCATAAGAATGAATTTTTAAACACACGACCCCACCCCACAAAAGAAAAAAATAAAACGCCCCTCATTTTTTCATAATTTTGCCAAAATTTAATTTTTTTTATCAATTTTTTATCGAATTTTTTATTACATCAATTTTTTTTCATCAAAAAATTTTTTTTTTTCCCCGAAAATTTGTTTTTTTATATTTTTTTTTTTTTTTCATTAAAAAATTTTTTTTTCATAAAAAATTTTTTTGCCTTCATTTTTTTTTCAACATTTTTTTTATTTTTTTTTCATCAACATTTTTTTTTTTCTTCATCAAATCTTTTTTTTCACCAGAAATTTTGTTTTCGTGTAAAAAACTACTTTTTTACCAAGTCTAAACTTTCGAATTAAAATTGTTCCATTTGTTTAACATATGCACAAAAACATGAGAGTGTTAAATTCTTTGGTATGTAAAACCCTTTTTTGCACTAGAGTAATACACTCATTTACCAAATTCACAGCTCTTTTGGTTTTGACTGCATCTTGCTTTCCACAGACAGATGGACGGATGTATATATCTAGAGTGGCATAGAAATGGATCAATAATATATAAATTTATTGGGGTCCTCAACCGATATTTTAGATCGTTTTGCATGGTATGGCAAATGAATAACAATATTTTTTCTAAAAAAAAGCTTTTCTTTGGCAAGGACACCCAAATCTTCAGCAAAACATTATTACATGTTGTTTTGAGCAAGAGTACAAAATTCGAATGCCTTTTTTTATCAGTTTTTTTTTTTTTCAAAAAAAATCATCAAAAAAATTTTTTTCCGTCACAATTTTTTTTATCAAATTTTTTTTTATACATTTTTTTTATCAAAAAAAAAAAATTATCAATCGTTTTTTAATTCAAAATTTTTCGTTACATTTTTTTATCAAAATTTATTTTCACCATTACTTTTTTTTTTGTCAAAATTTTATTTTTTCAGTTAATTTCACAAAAATTACTTTTTCACCAAGTCGAAACTTCTTCAGATTTAAAAATGTTTACCCTCAGAAATATTTAAGACTCAAAAACGTTATTGAAGTTTTTTACTTATTGAAGTTTTTTACTTAAAATAAAATTTTTCTAGTCAAAACATACAATCGCTAAATAAGCGATTTTCTATACATATTTTTTTTTTTGTAATTTATTTTCTGATTTTTCTGAATTTTCTGAATTTAACAATTTTTTGGCAATATTTTACCGGATTTTCTTTCAGAACTGTTCTTTCTTAGTTTTTCATAATTTTTATACCCTCCACTCTAGTGATAGAGGGTATATAAGTTTGTCATTCCGTTTGTAACACCTCGAAATATTGGTCTAGGACCCCATAAAGTATATATATTTATGATCCTCGATCGATTTTAAGTCGATCTAGCGATGTCCGTCCGTCCGTCCGTCTGTCTGTCTGTCCGTCCGTAGAAAACACGTTAACTTTTGAACGACTTTACAGAGGCTACTGAAGTTTGGCATATATGTTTGTCATTTACCTGGTCAGGTTGGTATTGCAATCCAGCCAAATCGGTCCAGTGGTTCAAAAGTTATGAGCAAAAGAGTAAATTTCGGCAAGGGTATTTCGCGAATTTACGAGATAAAAAACACGATAACTTTCGAAAGACAATAATGAGACTACTGAAACTTGGCACGTATCTTTGCCGTTCCCCGGGTCTGTTTGGTTTTAAATTTCAGCTCAATCGGTCCAGTGGTTCAAAAGTTATAAGCAAAGCCCTGAATTTCAGATTAGTTTCATCTAAAATGCCACGTGTTTTAACAAGTTTTAAAAGCATTGGTGGTAACTAAACAATGCTTTTCAAACGTGTTCAATTTTAAAGCAATACTTTTTAAACTTGTTTAGTTTTAAAAGCATTGGTAACTTAAAAATTACACTCGAAAAAAATTTTACACTCAAAAAAAATTTTACACTCAAAAAAATTTTACACTCAAAAAAAATTTACACAAAAAAAATTTAGTTTTTTTTTTTACAAAAATGACAATATTTTGTGTGCATACGTACGTGCATTCACTCAGAAATATTTCTACAGTAAAAAAAAACATTACACTCGAAAAAAATTTTACACTCAAAAAATAAAATTAGTAATTTTTATTTTTTTAAATGACAAAAAAAGAATTTTTTACTCAAAATAAAATATTTCTAATCAAAATTATTAAGTTTTTCACGTTAAAAAATGTACTTCCCTTTAAAGAAAATGCATTGTGGAGGGTATTCATAGATTCGGCAAAGTCGAATTTAACTTTTCTACTTGTTTTTATTAAATTTTCCGAACTTGTCAGATTTTTTTTTTTAGTCTTTATTTTTTAACTTCTGCCGAAAATTCAAGTTATTCATATGGTTTTACCACCCAATTTTTCTCAGTGCAGCTAACTGAAAAACTGTCATTTCATTGCAATGCTTATAAAATTAGTTAATAAACATTTTCTGCTAAATCATGAGAAACGCAAACTTCACGTATGTCTATGATGATGATATGAAAAAAATTAAATACAATATAAGCGAAATTTTGTTGTTGTTTAATAAAAGGTGATTATCTGGCAAAAACCAACAAGTTAACACTAGAAGATCATAAATAATACTCAGACAGATTTAGACAATTTTAAAAATGCAAGCCGAAGCATTAGAGAGAAGCGATTTTATATTTAAGCGATGCGTGAAAAAAATTGCGTACGATATACAAATCCAAAAAGAAAGCTGAAATTTAAAACGATTGAGCTTAAACTATCATAAAGTTATTTTCTTAAGCACTCACAATTTTTTTCGAACAAAGAAAAAAAATTTAAATAATATATTAATTGATTTAATTAAAAATATAATTAGAAATTAAAAAAAAAAGTAATAAAAAAAATTTCAATCAAAATTTGAATAATTATGAAAAAAAAACTAAATCACTTCAGTCTACTAAACATAACTAAGAACAACAAAAGCCACAGAAAAAATAATTTAAAAAAAATAAAATATGTCTCCTTTAAAAAAATCTTTTAAGTACTTTTTTAAAATTTTAATTATATTTTAATTTTAAACCATTACCACCCTTTTCTTAGCTGGACTTTTTCTGTTGCTTTTCTCTATTCTTTCTAATTTATGTAGGAATTTAACTCCTTCTTTCCGAAATAAAATTCACTCACTGTTATTTTTAATTAATATAAAAGTTTATTGAATTCATTGGTTTTTAAAAATAACTTAAGAAATACACCAAACTTATTTTAGTTGTTTATGCGCGCACGCGTCTTTACTCTAGAAAATTCTTTTGTCAACTGAACTCTCTCTTGCTGTCGTCGTCCGTCTTGTCCGTTTCTATCTGTCGCTAGTTTATAACGTCGTCGTCTGTCTTGTCTGTTTCTGTCTGTCCGTCGCTAGTTGATACCCTACAATCGGCCCTCCTGACGGCAATACGGCTCGGATTGCCACCTCTTCATGAACTCAGCCACCGTTGTAGTTTTATTTGGGCCCTCATGATCCCCAATCTTCTCAACTTCGTACCTTCCATGAGGCAACTTGGTCATGATCTTGTATGGGCCAAGGAATTTTCCTCTCAACTTAAGGCCGGTGCCATACTGAGTCCGCTTAATGGCGACTAACTCATTGACTTCATATTCTTCCTCCGGTTTACGCTTACTATTGAAAGTTTTACAATTTTCCGTTTGGATCTTCGATAAATTTTCCTTAGCCTCGCTTCTCAGGTCATTTCTTTCATCTTCGAGTTCTTGGATTGCGTCGTTGTTTAGTATTTCCCGAAGATCCGGGTAATCAGGTAACCTCATATCCACGCCAGTTAACAACTTAAAGGGTGAAAACTGCGTACTCCTCGAAACTGTGGAATTAACCAGCATTTGAACGCGCCGCACGTGCTTATACCAATTAACTGGATTTTCGTTACACAACTTAGACAACATCGGCACAATTATCTTATGCATGCGCTCCACCTGACCATTTCCGCGTGGAACACGCGTGGCTATCAGTAAATGTTGGATACCCTCCTCTTTGCAATAGTCCTCGAAAGCTAGTGATGTAAACGCAGCGCCTCTATCAGTAATGATTCTCCTAGGATTACCGAATATTGCTGACTGCTTCTCCAAACTATCAATAACAGCTTTGGCATCCGTGGACTTCGTTGGATATAGCCAAACAAACTTCGTAAATCCGTCAACCACCACAAAAATATGGTTATATGCTTTCTTCGTCATCTCCATCGGACCAACATGATCAACGTGATAGGTCATTAAAGGTCTGTCGTCCTTATCTATCGGATTAAGATAGCCTTCCTTTTTCCCCATTTTTGCTTCGGTGATGATGCACTCGATGCAACTCTTCACGATCCTGCGGACCTTTTCGGCTAATTTTGGAATGTAGTACTGCTTTTCAACTAATTCCTGAGTTTTCACAACACTATAGTGACCTTGCTTATGAGCAACCCTTATGACCTCTTCCTCCATTTGGCTTGGTACTACTATCAGATCCTTCACTGGGTCCTTTAACAGTACCCCATTTTTGATATAAAAGTCCTCATAATCGCCATGCTGCAAAACCGCTTTGATGGCTTTTGTGCGCTCATCATCTTCTTGTGCCACCTTCATCCGATGACTGAGACTACCTTCAACGATCAAACAGGACATCCTACTGAGGGCGTCCACATGTTTCATTCGGGTACCGGGTCGATGCTCGATTTCGTACGAAAACTCTTGCAAAAACATTGCCCATCTCGATACGCGCGCTGGAACATCATCCTTGTTCATCGTCATCTTAAACGCGTTACAGTCGGTTACTATTTTAAATGGTATACCAAGTAGGTAGACTCTCCATTTCTTCAACGCTTCCACGATGGCTAGAACTTCCAGCTCATAAGAGTGGTAGTTCTCCTCATATGGTCTGGTTCTTCTGCTCATGAACTGAACCGGATGCATCTGTTGGTCGTCTAGGCTTTTCTGTAAAAGCACTGCCCCATATCCGTATTTGCAGGCATCCGCGTGTACCTCAGTTATGGCATCAGGATCGTACAACTTTAAAACTGGAGCACTAGTAAGACCCTCCTTTAGCTGTTGACAAGCAATCAAAACTTCATCGGTAATCCTAAATGGCACGTTCTTCCTAAGCAAATCAGACAACGGCTTAGCCCTAATAGCATAATCCTCAACGAACTTCCTAAAATACGAGGTTAAACCTAAAAAACGCTGAACCTGCTTCCGGTCGGTGGGAATTGGAAAATCCCCTACCGCCCTAATCTTCTCCTCAGATGGTTTTATTGAACCATTCCGAATCACGTAACCAAGAAAACCTACCTCCTCCTGCAAAATCTGACTCTTCGACCATTTAATACGCAACCCACCTGAAGCCGCCCTATCTAAAACAATTTTAAACTTCTCAAGGCCCTCCATCACATCCTTAGAGGGAATTATGATGTCGTCCATATACACAATAATGGTACCATCCTGTATAAGATCCCTAAAAACGGCAGATATAAATCTCGTAAACACAGCTGGCGAATTACTTATCCCAAAAGGTACAAACAAAAATTCGAACTGTCCGTTATGCGTCACAAATGCTGTATATTTCCTGGATGCCTCCTCCAAAGGAACATGGAAAAATCCATTCATAAGATCCAATGTTGTATAAACGCTGGCATTTTGCAACTTATCCAGAACCTCATCCATCAAAGGCATAGGAAAATGGTCTCGAATAATCTTCTGGTTTAATCTTCTATAATCGCAACATAAACGTTTAGTGCCGTCTTTCTTTGCAGCTAAAACCACTGGTGATGCATACTCCGAAATACTAGGTTGGATTATTTTCTCCTTTAACCAATCTGAAACCTGTTTGTCTACGATGGCCTGATCAGGAATTGGCATACGTCTAGGTCGCTGATAAACAGGTATGTCATCCTTCAAAATAATTTTCATCTGAACAGGGCTTTCGATATTTTTCTCTGGTCGATATTCCGATATCATCCTGTCCACTTTCTTACCAGTAGATCCATCCAAATGATTCAAATCAATCTGTATGTCCGGTTTACACTCCTCAACATTCAAGCATATACTACCAAATTCTCCCAATAAAATATTCCTCACCGTCGGTTCCCTAAAAAATGCTTCCCCATCCTTAATGACGACCTCCGCCCTTCTCAACAAACTGTTACCTATCATGATGGAATGATTGATGTCCCTTTCGCCGACCACATAAAACGTCACCCCAAATGGCAGATCATCAATCAAAACCGTTGTGTCGAAACGTCCCATAGTGACTATTTCACTTTCGCCGATACCGAACAACTTCACCTTCTCAGGAACCAAATTAACTTCCCCCAAAACAAACAAAGTGTCAAACCGCATTAAGCAGATGTCGCAACCGGTATCCACAAGTGCCGAGAAATTCTTACCCCTAATTGAGACATCCTTAAAAATCAACCCTGGACCCTTTCGGACCATGTTGGCCTGATCCCTTTCCGATTTAACTACCTTATCCTCCGAGCCCCTAGCCTTGCACTCAAACGACCGATGACCAAATCGCTGACATTTAAAGCACCTAACCTGCTTTTCGGGACACTCCCGTGCTAAATGATTCTTAGCACCACATTTATAACACTTGCGATCCTTGAAATCCTTTTCATCCTTGGGTGTGTCACTTTTCTTCTCCATAACGATCGACTCCTTCCCCTTATATGGTGAACGGGGGTTGAAACGAACTTTTTCATATACCTTAATCTGTTTTTTCAGGCTCGCCACATCGTCAGCCTGGTATAACGGAGCCTTATTAATTTTAGAGTCGGAGATCCCCTCGATAAAATACTCCACGATACTTGGTTCATCCAAATTGATACGACTGGCTATTTCAACAATACAGTAGAGATACTCCATCAAAGATTCGTTCCGATTTAAACGCCTATTTCGTAACTCGCGAATTACATCCGCTGCTGGAACCCCTGCTCCGAATTCACTTTTAAGTAATCCCTTCAGCATTACCCAACTTTCAACACCCTTCTTGCTCTTAATAAAAAGCTTTGCGGCCCCTACCAATAGCTGCTTACCATAAACCAGCTTTTGCAATGGAGTCCACTTTACAATCCTAGCCATCTCATCAAAGTCCTCCAACCACTGGTTAATGCCAGGTGAAGAAGTACCTGAAAATTTGGACAAGCTATCCTCAACGTCCTTAAGCGTGTACATACTCTTCCTAACGGGGAAATCCATATCATCAGAGTCATGGCCAACCGCACCCTCGCCGATCTCCGAATCACCGATTGATAGGTTATCATTGTCCAAATTGTCATTAGCGTCCGCAAAATCTAACTCGTAAAATTCTAGAAGCCTATTTCGTAAAACGGGTTTAAGTCCCTGAGCACTTAAATTCAGTTCCCTCAACTTTGTCTTTAATTGATCCACAGTCAAACCTAAAATTGTCGCTCTGTCCATTTTAAAAATAATTATTAAAAATATATGTAATAATATAAGAAATATAATATGTAATTAAAGAAATATAATGTTTAAAAATTTAAGTTATCAATCAATACTATTAATAAAATTCACTTCAAGAAATTATTCAATATACCAAGTAAAAATTATCCTCCAAGTATTTCACCCTACGGTTAACAAATAATTTTCCAATTTAATTTTGACGAATTTAAACTTTTGAATTATTTTTAATTTACAATATAAAAAATTATCGTAGTATGTACGTTACTCTACAGGTGTTATACACCACAAATTTTAAAATCAAAATTATCCCAAAGAATTAAAAATGTAAAATTATTCCAATTTGCAAAATTATATTAAATTTTTATCGATTAAGAATTGATCTCTGTTTAATTTTATCCTTAATTCTCCCAAAAAATTCTACAGAAATCACTTTACTTTACCTTTACAATATAACTTTCAATTTAATTTTAATGAATTTAAATATCCAGACAATCAATTAAAAAAAATATTATATTTAATAAAAAATAAAATATAAGAAACCACTATTTACCGCCTCTGCATCAACAAAACTTCTTGTCTTCTATTTACTTTTCTAGATTCTTCCTTCACAACAATAGCACACAGCAACTCCTTCTCCTCCCATAAATATATTCTATTTACTTCTTTTAATTTTGTCTTCACAACAATAGCACCCAGCAACTGATTCTTTTCTTCTTAAAATTTTGTATACCGCTCGTTCTCCTCACTAAGCAAAACAGCAAAATTTTAACTTCAATATCACACAGCAACAACCTCAACGATTTGCAGATCTTCTTTTACGCTCTTTATTTACTTTGCAAACTTTTTACTCAACCAGCAAAACTTCCCCTTCGTATTAAATACAATAGTGTATTTTTTCTTTCACACACACAGTAGAAAAAATAACACCACCAAATCAGCTTGGCTGCTTGTCACTCAGCTCACAATTTCTCTGCTCGTCTCATAAGCAGAGAAAATTGTAACGTATATTTGATTTTTTACTTTCTCCTCGTACAACACACACTCACACTACAACAGTTTAGAGAATGTTGAATTTGATTTAACTGGGGTTGTTCTTCCTTGCTTTTTCTATCACACTTGTCTCTTTATTTTTTATTTTTTTTTTTTTTTTTTTTGTTGTACGCGTGCACGACTGTTTTTGTTTTTTTTTTTTCTTTCTTTCGACTTTACGCTTTTTTGCGTTTATATAATACGACTTCACATATTAAATGTTTATAATTTTTAACGAAATTTACACATTTTTCTGTTTGTTTGTAGGCTCAATTTAAATGTCTATTTCGGTTGAGCTCCCATGTAGGAATTTAACTCCTTCTTTCCGAAATAAAATTCACTCACTGTTATTTTTAATTAATATAAAAGTTTATTGAATTCATTGGTTTTTAAAAATAACTTAAGAAATACACCAAACTTATTTTAGTTGTTTATGCGCGCACGCGTCTTTACTCTAGAAAATTCTTTTGTCAACTGAACTCTCTCTTGCTGTCGTCGTCCGTCTTGTCCGTTTCTATCTGTCGCTAGTTTATAACGTCGTCGTCTGTCTTGTCTGTTTCTGTCTGTCCGTCGCTAGTTGATACCCTACATTTATTGTTATTTGTTTTTTAAAGTTTTTCGAAATTTAATCCTTTTTATTATGTCTCGTCCTTTTTTGTAGATTGGGGAACATCTTAACTTTCAAGTTCAATAACCATAATTTTATTTTGTTTATTTGGTTTGGCATAGCAGAAATTCTTTGTAAGTTTTTTAGATTTTTTTTTTTTGTAATTTTTAATTCAAATAAACCTTTAAGTTGACAAATGTTTCGTTGTCCTTGCAGGGGGTGTTAGTAAGCGACAGGCAGTTGACTAAAAAATCTGCGTAACAAATTTAACATAATTAAGGCAAAAGAAAATTTATTTTATTTTTGTCATCATCGTGCATTTCCTGCTGAGAACAAATGTTAATTAGAAAATAAGAAAAATTTTTGAAGCTATGAGATTTTTGTTTTCGAAAGTTATGGTGGTTTCCATTGTATAACCTGGTATTTTGGTAATTTCCTTGAAAGATATGGTAATTTTTAAGATTATAAGGCGGTATAGGAAGTAGTAAATAAATTGTTTTTTGGTATCTTTTCTAACTTCATGTCCACAGAAAGAATTTTAAACGAATTTCAATCCACAAAAACGTGTATTCAATAAATTTTTTGATTGAAATTCCTCCAATTAAGAAAATTGCTATACCAATCATCAAATTGTAGGTTATTGATTGAAAATTTTTTCAATCAAACATTTTTTCGTTTTTAATCAAAAATTTGATCAATTTTTATACCCTCCCCTCTACTGATAGAGGATAAACATAAGTTTGTTAATTCGTTTGTTACACATCGAAATATTGCTATAGGACCCCATAAAGTATATATATTCATGATCCTCGATCGATTCTAAGACGATCTAGCGATGTCCCTCAGTCTGTCAGTCTGTCTGTTGAAAACACGCTAAATTTTCAAAAACTTTACGGAGACTCCTAAAGTTTGTCATATATGTTGGACATTTACCTGGTCAAGTTGGTATTGCAATCAAGCAAAATCGGTCCAGTGGTTCAAAAGTTATGAGCAAAATAGTGAATTTTGGCAAGGGGTTTTCGAGAATTTACGAGATAAAAAACACGATAACTTTCAAAAGGCAATTCTGAGGATGCTAAAGTTTGGCATATATATTTCTCGTTCCCCTGACCTAGTTCATATTGAATTTCAACCAAGTCGGTTTAGTGGTTCCAAAGTTACCAGCAACACCGTGAATTTCAGATAAGTTTCACCTTAAATTCACGTGTTGAAAGCCCGTTAAAAATGTCTGAAAAACATTGGTACGTCACAAAAATATTTTACAACGTATTTTTATCACTCAAAAATATTTTTACACTAAAAAAAAAAACTAACCTCGAAAAAAATTTTACACTCAAAAAAAATTTAAGAATTTTTTTTTTTTTTTCAAAAATTACTAAAAAAAAGATTTTTTACATTAAATAAAATATTACTAATCAAAATTGTCATTTTTCGCGTTAGAAAATTTACTATCACTTAAAAAGGGCACTGGGACAGTATTCATAAATTCGGCCAAGTCGAATTAAACTTTTCTTTTTTAATTTTTTACTCGTTGGAGGGTATCAAATTTATTTTAAATTTAACAAAAACTTGTTAAAACTTGTTTTGCACATTATAGGAGATAAACGAAAAAAAATTGGCCGTTTCTTCCCACCTCATATGATCCAACACTGATGCCAACTATTTTTAAAAAAATGTAGCTAGATTGGACAAAAAAATAGCTAGAAATAGCTAAATTTAAAAACAGTTAAAAAATCTAGCTATTTTGTAGCTAGATTTGTATAAACAGTTGAAAAATCTAGCTATTTTATAGCTAGATTTTGGATTTGTGGTTTTTAAAAGGTTTTATTTGCTAAAGTTTTTAATTAAATAATAAAATAAGTTAGTTTTGGTATTAAAACGAATATTTTCAAATATTTTTATTAAATTTTGCAAACAAAAAGTTTAAATACTCATATTTTATATCGCAGATATAATTTATAACGCATGAAACTTTAGAAATTGCTTCCAACGCTTAAGTTATTAAATTAAGCTTTTGAATCAATTCTTTAACAAAGAAACATTATTAATCTATATGTTATATGTATGTATTTCTGGATTTGCAGATCCTGTGAACTATTTCCTGTGAATTTCTATTTTCTGTGAATCGGCACCTCACTATTTTCTGTGAATCAGCACCTCATTTTGTATACGTAAAAAGTACTCATAATAGATATAATTCCTGTAATGGGAACTTATTTTATTTTTTTGGACTTATTTCGTTCGGAGTTCTTATATTTTTTTGGGAGTAAGTATTTTGATTTTAAATAACTCCCAAATATTGGGACTTGTTTCATTTTTTCTTTGGGACTTATTTCATTTCTTAAAGTTGGGTGTTAATTCATTCCTCTTAGGACTTATATCATTAGGAATTATTCCATTGGGATTTATTTCATTTGGGAGTTGTTTCGCAGTACCAAATTTTTTAATACACAATTATCTGAATGCGAATTAAAAGCTCGATTATAGCCACTCGTTTTTTTGGTTATGAATTCTGGTGTAAAATTTTATCCGTTATTGGAGAGATGAAAACTATTATGTTTTAAACCCATAGCTGTTTTTTCTTTATGTTGGTACTAAACTACATTCTCTATGAATTATGCCAATACGATACTTACTTGCTTGATGTTGAAAATTTTAAGTAACTTTATCATGGAGAGATTTTTGATAAATTTAAAATTTTTGTTTGAAGTTAAAGGAAATATCATAGAAAACCCCTGATAAAACTTTTTGTAAAGTTGAAAAACTAGCAGATGTCATACACACTTAAATAGCACGTTAACGAAATGTCAACTTGAAAATATGGCTAATAAAACGGTTTAAAAAAAACACTTTTTTACAAATTTTGCGAACAAAAAAAGTAGCTAGATTTGTAGCTAAGAGCTAAATGACTTTTTTTGTCGCTAGATGCAAAAAAAAATAGCTAAATCTAGCTACAAAATAGCTAAATTGGCAACAATGTGATCCACTAACAATGAATTTGGGACGCTAACAAAAAATACAGTTAACTTTAGTTTTTCTGCTCTACAAAATAAAACCAATTTCATCAAGATCCGCCGGTGACACTAGGGAGACTTCCCTTGTAAGTCCCAGAAATTTTTTTGCTTTAAGCTAAGTACTCTGTTTTTTACGGTGAAAATGTCACTTAAACTTTAAACGACTCAAATTGCAATAAAACATTTAAGAATCAACAATTTTTCACAATTATAAGAAAGAAAGGATCATAACAGAACTGAAATGTGACTTTTCACGGCAATTTAAATTGTTTTGTACAATAAAAATGACTGAAAACTTTTTTAACAATTTTCCTATAATCCCTAGCGTTGCCAAAATTTATTTTTGTTATATGGGGTTTGACAGATTTTATCCCGTGAAATCGAACAGAGTACTATGCTTTAAGTGGTAAAAAATTCATCAAAAATTATTTTCAGGAATATTAAAAAATTTTCTAATCCCCCAAATTTTTTTTTGGAAACTTTAGATTTTTTAACGTTTTAGAATGACAAGTATTTAAAAGCAGTTTTTTTTTTTGTTTTTGTGAATTTGGAGAAAAAGAATCATTAAAGCTGCTTTTAGGAAATTTTATTCTGCAAAATTTCTAAGTTCCGAAAAATGGTGTGTACAACTGTGATGTGTTCTGTGACATGTCACAATTACACCGGCAAGGGTTGAGGTCCTAAGGGACATGTTTAGAGGCATGTCACTAGTGATATATGCGTGGTTAAGAAAATAAGAATTACTGCTTTAATTTTCATCAAACCAAAAAGCTTTGTAACTTCGATTTACAACTTGGATAATAATTAACCTGCTGGAATAAAACGTTTTTTCAACAAATATTTTTTTTTTATAATTTTTTTTTTTAATGATTTTTTCATATTTTTTTTTATAAATTTTTTGTTCGACAATTTTTTTTCATAATTTTTCATCAAAAATTTTTTTTTTTTACATCAAAAAACTTTTTTTTCTTAAAAAAATTTTTTTTTATTCAATTTTTTGTTCATCAAATTTTTTTATTTTTTTTTTTTTCATAACAAATTTATTTTTCATCAAAAATTTTTTTTTTTTTCTTCATTAAAAACTTTTTTCATCAAAAAATTATTTTTTTCACCAAAAATTTTTTTTCCATTAAATTTTTTTATCATAATTATCTCTTTCATGAAAAAAAAAATGTTGCATTTTTTATCATTTTTTTACCAAAATTATTTTTCCACCAAGTCTAAACTTTTGACATAAAAATGTTCCATTTGTTTACCAAATGTACAAAAAACAAGTGAGAGTATTTAATTCTTCGGTTCCGAATTTTTTATACTCTACAAAATGTAAAAGACTTTTTAAGTAACAGACTCATTTACCAAATTTACAGCTAGAGTGTCTTAGAAATGGATCAGTAACATATAAACTTAATGGGGTCCTCCATCAATATTTCAATTCTTTTGCATGGAATACACCGCTCTACAAATCTGAGGTTTGTCGCTGCGTTTCGAATGAAACCAAAAAAAGTTTATAGGTTTTGGTTTTCCGATTCCAAAACGGTCACTCAAATTTTTCTATCACGTCACAATTTTGACAAAATCGCGGTTAAAGTGTCAAAAAAGGCCCATTTTGGCCATTTTTGATCGCCTATAAAATAATATCCTGACATGCGAATGACTTGATATCAAGCTCATTCGAAGTGCGTAAATTTCTCTTTCAGACAAAATCAAATTTTCTTGGAATTTAATTTTTTATAATGATGAAAAAATCATTAGCCACAAGTGCTTTAAATCTAAAATTTATGTATGAATTTGTATGGAAATTTGTTAAAAAACACTGTGTAAATAAACTAAATATTGAAAAAATGGATGGTTTTTTGCTAATGATTTTTTTGCCATTTTAGAAAATTAAATTTTTTGAACATTATATCTTATCTTTAAGAGAAAATTATAAGCTTTCGAATGAGCTTGATACCAACTCATTTGCATGTCAGGATCTTATTTTATAAGATTTTAAAAAGGGTAAAAAATTCCCTTTTTCGGCACTTCAACCGCGAATTACTCAAAATCCTGACGTGATAGACAAATTTGGGCTCCGGATTTGGAATCAGCGCAAGAGACACTATCCTAATCACTAACCAGAATCCAATACGCATTTTCTTGTTGAGCTGTGATATCAAAACATTATTATTATTTTTTCTAAATTTTGCTTTGGCAAGTACACCCAATTCTTCAGCAAAACATTATCATGTTAAAACAATTATAAGTTAGATTTAGTAGTAAATTTAAATAAATATTGTAGAATAGAGAATTTAAATACCTTTAGAATAAGCTAAATAAACAGATCTTTTGACTTTCTTGAAAATTTGTGTTTTTTGAGTTGGAGGGTTTTGAATATAAGCCCTCGATACATTCTTTGGCACTAAATGTTCTCCCCATGGTAACACCCATATTTTCTGCAATATATTTTAATTTAGAAAATATTTTTTAAAATTCTTTAAAAAACTAATGTGATTTTACCATTATATGTTTAAATATGCTACAGACTCTCGCAAAAAAAAAAAAAACTTAAACAAATTAGTTTTACCACAATACTCTACCACATATTGTACACCAAGGGAGGTGTTCTTGTATCCTTTTTATGTATCAATCTAACTTTTAATACATTAGATCCTTTATGGGGTGGGTTTTGGACTATGAGTGTAAATGTTTATTTTTTATTTATTCCCAGCATTACAACCTTAAGGGTATAAAATGAAAATTAATACAACATTTGCTATTGCTACAAATATTATAACACCCTCACCTTAATTAAGGAATACCGAGGGGGGATGCAGGGCAAAGGAAGAGGTTTGAGCGGTATGCGGCAATGAATGGTAAATATTTTATGGTATTTGCTTTAGTTGGAGTTTGATGTTAAACATAATTCAACTGTTGCTTTTCATTTTTTTTTTTTCATTTTTTTTTTTTTTTGTGCTTAAAAACCAAAAAATCTGTAAAATAATAATCCCTTGTGCCTGTGGAGTCACGTGTAGCCATAAACTTCAATTTTTTTTTTTTTTTTTTTGTTACTAATTTTTTTTTTTATATATTTGGCTCCTTTTTTTGGAGTTAACAAAGCAGCCAAAAAATGCTATTTGTATTTCATATGTAGAAAATTATATAAATGGTTTGGTAAACCAGCGAAAAAATTTAGAAGAACTTTCTTAACAACAATTAAATGAATGCAGGCGAACAAAATTTTCTGGTGGTTGTCTTTTTAGAAAATAAAAAATCTAATAAAATTCGAAATATTTTATCAAAGTCTCAACTAAACTTAAAAATTATTAATTTATATTCAAAATGTTAAAAGAAATTACTTTTTTCTTGTGCATTATTAACAACTTGTCGCCATTTTTTTTGCTGTAATTTCTCGCCTATGCATAGTGCCACATTTGGCCTACCGAATTTCAAGTCAATATAAAAAAATTAGATTTTTGTCGTGCTAGATTGGCCAAATGTGGCACTGTGCTATGGTTCCAATTGAAATTGGGGTCTAAATTTTTAAAGATGCGTGGGTTTTAAAAATGTGCTTTTTAAATGCATTCTCTTCGAAGTACTGATTTTCTGTTCTCACTTTTCGCTGGGATGTAATGTTGGCTTTCCTCTAAATTTGCTTAACATTTTAGAGTTTTGTATTTTTACGGCAATCGCTCTTTTGTTAGTGGAAAATAAATACAGCTCATTTTTTTATAGACTTTAGAAAAATTCTAAAAATATAACAAAATTTTAATAAAATAAAAAGATTATTTAAAAATTCATAAACCAAACAAGTCAAAAAGTTAAATTCCACTTATTTGAATTCATGAATATATGATAATATTTTTAGGCTGGTGTGCCTAAAACGGCGATTTTTTTAACTTTGATCCTAATTTTCTCAAAAACCTAATCATTAGAACTAATCAAGTGTATAAGGTCGCGTTCCTGTCACATTTTTGATGATTAGTAGTGTAATTCACCTCCTGGTGGATAAATTTTTTTTCACCAGGTGGTGAATAAAACGCTACACAATTATTTCTCATCAAAAAAAAATGTATTCTGCACCATATGTTTTCATTGTGCTCGATTCTGGAATACGATTTCACCATTCACCTAATTTTTAAAAATTTGATATGTTTTCGTTTTTAAAGATTATTAAATTTTTTCTTGTAGTTATTAAAGATATTAAACTAGATCTATAATTGTTACAAGAAAAAATTTTTAAAATCTTAAAATTTGAAAGAATATCAAACTTTAAAAATTAGGTGAATGGTGAAATCGTATTCCAGAATTGAGCACATTATTTTTTTTAGCTGGTGAATAAAATGTATCATAATTATTTTTCATTAATTTGTTTTGCATTCATTTTTTTAACATTTTTTTTTTTCAATAAAAAAAAATTTTTTTTATCCAAAAAAATTTTTTTATGCAAAAATTTTCTTGTTTTATCATATTTTCCTACAAATTTTTATTTTTTCTCCTCTATAGAAGAATTGTCTTTCAGAAATTTTCTATACAAAACTTGTGTTTGGAACATTTTCTATAGAAGAATTATCTTTTAGAAATTTTTTATAGAAAAATTGTTTTTAGGAAATTTTCGATTGAAGAATTGTCTTTGAGAAATTTTCTATAGAAAAATTGTTTTTAAGAAATTTTCTTAAGAAAAATAGCAAAGATGTCTTTGAGAAAGTTTCTTTAGAAAATTTGTTTTTGAGAAATTTTCTATAACAAAATTGTCATTGAGAAATTTTCTATAGAAGAATTGTCTTTGAGAAATTTTCAATATAAGAATTGTCTTTCAGAAATTTTTCATTGAAGAATTGTCTTTCAGAAATTTTCTGTTGAAATGTCTAACAGAAAAGGTTTAAATGTTGCAATATTTCTTTCAAAAATTTCTCAAAAACAATTTTTTCATAAAAAATTCTTAAAGACAATTTTTCCACACATAATTTCTCAATAACAATTCTTCAATAGAAAATTTCTAAAAGATAATTTTTCTATAGAAAATTTTCCAAAGACAATTTTTCGATAGTAAATTGCTCAAAAAAAATTTTTGTGTAGGAAGTTTCTCAAAGATAATTTTTAAATAGAACATTTCTGAAAGACAATATTTCCATAGAAAATTTCTTTAAGACAGTTTTTCTATTGAAAATTTGTTAAAGACAATTTTTCTATAGAAACTTTCTCAAGGACTATTTTCTATAGACAATTTCTGAAAGACAATTTTTCAAAGAAAATTTGTAAAGACAGTTTTCTATAGAAAATTTTTGAAAGACAATTTTTCTATAGAAACTTTTTAAAGACAATTTTCTATAGAAAATTGCTCAAAAACAATTTTTCTGTAGAAATTTCTCAATAAAGAAAACTTTTTTATAGAAAATTTCTGAAAGGCAATTCTTCTACAGAAAATTTCTTAAAGAAAATTTTTCTTTAGAAAATTTCTCAAGGACAAAAGAAAATTTTTTAAATTTTTCTGTAAAAAAATTTCTGGAAGACAATTTATCTACAGAAACTTTCTCAGAGACAATTTTTTCATAAAAACTTATTCTTAAAAAAATTTGTAAAAGACTATATTTCTTTAGAATTTTTTTTGTTGTTTTTAGAAATTTTCTATAAAAAAATTGTCTTTCAGAAATTTTCTATAGAAAAATTCTCTTTCAGAAACTTTCTATAGAAAAATTCTCTTTCAGAAACTTTCTATAGAAAAATTCTCTTTCAGAAATTTTCTATAGGAAATTTCTAACAGAAAAGGTTTAAATGTTGCAATCTTTCTTTCAAAAATTTCTCAAAAACAAATTTTCTATAAAAAATTCTCAAAGAAAATTTCTCAAAAAGAATTCTTCAATAGAAAATTTCTCAACGGAAATTTTTCTATAGAAAATTTTTCAAAGACAATTTTTCGATAGTAAATTGCTCAAAGACAATTTTTCTATACAAACTTTCTCAAAGATAATTTTTAAGTAGAAAATTTCTGAAAGACAATTTTCCATATTAAAAATTTGTTAAAAACAATTTTTCTATAGAAACTTTCTCAAAGACTATTTTCTATAGACAATTTCTGAAAGAAAATTTTTCATAAGGGTTCAAGTTGAAAAAATGCAGAAGAAAAATTGAATTTCTAAAAATTATAGACATTTCTGGTATTTCCTATACCGGTTTCAAACACCCCAGTTAGTGTCATCTTCAGTAGGATTTTAAATGTCGGTTTGTCTTGTTTATGAAAACTGTTTTTTATATATGTGAATATTTATAGTTTCTACAGAAAAAATTTTTCAAAGAAAATTTTTAAATTTTTCTATAGAAATTTCTCACAAATGAAAACTTTTTATAGAAAATTTCTGAAAAGCATTCTTCTATAGAAAATTTCTCAGTGAAAATTTCCCAAAGAAAATTTTTCTTTAGAAAATTTCTCAAGGGCAATTTTTCAATAGAAAATTTTTTAAGTTTTTCTGTAAAAAATTTCTGGAAGACAATTTTTCTATAGAAACTTTCTCAGAGACAATTTTTCTATAAAAAATTATTCTTTAAAAAATTTCAAAAAGACAATACTACTTTCTTTAGACTTTCTTTCTACTTTCTTTAGAATTTTTTATTTGTTGTTTTTAGAAATTTTCTGTAGAAAAATTGTCTCTCAGAAATTTGTATACCCTACACCACTCTGTTTTACAGGGTATAATGAGTCTGTGCTGATGTTTGTAACTACCCGAAATATTGGTCCTAGACCTACCTTCAAGTATAACGATCGACTCAGAATTACTTTTTGAGTCGATTTAGCGATGTCCGTCCGTCCGTCCGTCCGTCCGTCCGTCTGTCCATCTATCGGTTTAAGCACGAAATTTAAAACTTAATCACCTTTTGGCACAAGGACGAAGCCTATTGAAATTGGAGAAAATCGGTCCATGTTAAGACCTAGCCCCCATACAAACTCCCCCTTTGGATTCAGCTTAAAAGACTCTAATAACCGTATTATAACACATATTGCTTTGAAGTTTTTTTGTATGCACGAATCACCATTCCAAATTTCAAAGGAATCGGGTCAGTCTTTCTGGTAGTCCCCATACAAACCACCCTCCCGATATTCACACAATTCACTCAAAATTCATAAAAATGGAAATATTTGATAAAAATTTTATTTTTAGGTGTTAAACGTGCACTTTAGTAACCTTATCAAATCGGAATATATTTGGACCATTTTTGGACTTAGTCCCCCACATTAAATTTCGACCTATATTCAGTTAAATCGGTCTATTGACAAAAAAATAAACCAATTCCACTAAAATTTGATTTGTGTGTGTTTTTTACACCAAATAAAGATCAAACAAAAGACAGATGCAATCGATCCATGTATGGACTTGGGACCCATTTTCCGGAAAACACTGGTGTAGGGTATCATATGGTCGGTCTTGACCGACTATAACTTTCTTACTTTTTTATAGAAAAATTGTTTTTGAGAAATTTTTTTCGTATAAAAAAACTCTCAGATTAGGAGACATTTTTCGTATAGAAAAATTATCAGATTCTGACACATTTTTCGTGTAGAAAAAATCTCATATTCTTACACATTTTTCGTATAGAAAAAATTCTCAGACTCTGAAAAATTTTTTAGTGTAAAAAAAAGAAATTTTCTATACGAAATACTCTCAGATAGTAGAAAAATTCTCAGATTCTGAGACATTTCTCGCATAGAAAAAATCTCAGATTCTGAGACATTTTTCATATTTAAAAATCCTCAAAATTTTTTAAATCATTTTTCGTATAGAAAAATCATCAGACTCAGATTTGTGAGGTTGGCCTCACAAGGGTTTTTTTGATGGGGTTCTACAGATTTTAGTTAAATTTATTATGCTGCGCTTATATAATTTTGGAATACTGGTCGATTTCACTTTAAATTTTTTATAAAAGTACTTAGTAGATTTGGTTTTATTTGAAATAAATTTTGTCAAAATTTGTTGGAAAATTTTCATTGAAATTTGTGAAATTGATCGGAAACGTTCTCTAAAAATTTTATTGTTGAAATTTATTTAATTCAACTGGGAAAATTTTACCAAACCGGAATTGGAAACTTATGTGGGACGGCGTTTAAAAATTGAATACAATTTGCAACCGCAATACGGAGTTCATACACCATTCAAATTAACCAATTGTAACCAACGGGTTTCATACGTTTTGGGAGGTAAGATAGTCGTACAAATATCGCGCGAGGGCACATTCTAATAAAGATTTGAATTTTGTAGGATTAGGGATATTTCGGTAAGGATACTTGTAGATCCTTATCCTCCCATCAATTTGTTGTGTAATTTGTGGACGATATTCAAAAGATTCATAATATCTAGTCATTTGGGCGTACAGCAACATATTGCCAGAAGTGAGAATCTAAAGTTGGGCAAAAGTCGCCTAGGCGATAATTAGAATTTAGTGTGAAATTGCATCATAAATGTGAAATACGAACAATTACCGAAATTTACAAACTGAGCTGGAAGCATAAATTCTCTGCAGCATTATTACATCAATATCAAAATATAAAGATTTTCATCGTCAATTTTATAAAATCGTCATCGTACGTGGTCTATTCGTCGGATTATATACCGATATTTTTAATAATACGTAAATTCGTCAACCATAGTGTAATCTGTCAAAGATTGAAAAACTCAATTTTTCTTTTAATATTTTGATTTGACAATTTTATTTCTATTTTTATTTTATTTCAAATTCGAGTTGTTTTGATTTCATTTTTATAATTTTTCGTTTTGTTTTGAATTTAAAATTTAATTTTGTTTATTTTGGTTCGAATTTTGATTTTGACTTTTCTAAATTTTCGGTTTTGAATATTTAAATTTTGTTTAAATTCTTTCGTAATATTATGGGCGCCTAATACCAAATTTATTTAAAATAACTAAAAACCGCGTTAAAAACAAATCATCTAAACGTAAAATTATATCTGATTAATTAGTGGAAAGTATGCAAATCTTACAATATAATTAAAGCGTTATTTAACAGGCGTCATCGAGGATATCCAATGGTGAGTGTTAATTTTAAAATTTTAATTATTGTTTATTTGCATCGAGTTCCACTCATGGTTTAAAGGAAAACCTATCTTCGTTACATATAATTTTTCTAATTCAATTTTTTTAATTATCGGGTTTCAATAAAAATTGGTGCAATTTTTAAAGCTTAATAATAATTTTAATTCAACTAAATAAATTTCCTTTTTGTTAACTAAATGTCACATTGACAAATATTATTACGTCATTTGCTAATTATGTTTTGTAGTTAATTTCCAAATGAATTGAACAGAATTTTAAATAACATATTTTTTTTTTAAACTTAACACTTTTTTTTGAGATTTTAAATATAATTTGCTATTCATACACTCGAAAATTTTGATCCGTAAATTTTTTTTATTATACTTTTAATTTTACTTAGCAATATAGTAATAATTTTATATGACTATTATTAATAATATTTTTGTAATGAAATTTGAGGAGTTTATAAAATAAACTTTTGTTATTGGTGTTAATATGAATTTTTAAACTTTTGATTTAACATTCCACGAAACATTTAGGCAAACGTAGGGTAGATATCATTGGGCTATCTAAAATATAAAAAGATAGCAATGGTGGGTGGGTTAAGAATGAAGTGGAGTCTAACATCTATTTCCTCTTCCTTTATAGTTTTTGCACCTGTTCTGTTTAACTTCTCTTCTTTTAGTTTGGACTTCTTTTCTAAATTTCTTTGACTTTTGGTTTGAGTTTGTGTGGTAATTGATAGTTAGTAGGTTTATAGCTACCTTAATTTTATTGTGGCAGGCTTCTTCCTACCTCAAAGGAGACAAGTACTCCACCAAATTTCCCTGAGCACGGTCGGATTCTAAAAGGTAGCATCGCTCTCATAAGAGGTAGGACCTTGCAAGAGGTTCCGCCGTCACAGATTCATTTTTCACATCGAAAAATTCTCAGATTCTGAAACATTTATGTATAGAAAAATTCTGAGATCTTTTTTCGTATAGAAAACATCTCAGATTCTGAGACATTTTTAGTGTAGAAATATATTCAGATTCTGCGTTACTTTTTGTTTAGAAAAATTTTATGTTTCTGAGACACTTTTTCAATAGAAAACTTCTCAGATTTTAAGACACTCTTTCTATAGAAAAAATATCAAATTTTAAGACAGTTTTCAAATAGAAAATTCTTAGATTCTGAAACATTTTTTGTAAAGAATATCACCGATCAACAAATCGAAAGTTTTTGACTCCGGTTTGAAGTTTGATACAAAATTTTTAAAGATTTTGACTCGCTGATTCCAAATCTGTGCTTTAAATTTTTCCATAACGTCTAGAATTTTAATTATTCGCGGTTGAAAATGCGAAAAAACGCGATTTTTGCATTTTTTGAAAGCCTGCACAGCAGCCACTGGGTGGAATAAACATCTGGTATAAATATATGACCAAAAAAATTTGGAGTTGTTGCACTATTATTGAACAAACATGTATTTTAAAAAAACGCTCAAAATGTATAAACAATTGACTTAAAAGTGTCAAGAAAAACTCACTGAGTAATTAGGCCCCAAATTCCTTTAATACACTTGCTGCAGAAAATGTATGTTTGATAGCCTACAGCTGTGCGAATATTGAAAGCAAAATAAAAGTTAAAACGTAAATTTTTTCTGTAAAGTATAGGTAAACGATGCAGTGCAAAAACATTTATCAATCTTAATTTTTAAATTTTGACTTAAGCGCCGCTAGATCAGTGATTTCGGCCACAGTGAATGGTTGCTGTGCAGGCTTTCAAATAATGCAAAAATCGTAATTTTTCGCATTTTTAACCGTGAACAACTAAAAATCTGGACGTGATGGAAAAATTTGGAGTACAGATTTGGAATCAGGAGATCAAAGTCTACTAAAATTTATCACCAGAAGTCAAACCGGAAAGTGACTGTTGAGCGGTGTAATTCTCATATTTTGAGACATTTTTCGTATATTTTTAGATTCTGCAACAATTTTTTTATAGAAAAATATTCGGATTCTGGCAACTTAAGAATCAAAATAACAATTATTTTTGGTTTTTCAAGTCTTCTTAGTAATCCTAAAAAAAACGATTTGTTTGCATTGAGTTTTGTAAAATATTAAAATATTAAAACTTTAATATTTAATTTTAAAAAAATTTTTCTCATCGTCATAAATTTTATTTTTTATTCAAATCACTTAATCCTTGTTTAATTTTCATTTAAGACTTTTTTTTTTTAAATATCCCACCCTCTAATTTAACAAAAAGATCAATATTTGAAAAATAAAAAAAAATCTCCATAACACGCCTTAAAATTTTATTTATTTTCAATAAAGAAAAAAACCCCACCCCTGTATACAGACACATAATTTACAGCAAAGAATCCCTTAAATGTGTAATTGCTAAAAAATATTACTTTTTAATACCCCCAAAATCTTAAGTGAACCTATGCCACGATTAGTTACACCACATATTTTCACTTTTCAGACTAGTAAAATCTAAAAATTCTCAGGCTTTTTATTTTTATTCATCTCAAAATTTCTCATACCACAAAATTGTCACATCGGATATCGCGATCTTTTTCACAAATAACAATTCAAATCTTGATAAAATTTTAAACATTCAGCAACCAGCCCATTAGCTCATCATCTTGGGGTGTTTTTGTAGTTTTTCAAGTATTTACAGGGTTTAATACCATGTTAATACCAACAAAAATTGTCCTTTAATGTTTTATTATTTTGCGCTTTGAAAATTTTGTAAATAGGAAGTATTTGCGTTTTGTGCGTTTGGTTGATAAAAATCAAATTTTCTTTGTTTTCATTAAACAAAACTTAAAAGGTTTTTTTTGCTATTTTTCTAACAAGGGTTTAGCAAAACTGGGCGTTGTTACGATTTACTGCATATCCTTTATGGATCAAGAATGCAGTTTAAGGCAAAATTTGTAATTTTAGAAAATAAAATATATTTCAAAAAAGATTATTATCAATACAAGTTGATTAATGTAATGCTTGATACTACAAAAGCAAATCATTAATGGAAATCTTTATGTTGAAACTCCCTGTTTAAAGTATATGAAAAGAGAGGACATTTGGAAGATAGCATTTCATTAAAATTTTGAATGTATCTTCAGGGTGACATGGGCTAGTTTTCATCGACCACTCCCACTAAAACTAAATTTAAAAACCTCCGAGGCCACTTATCCGATTTTAAAATGATTTTTTTCAATATTTATAATGGTCCTTCAAAAAGTATTGACTGAAAAACATTTAGAAGAAAAAAAATTATAGAAAAATTTTTTTTTGATGAAAAAAAAAAAATTGATAAAAAATACGATATGAAAAAAATATTAGATCAAAAAAATTTTTTTTGATTAAAAAAATTTGTTGAAAGCTAAAAAACAAATAGAAAAGTTAAATTCGACTTGGCCGAAGAATCTATGAATACTCTTCACAATGCCCTTTTTAAGTGATAGTAAATTTTCTAACGTAAAAAAAATAAACACGTGAATTAAAGGTGAAACTAATCTGAAATTCACGGTTTTGCTGGACCGATTTTTTTGAAATTAAATATGAACTAGGCAAGGGAAACGACAAATATATATGCCAAGCTTCAGCATCCTCAGAATTGCCTGTGGAAAGTTAGCGTGTTTTTTATGTCGTAAATTCACGAAAAACCCTTGCCGAAATTCAGTCTTTTGCTCATAACTTTTGGGGTCCTTGAACAATATTTCGAGGTGTTACAAACGAAAGGACAAACTTATATATACCCTCTATCACTAGAGTGGAGGGTATAAAAATTGATGACTAAAAAACATTGATACAAATTTTTTTTTAAAGAGATGTGAAAAAATTTTTTTTTTTATGACAAAAATCTTTTATACCCTCCAACATGCAAAAAAATAAAAAAAAATTCAGGGGCGTTTTCTTTTTTTTTTTGGGTGGGGGTCGGTAGTGGTAATTGGGGGGGGGGGAATTTCCTCTCGAACATGTGTTTAAAAATTATTTCTTATGCATTTTGCACTAAAGAACGAGAAGTTTATCATTATTCAAAAAAAAAAAATATTCTACGCCCACGAGGGGCTGACCGAAAAAATTGACATTTTCTAATTCTCCTGGTCCAAATGCAGGACTTTGAACTTCTTGTAGCATAAAAATGTTGCATTTGTTAAAAAAACATAAAAAATCATGTAAAAAAATGATATTTTTCAAAGGTTGGTTTAGTAATTCAAGGGGGAATTTTTTCCCCTGGTCAGATTTTGCTCATTAACGAACTTGACCTGCCTAGGGACATAAGACATATTCGTGCCAGACGTCGGGAGTCTAGCTCTTTTATTTTGGACTGCATCGTGTTTACTACAGACGGACAGACGGACGGACATCGCTAGAATGTCTTAGTATCGATCACTGATCATTAATATAGGGCATTCCGTGTCAAATCGGACACTTTGAAATTTTTTTTTTAGATTTTCCCTTCGGTACAGTTTTTAGTACCCTTCGAAAAGTCTTTTGTGGTAAATTTTCAGATTTTTTTGATGATCCGTTCAAAAGATATCGAATTTTTAAAAAATTGGTAGTTTGTTCCTTTACTCAAACTTCTTTTACTCATAACTTCTTCAATAATGGTCCAAATTTAAATTTTTTTTTTAAAAAATTTTTGTTTTTTTACGTACTTTTTAAAAAAAATCCCAAATCATTCTTAAAAGCGCTCTAGTATGCGATTTTTAAGTTTTAAAATTTAAATCTCATTTTTGAAAATGTTTGTACTCTTCGATTTTTTTTGAAATTTTTTTGTGTAAAACTTCTATCGATTCTGCAAATTTTTTGCTCAGGAAGATCGTGGGATAACGATTATTACTATTTTTAAAAATTTTTTGAAAAAATTTTATTGTAATTTTCCAATATTAAAATCATTTCTACTGCTCCAATGGTGCGTCATAGAGGAGTCATTTATAAGACCGACCCCCATTAATTTTTACGTCTTAACATTTCATCGGAACAAACTAATACCCTATCTCCAATTTCTAAGGTGGCTCCCACACAAAACGACATTTTTTAAAATTTGCTCCAACCGCTCTAACTGCCCTAATAGTGCCCTGAGAGCAACAAAATGTATGACCGACCCACAATATTTTTGTAGTCCAAACATTTTCTCTGAACACACCTACCCTCTATCTCTAATTGTTAAGGCGGTCCCCATACAATTTTTTTTATTTTTTGTAAATTTGTTTTATTTAATCAGCTTCTACCGGTCCAATGGTGCGTCCGAGAGGGGTCATTAGTGGGACCGACCCCCATTTATTTTTACCCTCCAACATTTTTGTAAAACATACCACAGCCCTATCTCCACTCCCTAAATAGGCTTCCGTTCAAAATTAAATTTTTATAAAATTTGCTCCAACTGTTATTTGTATGGGAGCCTACTTAGGGAGTGGAGATAGGGCGTAAGTATGTTTTAAAAAATTGTTGTAGGGTAATAATAAATGGGGGTCGGTCTCACCAATGACCCCTTTCGGACGCACCATTGGTAGAAGCTGATTAAATAAAACAAATTTACAAAAAATAAAAAAAAATGTAAAGATAGAGGGTAGGTGTGTTCAGAGAAAATGTTTGGACTACAAAAATATTGTGGGTCGGTCATACACTTTGTTGCTCTAAGGGCACTATTAGGGCAGTTAGAGCGGTATACTGTTTTGATAATCATTACATTTGGCACATTTGCTTGTAAATGTAATGGGAAAGGTAATTCGAATCAGAAGTAGTTATAACTTTTGAATTTCCCATTACACATTTCATTACTTGGAAATGTAAGTTTTTGTTGGGAAAAAACAATAAAAAATTAAAAAAAAAATTGATAAAATTTTTTTTTTGAATAAAAAGACGTGAAAAAAATATTTTTTTAATAAAAAAAAAAATTATAATAAATAAGAAAAAAAGTTTTTCTGAAAAAAAAATTTTATGCAAAAAAAACAATGTTGCTGAAATATAATTATGTTACATATGGTTTTGAATTGAGAAAAGTGTGAAAGAAAAATTTTTAATTTTTCTAAAAATTTAGACATCCTGGTTTGTTTCTTACTAGTTTCCTATTATCCAGTTATAATAATCTTCAGAAAAACTTTTAATGTCAAATTTATTTAGTTAATAGTCAATAAAACTCTATATGTGAAAATTATTTACAGATCGCAGCCGACAAGGATTGAACTCATCATCATCTGTAATACTTTGCTATTAACTGCTTGTAACGTACAATCACTCTAGACCGATACGCCAAGTAGGCTGTTAAGCAAGTATCAACTAAATCTGATTTTTTCAATTCGAGTGTGGTTGTTGCTGTTGTTTTTTCTAACAGAAGACTTTGTTATTGTAATTATGTGTAAACAAACTTATTTTTAGTCATCAATATTCTTCTTCCTCTCCTTCATCAATTCTGATCTAAGTACTTATTTTTGCAAACATTGCCTGACATGGTCTATATTTTAGATACAAATGTTAGGTGTTGCCATTTTTCCAAAGATACGTTTTGGACACCAGCTGGTGAAAACTTTTTTTTCATCATCCGGTGAATTATTACATCGCCCGACAACCGATTATAACCATGAACTGGATGATATACGTCTGAAAGTAGGAATACTGCATTTACAGTTTTTCATTTCGTGATCCTGTATCCTTTTAAAAGGACTTCAAAGTTTAAGAGGATATATTTTGTAAAATATTTTACAAAATTTTACTTGTCCTAGGATAACACTGGTGATGGCAAATGAAAGAGGAGGATCTCTCCAAATTCTTCCACTTTTTTATGTTGCCATATCAGCATAAAAGGATGTGAATAGAGTCATTTAAAAACTTTATCAAAATATTATGATGAAAATTTTGAATGATGTTGAAGGATACATTTTTGAAAGGACGTAACTTACCTCCTTTTTCCTGAAATGTAAAAATTATAAAATAGGAAAATTAAGGGAGATCCTCCTCTTTCATGTGCTGTCACTAGAGGCAGCCTAGGACAAGTACAAATATTAAAAAAAAATTTTATGAAATTTCAGCCTCTAAAATTATGAAGTTCTTTTAAAAGGAAACAGGATCACGAAAAGGAAAACTGTAAATGAGTTTTACAACATTCAGTTTTTAGTTTTAAACGTATATTATCCAGTTCGTGTTTTACGACTTTTACGACTTTCAACATTTTTGTCGGACGGTGTTATCCAAGTTACAAATTCAAATTTTTTTATTAAAATCTATTTTCAATATTTTTTTATCAAATTTTTCTTTTTCATCAAAAAAATTTTTTTTGTTTATATATTTTTTCATTAAATTTTTGTTTTCATTATAAAATTTTTTATCAATTTTTTTTCATTAAAAACAATTTTTTTTTTATTAAAAACTACTTTGTGGTAAAACAAAAATCGTGACCAACAAAATTATGAACAAAAACAAGTGAGAGTGTTACATTCGTCAGTGCCGAATCTTTTATACCCTCCAAAATGTAAAAAACAATATAAAACAAGTAGAAAAGCTAAATTCGACTTTGCCGAATCTATGAATAGAATGAATAGAAAAATTTTATTTGGATTTTTTAATTTTTTTTTTTTTGAGTGTAAAATTTTTTTCGAGTGTAATGTTTTTTTACTGTAAAAATATTTTTGTGTGAATGACCGTATGTACACAAAATACTTATTGTCATTTTTGTAAAAAAAAACAAAATTTTTTGTGTAATTTTTTTTTTGAGTGTAAATTTTTTTTTGAGTGTAAAATTTTTTTTGTGTGTAAAATTTTTTTCGAGTGTAATTTTTAAGTTACCAATGCTTTTAAAACTAAACAAGTTTAAAAAGTATTGCTTTAAACAAGTTTGAAAAGCATTGTTTAGTTACCACCAATGCTTTTAAAACTTGTTAAAACACGTGGCATTTTAGATGAAACTAATCTGAAATTCAGGGTTTTGCTTATAACTTTTGAACCACTGGACCGATTGGGCTGAAATTAAATACCAAATAGACCCAAGGATAGACCTGAAAAGCTTGAAACAATTCGCAATGAAGGTCAATGTATTTAGTTTACATCGATAAGCGGAAAAAGTTTTGTGGTATCGCTATGGACCAATTGGTCTATGCGGAGTGCCCATCCGGCACCGCCACCCTAACCTAACCTAACCTAGACCCAAGGAACGACAAAGATACGTGCCAAGCTTCAGTAGTCTCATTATTGTCTTTCGAAAGTTATCGTGTTTTTTATCTCGTAAATTCGCGAAACAACCTTGCCGAAATTTACTCTTTTGCTCATAACTTTTGAACCACTGGACCGATTTGGCTTGATTGCAATACCAACCTGACCAGGTAAATGACAAACATATATGCCAAACTTCAGTAGCATCTGTAAAGTCTTTCAAAAGTTAGCGTGTTTTCTACGGACGGACAGACAGACAGACATACAGACGGACGGACGGACGGACGGACGGACGGACTATCGGACTTACGGACATCGCTAGATCGACTTAAAATCGATCGAGGATCATAAATATATATACTTTATCGGGTTCTAGACCAATATTTCGAGGTGTTACAAACGGAATGACAAACTTATATATACCCTCTATCACTAGAGTGGAGGGTATAAAAAATCCAGGGGCGTCTTTTTTTTTGTGTGGGGGGTGTTGGTGGGAGACGTTAGGGGGCATCTTTCTCTTGCGATTTTGAACTTCTTACGAGACAAAAATTTTACATTTGCTTAACAAAAGTACAAAAACCCTGCAAAAAATGCGGTTTTTCTTAGGTTGGTTTAGTTCTCCAAGGGGAACTTTTTTCCCATTGGTCCGATTTTGCCCATTTCCGAACTTAACCTGCCTAGAATTATAAGACATATTCGTGCCAAACTTCGGAAGTCTAGCTCTTTTATTTTGGACTGTATCGTGTCCTCTACAGACGGACAGACGGACGGACGGACATTGCTAGAATGTCTTAGAATCGATCACTGATCAATAAAATATATACTTTAAAAAAATGTTTGATAAAAACGAAAAAAAAATTATGAAAAAAAAAATTTTTGGATAAAAAAAATGTTTGATTAAAAAAAATATTGATGAAAAAAAAAATTTGAGTAAAAAGTTTTTTGATGAAAAAAAAAATTTTTTAATAAAAAACAAGTAAAAAAGTTAAATTCGGCCTTGCCGAATGTAGTGATACCCTCCACAATTTCAAAAAGATTATTGCAAAAAACTTTATTTAAAAGGAAATTACTTTTGAAAAAAAAAATTTTTTTGAAAAAAAATTTTCGCGAAAAAAAATTTTGGTAAAAAAATCCGCGATTTTTTTCTTTTTTTGTCAAAAAATATGTTCGTACTTGTTTAAATACCATTTGGTGTTCAATTATGTTCACATATGCCAACCAGAAGCCGAATTAAAGCATTTTGTATTTTTAGGTTATGTTGAATGTACTGAATTTTTTGAGGTGTGCTTACATTTTCGTTCATAACTTTTGAACCGCTGAACCGATATCGCTCAAATGCAATACCAAACTTCTCGGGAGAACTTCCAATAAATATGTTAAGTTTCAGTCATCTCTGTGCAATATCTTGTCCGCGACAGCATTTTCCACAGACAGACGGACAGACGGACAGACGGACATCGCTAGAATGTCTTAAAATCGATCGGGCATCATGAATATATATACTTTGTGGGGTCCCAGATCGATATTTCGATGAGTTACAAACAGAATGACAAACTTATATATACCCTCTATCACTAAGTGGAGGGTATAAAAATGAAAATAAAAATTGATGAAAAATGTGTCAGAATTTTTCTTTATTCAAACACAATTTAGGGAATTGCACACGCAACTTAAACTTTTAAATTATCCTTTCTATTTTCCGGTCTTCTACAAATTTTTTTCATTTTGCAGAAAGTCTGTTAGTGCAAAAAAAAAAGTAAAGATAAATATATCTATCATTTCCTAGCGAAACATTTTTGCTAATTGCTTAAAAACATTTGTTCTGAATGAATAAACATTTCATCTGCTATCGGAAAGTTGACTGTCTGTGTAGTCAAAGTGCTAAAAACAACTCAGCCTACCAGTAACAATAATAACTTTTTATTTTTTTTTTGTAGTGAAGCGTATAGTGCTGTGCAATTGTCAATTTTGTTAACAGCATAAAATGCATTCAAGTGTAACTTTATTGAAAACTTTTACTTTATTGTATTTCATTTTTATTTATTTTTTTTGTTTTGTTTATCAAGTAATTTCGTATTCGAAATATAACAACTACAGCCACAACCATTGTTTATTATTAAAAAAAAAAATTAAAGAAAATAACAATTTTCCCAACAAAAACGCGTGCATTGTCGGAAGTTGCGTCAAAAAAACCAAAAAAAAAAAATAACAATGATTTCAACAATATGCAACAAAAATGCCACCCTGTTAAACCAACTTTACCATATACAATCATAAGAAAATAAAAACTAAAGAAAAAGGACCTTCATCCAAACCCAGCCACATTATTAGCTGTCACTATGGTGGAGTTGTTTCCGCTCAAAAGAATATAAAAAAAAAACTTTTTGTAATTTTCAATTCAACTTTTAGTAGATTTTTATTATTGCATTGCAACAATTTAACTAAATTGCCTTTTAGCCATTTAGTAACGCAGTTGTTCTCTGTGCTATTTTGTTTTTATTGACGCGTCTTTTTACTTCATTTGATTTTTTTGTTGATTTGCTGGTGATTGTTTCTGTTTCCAGATCTGCTATTAGATTCTGCTACACATTCATTCATTCATGATTGAATTGACATTGGTTTTGGATATGAATATTGTAGTTTATTGTCGGAAAAACTTTTTTTTTTTTGGAAATTGTAAGCAATTACTTTTACTCACACTTGCTGAAACTGAAATATGTTTTTGTTTTAGGGTAAAAGAAGTTAGTGCTGACTAAGCGTTTGATTTGAAATGGAAAACAAAAGTTCTTTATTTTGAGGAAATGTTAATAGTTTGACAGTTTTTATGCAACTTTCGATTTTATATTGAGAGCTTTTAGAAGAGAGAAATTAAATTTTGGCTTGGACGAATCCTACAGTTTTAGCCATAGAGAAAAGATAATTTTCGAAATATCATAAATTTATCTAATTATTTTTTGAAAATAAGAATCCTCTTTCTTGCTTTAAATCTACAAAAGCACCTCATTTTAAAAATGCCAGCTTTATTAATCATTGTGGAATTTTTTTTTTGCTCTCCTGAAAATCGTGTTTTTTGAAATAGATTGTTTTGCTTTGTTGATGACAGCAGGTGATGATATATTTTTATTTCTGTGTATTGTCTCCGAAAGTCTGAAACCAGACTTTTAGTACCTTAGATCTGTTAACCATATAAAGGAGGTCTGGTTTATAGTTGGTTTATTATATTCCAAAATCTTTAAAAAGTACCACATGCAGTACTAAAACATAAATTAATAATGATTTACAATTCGAACTGATTAAATATAGAAATTTGGGACGATTTTATATACACTCAAAAATAAAAACTGTAATT
Source organism: Pegoplata infirma (assembly GCA_963921195.1). Classification (NCBI taxonomy): domain Eukaryota; kingdom Metazoa; phylum Arthropoda; class Insecta; order Diptera; family Anthomyiidae; genus Pegoplata; species Pegoplata infirma. Next base: position 224,390,709 of record OY992538.1, read on the forward strand.
TTAGCAAAAAAAGCTTGTAAACCTACAAGAAAATTTGCTGATTTTAAACCCACAATTTTTTTTGATAAAGTTAGTAAAAATTTTTTGTCAAAAATATGTAAACTGAAATTTTTTTTATTTTTTTTTTTTATTTCAACTTACAAGGAAGGACTTTCACAGGGCACCCACCGATTGTCCTGAAACTTGAGTATTGGAATGAGGGGGAAAAATAAGAGTTACCTATTTTTTTTAGCTGCCCAATCTCAAATTTAAAAAAGGGTTGCCACCTTATGAAAAAATAAGGGCTTTCGGGAAAATCCGTATAAAAGCCGAACTAGTAGGAATTTCGCCAAAAAAAAAAATACGGGTCAGCTTAATTTTAATAGAGATTATTGTACGTGACTTTGGCGGTCGTACGTATATACATTTATATATAAACTACCCCAACGATTATATATTATCGATAATAACAAACTTAACGAAGCCGAATTTGGACACGACAGATACACCATTGGAGAGGCCTTCAAGAAACCATTTGACCTGTATAAAATGTTCATATAGTTTCTTTTGAAGAAATGGTAAGAATCCTCAAAAAAAAAAAAAAACACGTTTTTCCCCCTCCCCTTTGACCCGCTAAATGTGAGATTGGGCAGCTTTAAAAAAACAGGTAACTTTTATTTTGCTCCCCTCTTTCCTATATGAGTCATTCCACACCAAATGTCCCGCTACAGAAAAACATGTGTCCCGTAAATTTCTGAATAGGTTGTTTGGATAGCCCTATATGGAACAAAGAAAATTGCGTTTTTGGTTTTTCTAATTTTCAAAAACTGGGCTTAGAAGGCGTGGTCAAATATTGGAAAAATGGTCAAATTTGTGGCGAGTTGCCTTGATTAAATATTTATCACATTAAAACGGAATGCACCACAATCTCAAAAATTTACATTCTTATATAGTTTTGTATGGGCTATCGATTAAAAAATTTTTTTTTGAAAATTTTCAGAACCCGTTCTGAAATTTTCCATTTTTTAAAAATGTCAATTTATTAAAAAAAACATGCCACTTTTTTTTCTCTTTTTAAAATTTTTTTTTTTAAAGTTTAGATGTTTGTCCATCCACACAAAAAAATTTAGAAACACGTTCTTCGTTTTTTTCGAGAAAATTGCATTTGAACTTTAAATTTCATAACAATTTTGTAATTTGCTTGTATTTTCTTGATTTAACGTTGCGAATGAGTATTATCAATTGCATAAATATTACTCATTCGCAACGTTAAAACAAAGAAATACAAGCAAATTACAAAATTGTTATGAAATTTAAAGTTCAAATGCGATTTTCTCGAAAAAAAACGAAGAACGTGTTTCTGAATTTTTTGTGTGGATGGACAAACATCTAAACTTTAAAAAAAAAATTAAAAAAGAAAAAAAAGTGGCACGTTTTTTAATAAATTGACATTTTTAAAAAATGGAAAATTTCAGAACGTTTTCTGAAAATTTCAAAAAAAAAAAAAAATTTAATCGATAGCCCATACAAAACTATATAGGAATGTAAATTTTTGACATTGTGGTGCATTCCGTTTTAATGTGATAAATATTTAATCAAGGCAACTCGCCACAAATTTGACCATTTTTCCAATATTTGACCACGCCTCCTAAGCCCAGTTTTTGAAAATTTGAAAAACCAAAACCGCAATTTTCTTAGTTTCATAAAGGGCTATCCAAACAACCTATTCAGAAATTTATGGGACACATGTTTTTCTGTAGCGGGACATTTGGTGTAGAATGCCTCATTTTCGATATCAGATTAAAGGTATTAAAAATACCTATCTCTTGGAGCCAACAACGGGTCAAAGGAACTAATATTTTTTGACTTATTAACAAAAATGTTCTAAAATTTTGTAATTTTACTCAATATGACGAAAAGTTGTGTTTGTTTGGACACGTTCTTACCACACATAGATAGGTTTTCCAAAGACCTTTCATTTGGTATGTAACATGGCTAGGTTTCTTTGCATAATATAGGAGATAAACGAAAAAACTGAATAAACCCCTTTTCTTCCCCGCTCCTTCTAGCCCCCTAAATATGAATTTGGGCAGCTAAAAAAAATATGTGTCCCTTTATTATTGTTGCTCTACAAAATAAAACTAATTCCATAAAAATCCGCGGGTGACACTAGGGAGATTTCCCTTGTTAGTTCATTTGAGGACCCCATTGGGTTCGGACCCGATATGTCCAGACCCCGATGGGCCTAGACCTAGTTGGGTTCCTTAAAAATCGTCATAGTTTTTGATCCAAAATTTGTGTCCGTTTCGCTCTACCTTGCTTAGTTTTTGATAAACGTGATTTTAGGGGACCACCGGGGTTTTGAGAATTACAAAACTCGATAACTTCAAAAATATTCTCGGAGAGCTTTTGATTATTTTGCGGTCTTGTTCTACGTGTTGAGAGCTACAAAAATGCTTTTGGACTTTTTGTTGTGTCGGCAATATTTACCGAGATATGAGCATTTTAAAATTTTCGGGAATGCTAATTTTTTTGGATCCAAAGTTAGGACCCATTAAGGTCCACACATGTGAAGAGGAATGGCGATACTATGGAGACAAAGAACCAAAAATGGCCTCCATTTTGCTCCATCTGGCTTAGTTTCCGAGATAGCTCCATTTTTAGTTTTCTTAAAAAAAAATTAAGAATTTATTTTTGCTAATATTAGCAAAAATGCTTGTAAAAATTTGGTCAACTCAATTTTAAATTTAGCAACAAAAATTAGTTCAAATTTTGTTTTAAATTGCTAATGCGCTAAATGAAGTTTACAAGATATTTTTGCTAACATGCTTATCTCAACTAAAAATTAGCTAAAGGTTATCTTACTAGCATTAGCAAAAAAAAAAATTAGTAAATCTATTAATGTATTATTTTGAGTGTATAATAGTGCGTTTACATTGGATTTCTAATCTAGTAAATTGCGATTTTAATCTACTTCTGGCATTTTTTACATTTGAGAAGATTAAGATTGTCATTTATAACAACAAGTTGGTAATAAATGTGTGTGACTGCGTCAAAAGACAGCGACGGTAATTAGTCGTCGTATGATTAACAAGGACAGTGACGGCGTTTACAAATAATAATGACGGCGGCATACACATACTTGGCGGCGTCATCAAAACGGCAGGCATAGTGTCGGTGTTTTTCAGTGTTGGAAAATGCAAATAATAGAAATACAGTGTTGTATCTAACTTTACCAGATTGCGTTTGCCGATTAGAGTCTAAACTACTAGATTGGAAAAAATAAATTTGTATGGGCAATCTAATACATTGAAACTGGATTGGAGGCACAATCTACTTTAAGCTAGCTTAGAAGACTAGTGTAAATGCACTATAACACATTTTTAACGGGATTGATGTGCTCGGCAGGAATTACTTTAAATATCTTTCAATTAAAACTTAAAAAAATAATAATATTTGTAAGTGTACAATTTTGATATTATCTTGAAAAAAAAATACATTTAAGTACCTTTTTTGTACCTTTTAGGTGTCAAAAATTTGACATTTTATTAACATACATAACATTTCATTCTATAAATTTTCACTCATGTGTAGATAATTTTTAACATTTCTACATGTCAAAAATTGTTAGCTGTCATAGGATGTATGAATTCAAATAATATCTCATGAACATTTACAACGAAATCAACATTTATGTGAATTACATATATTTTTTGTACTTTTTGTTGTTAGTGAGATAACAAAAGGATTTTCTCATTGAATTTCATATTTTTTATGTTTTTGAAATGAAATTGAATTTAATTTTTTATAACATTTATAACAACAACTACCACCACTACTACTACAAAACACCCAATACGATTATCCTTTTTTGTGACTACACAAATAATTTTAGTCATTTTTTTTTCGCTGTTCTATATAATAGAAAAAAACGACATCACCACTCCTGCCACCAAAAAAGGACTTATTGTGTGTGTGTCTACATCTCTGTATATGAACAAAATAAACCTATTGCGGCCAATTCGTTTTGCGATCTGTCAATGTCAAATGCATGTCAAAAAAAGCTACAATTTTGTTCGTTTTAATTTTCTGTTTTAATCGTGGCAACACAATAAAAGCATTAGGCTGTTCTATATTTTCTCTACTTACTCGTCCTTTCAAATATATATATGACAGCGGGAGGACAATCATCAACACAGTCATCATCGTCATCATCATAGTCATCGATTTGTTGGCGGCGATAATGTCACTTGCAAGTGTTGGCTCAATGGTATTAGTCAGGGAGAAAATCAACAAAATTTATATGAAAATAATCTAAAAATGTCTCTGTGGGCTGGGTTTGGTATGGTTTAAATATTTCTAATGTAATATGAGTTTTGGAGATGTGAAAAATATTTATTTCTTTAACAAAAATTTTTTGTTAAATCTTTTATTGTACGTGTATGTTTCAGTGACATTTAAGTGGTGTAAAATTAAGGCTTAAGGCGGTCAAATTTTATGTTGTTACTGAAGATACCATGGGGAGTATATCTTTTTATACTTTTTTTTTTTGTAGATAATTGGAAAATATTTTGGTAATTTTATTTTTTAAGGATTTTTATATATGTAACATCTTAAAGAGATTAGGATATAAGAGTTTGTAAGAATGGTTTCATATTTCCTTTAAAAAATTAACGTTAATAAGTGACATGTTATTTTTTTTTTTAACTGTCACTTGAAAATTTCTGTCATCGTGACAAATACTGTTCTCTTACAAGGGAAGTATCTCAACCCTTATGAACCGATTTGCCTGAAACTCGAAATATATAATAAGGAGATGATTTTAAGGTTGGGGTGTCTCGGCTTATCGGCCATATCGGTGTTTAAAAATTTCGTTTTCCCCTTATGAAACAAAGTGGACCTTCGGGAAAATTTTGATAACTTCCGAACTAACAGGAATATCATCTAGGGCAAAAATACGGGTCGACTTAAATTTAATAAAGATTATTTCTTATCCATATGGATATCGTAGGTCTATGTCTTCACATAAGTACCCCCCAAAATTTACAAATTTTCCTGAAAAAAATATTTAAAGAAGCCGAATTTTTACAGGGTTATGCCACCATTGGATAGGCATTAAAAAACCCTTTCTTCTCATATGAAAACATCATATAGTTTCTTAAAAAGAAATGGCTGAAAAATCCAAAAAACGATTTTTTCGCCATTTTTTGACCCATGTTTTGAACCCCTAAATCCCCTATATGGCCGATAAGCCGAGACACCCCAACCTTAGAATTGTCTCTTTTATATATATTTTACGTTTCAAGCAAATCGGTTCATAAGGGTTGAGATACTTCCCTTGTTAGTTAAATACATAATTATTTTGTTGAAGGCGTTAGTTTATCTAATAAATTATCAAAAACATTGCATTGCATGGTTTTTTTTTCTACTTTGGGGGAAAAAAAGTAGGTGTTTTTATTGTTTTCTGTTGGAAAATATAAAAAATCGTTTCAAATTTATATATTTAATCAGTTGGAATTGTAAATCATTATTAATTGTTATTTTGGAACTGCATGTGGTACTTTTTTTAAGATTTAAGAATAGCATGTTCCAATTCTCCTTTATACGATTAACAGATTTTAGGTATTTAAAATATCTTATTCTTTGTTTAATACCATACAAAAACACTACACTGAAAGAAAACATATTTTATCACCTGATGTCATCGATTTTGACAAAAAATATTATCATATTGACGAATCTTTTTTATCAATACACCATAGCGCGTCCCGTCAAATTTAAATTTTCGAATTTCATGTCGTAATTCCTGCCAAACGATGACCACGTTAGAGTTGATTGTGGGAAAATTCATGAAAAAATTTCGCAAAGTCATCTTTAGTTGGCAACCAGCGCGCTATGTGGAGCTTTTTATAACGATGAGTTTAAAAAAGGGGGTTTTTACAATTTTTTTTTAATTTTTGGTATTTCAATTCCATTTGTGTAAAGTAGGGATAAAAAGAATAATTCTGGCCCAGACAGTTTTTCGAGAGGGAGTGGAACTTTTTATAACGATGAGTTATCTAAATGGGGTTTCAAAAACAAAAAAATGAAAAAAAATAAAGGAGAGGAAGAAGAATAATGATTACTAAAAATAAAAGTTTGTTTATACATAATTACAATAACAACTCTTCTGTTAGAAAAAACAACAGCAACAACCACACTCGAATTGAAAAAATCAGATTTAGTAGATGCTTTCTTAACAGCCTACTTGGCGTATCGGTCTAGAGTGATTGTACGTTACAAGCAGTTAATAGCAAAGTATTACAGATGATAATGGGTTCAATCCTTGTCGGCTGCGATCTGTTAATAATTTTCACATATAGAGTTAACTGAATAAATTTGACATTAAAAGTTTTTCTGAAGATTATTATAACTGGATAATATGAAACTAGTAAGAAACAAACCAGGAAGTCTTAAATTTTTATAAAAATAAAAATTTTTCTTTCACACTTTTCTCAATTCAAAACCATTTATAAAAAAAAAAATTTCCATTTTTTTATAAATTTGATTTTATAATTCCATTTTTAAAAACGTGCACAAGCGGGCAACTTTTTTTTTGAAAGGACGTGGAACTTTTGATAACGATGAGTCTAAAAAGGACGTTTTCAAAAAAAAAAATCCAATTTTTTACAAACTCTTTTTTCAATTAAATTTTTATAAATAAGCACAAACAGGCAACTTTTTTGGAAAGTGCGTACTAAAAGGATAACTCTGACCCGGACAGTTTTTTGAAAGGGCGTGGTACTTTTGATTACAATGAGTTTTAAAAATGGGGGTTTTCACAAAATTTTTCTTATTTTTTTTTTTAATTTTTGGTATTTTTATTCCATTTGTTTAAACGGGCACCAGCAGGAAAGTTTTTTTGTAAAGTGGGGATAAAAAGCATAATTCTGGTCTAGACAATTTTTTGAAAGGACGTGGAAATTTTGATAACGATGAGTTTAAAAAGGAGGTTTTCCAAAAAAAAAAAATTCCAATTTTTTATAAACTCTTTTTTAAATTAAATTTTTATAAATAGGCACAAGCAAGCAACTTTTTCGGAAAGTGCGTAGAAAAAGCATAATTCTGGCCCAGACAGTTTTTTGAAAGGGCGTGGTACTTTTGATCACAATGAGTTTTAAAAATGGTGGTTTTCACAAAAATTTTTTTCTTTTTGGTTTTTGGTATTTTTATTCCAAGCACAAGCGGGCAAGTTGTTTGTAAAGTGGGAATAAAAAGGATAATTCTGGTTCAGACAATTTTTTGAAAGGGCGTGAAACTTTTGATAACGGTGAGTTTAAAATGGGGGTTTAAAAAAAAAAATACAATTTTTTATAAACTTTTTTTTCAATTAACTTTTAGAAAACAGGCATAAGCGGGCAACTTTTTTTGAAATTGCGGATAAAAAGGATAATTCTGCACCAGACAGTTTTTTGAAAGGGAGTGTAACTTTTGATCACAATGAGTTTTAAAAAAGGTGGGTTTTCATAAATTTTTTTTTTTATTTTTTTTTTTTCTATTTTGGTATTTATAATTCCAAAAACATAATTCTGGCCCAGACAAGTTTTTGAAAGGGCGTGGAACTTTTGATGACGATAAGTCATCTTCATCCTAACAAATGTTAGGTGTTGACATTTTTCCAAATTAGAGCCTGAGCTCGACTGTCTTTACAGAAAACAATAATTTAAAAATAACGACTATAAGTCGCCCTAAGTGGCAAGCAGTATCTTTGGAAAAATGGCAACACCATTTGTGTCTAAAATATAGACCATGTCTGGCAATGTTTGCAAAAATAAGTACTTAGATCAGAATTGATGAAGGAGAGGAAGAAGAATAATGATTACTAAAAATAAGTTTGTTTACACAAATTACAATAACAAACTCTTCTGTTAGAAAAAAACAACAGCAACAACCACACTCGAATTGAAAAAATCAGATTTAGTTGATACTTGCTTAACAGCATACTTTGCGTATCGGTCAAGAGTGATTGTACGTTACAAGCAGTTAATAGCAAAGTATTACAGATGATGATGAGTTCAATCCTTGTCGGCTGCGATCTGTAAATAATTTTCACATATAGAGTTTTATTGACTATTAACTAAATAAATTTGACATTAAAAGTTTTTCTGAAGATTATTATAACTGGATAATATGAAACTAGTAAGAAACAAACCAGGATGTCTTAAAATTTTTAGAAAAATTAAAATTTTTCTTTCACACTTTTCTCAATTCAAAACCATATATAACAAATCAAAAAATTATAATACATAATTATAATTAGAGCCTGAGCTCGACTGTCTTTACAGAAAACAATAATTTAAAAATACTAATGTTTTTTTTTTAGTGTAAAATTTTTTTCGAGTGTAATGTTTTTTTTAATGCAAAAATATTTCTGAGTGAATGCACGCACGTATGTACACAAAATATTGTAATTTTTGTAAAAAAAAACTAAATTTTTTTTGAGCGTAAAATTTTTTTGAGTGTAAAATTTTTATTGAGTGTAAAATTTTTTTCGAGTGTAATTTTTAAGTTACCAATGCTTTTAAAACTTAACAAGTTTAAAAAGTATTGCTTTAAAACTAAACAAGTTTGAAAAGCATTGTTAAGTTGCCACAAATGCTTTTAAAACTTGTAAAACACGTGGCATTTAAGATGAGACTAATCTGAAATTCAGGGTTTTGCTTATATCTTTTGAACCACTGGACCGATTGAGCTGAAATTTAATACCAAACAGACTTGGGGAACGGTAAAGATACATGTCAAGCTTCAGCAGTCTTATTATTGTCTTTCGAAAGTTATCGTGTTTTTTATCTCGTAAATTCGCCGAAATTTACTCTTTTGCTCATAACTTTTGAACCACTATACCGATTTGGCTGGATTGCAATACCAACCTGACCAGATAAATGGCCAACATATATGCCAAACTTCAGTAGCCTCTGTAAAGTCTTTCAAAAGTTAGCGTGTTTTCTACGGACGGACAGACAGACAGACGGACGGACATCGCTAGATCGACTTAAAATCGATCGAGGATCATGAATATATATACTTTATGGGGTCCTAGACCAATATTTTGATGTGTTACAAACGGAATGACAAACATATATATACCCTCTATCACTAGAGTGGAGGGTATAAAAAAGGGGTTTAAAAAAAATAATTTTTTCCAATTTTTTATAAACTCTTGTTTTAATTCAAAATTTACATTCTTGTATAGTTTTGTATGGGCTATCAATTAATTTTTTTTTTTTTGAAAATCTTCAGAACCCGTTCTGAAATTTTCCATTTTTTAAAAAGTCAATTTATTCAAAATCCGGCCATTTTTGCTTTTTTATACCCTACACCACTCTGTGGTACAGGGTATATTGAAATTGTGCTGATGTTTGTAACTACCCGAAATATTGGTCCTAGACCTACCTTCAAGTATACCGATCGACTCAGAATAACTTTTTGAGTCGATTTAGCGATGTCCGTCCGTCTGTCTGTCCGTCCGTCTGTCCATCTATCGGTTTAAGCACGATACAGGTCGCAATTTTCAATCAATTGACCTGAAATTTGAATTTGGAGAAAATCGGTCCATGTTAAGACCTAGCCCCCATTCAAACGCCCCCTTTGGATTCGGCTTTAATGACTCTAATAACCGTATTATAATAGATATCGCTTTGAAATTCAGCAAGTAATCAAATTTTGTATACACAAATCACCATTCTAAATTTCAAAGGAATCGGGTCAGTCCTTCTGGTAGTCCCCATACAAACCACCTTCCCGATATTCACATAATTCCCTCAAACTTCATAAAAATGGAAATATTTGATAAAAAATTTATTTTTAGGTGCTAAACGTGTACTTCAGCAACCTTATCAAATCGGAATATAATTGGACCATTTTTGGACTTAGTCCCCTATATAAAAATTTCGACCGATATTCAGTTAAAATGTTCTATTGACAAAAAAAATTAACCAATTCCACTTAAAATTGATCTGTGTGTATTTTCTACACTAAATAAAGAACTAACAAAAGGCAGATACAATCGGTACATGTTTGGACTTGGGACCCATTTTCCGGAAAACACTGGTGTAGGATATCATATGGTCGGTCTTGACCGACTATAACTTTCTTACTTGTTTAAGTTTAGATTAGTGCCCCCAATTTCCCGGTTCACGGTATTCCCGGGAATACCGGTATTCCCGGTTCTGGTACCGGTTTCCCGGTTCTAGATATATTACCGGCAATCCTGGTACCAGTTCTCAAAAAACAAAAACATACCATACCATTAAATATTAAGATTACACCATTTAAACAGTATTTTTACGGTACTGACCGTAGGCACTAGTTTAGATGTTTCTCTATCCACACACAAAAAATCTGACATGTGTTTTTTTGTTTTTTTTTTCGAGAAAATCGCATTTGAATATTAAATTTCATAACAGTTTTTTAACTTGCTTGTATTTTCTTGTATGAACATAGCGAATGAGTAATAAATATTTGCATAAATATTACTCATACGCTACATTAAAACAAGAAAATACAAGCAAATTACTAAATTGTTATGAAATTCAAAAATCAAATGCGATTTTCTCGAAAAAAACGAAAACATATGACTGATTTTTTTTGTGTGGATAGACAAACATCTTATCTTTAAAAAAAAAAGTGTCCAGAATTCAGAACGTGTTCTGAAAATTTTCCAAAAAAAAAAAAAAATTAATCGATAGCCCATACAAAACTATACAAGAATGAAAATTTTTGAGATTGTGGTGCATTCCGTTTTAACTTGATAAATATTTTAACAAGGCAACTCGACACAAATTTTACCATTTTTCCTATATTTGACCAAAAACGCTATATACACATGTTAGTTTCGCTGGACATTTGGTGTGAAATGCCACATATATGTAAAACAATTGCCTATTAAAAAAACAAACAAACCGACATTTTAAATCCTACTGATGATAACACTATAACTGGAGTGTTTGAAACCGGTATACACAGAAAAAAATATTTAGAAAAACAATTTGAGTAATCACATGTTTAAGATTTGAGTAATTTTTTAATTGACGCAATTAAAAAATTACTCAAAAATTAAAAAAAAAAAATAGTAAATAATTTAATACAAAATTATTTTTGTTTTTTTTTTTATTTTTTTTTATTCTCTTCGTGTTTTGAATTCACATTTAGTTTATAGTTTTTTTTATGTTCTGAAATCATCTTTATGAAATTTTCCTATGTCTTTAAGACATAAATATATTTGGTAAAGTTTGCAAAAACATTTAAAAACAATGTGAAACTTTTTAAAAAAATAAATTGATAAATTTTGAGTAAATTGTTACTTGACACAATTCAATTTTTAATTGTATCCATTAAAAATTTTTTAGTAAGCATTTAATATTATTTTATTAAAAATTTACTTAATACTATTAAATCGTTAACTGGTGCAAAATTGAGTAATTTTTTACTCAATAGTATTAAAAATTTACTCAATTTTGTTTTTTATTTTTTTTTCTGTGTAGGAATACCAGAAACGTCTGTAATTTTTATAAACTATATTTTCCTTAATTTTTCAAATTTAACCCCAAGGGACCACATCCCATTGAGTCCCTAAAGGGAGCCATATAATTTATTTCAAAATTGTGTTCCTTCTTCCTCGATTAGTTTTTTAAATACGATAATTTAAGGGCGCAATATGGCCCTGAGAATCTTAAAAACTGTATAAATCAAAAACTATTGCTGGGACAGTTTTTAGCAAGAAATGCTTTTTGACTTTTTGTCGTGTTAACATTTTTAACATTCGGGAATTCCAAATTATAGATTCAAAATTAGAGTTCAATGGGGTCCCCAAATGTGTAGAGCTGTGCTATTGTATGTTTTCTTTTATAGTAATTTCTTTTGAAAATTTCGCTCGGTTAGATCTATGTTGTTTCAGAGATATTGTCATCTTAAGTTTTTAACTAAAAGTTAGATATTTTAAAAATCGAAAGAAAAAATTGCAAAAAAAAATGCTGGTCTATTGGGCACATTGTTTGTTGGTCATTAATCTAAATTGTATATGTATGATGTTCTTAATAACCCCCCTGTTAAATTAATTGAAACACATTTCATATCTACATACATATTCTGTTTAATGTTTATCCAATATACAGTTTCAAAAACTACTTGACAACATGGCGTCAATTTGAATGACATATCGGCATAATCATCATCATCAGCAACGGCAATATTATCCTTAAAACCATCCTCATCAAAAACAACGTCATCACAAAGCATCAACATTAACCATCTTATCATCAATACAACATCAGCCCATATGTAAACCCTTTCATTATTTCTTCCTTACTTTGAGTTAAACATAAACAAAAACCGATTTTCTGCTTAAATCATTAATATTTGCTTATTATATTTGAGTTGCAGGATTCTTAAGAGGGAAAAAAAATTTCAAAAAAACCACCCGTTTTCATTATATTTATGTAAACAATACCCGATACTAAACTAAATAATTGTCTTTAAGGCAAAAGTAGAGTAATAAACTTTTTTTTTTTTTGCCTTAAATACCTCAAACTTTGAAATACAATTCATATGTAGATCGATCATTTTGTACAAAACAATAAAGGAAGAAATCATCCCTTTTTTTACAAAAATCCTTTCAAATAACCTTCTTTATGTATACTAACTATTTAGTTATTAGTAAATGGAAAGAAAACAAAGTTTTATGGTGAACAAGAGGAAAAAAAGGGGTGATTATTGTAAAAGACTTTCATATGATGTTAATGAGGATGATGTGGATGGATGTTAAGAATGATGATGATGATGGCCCGCATTGCAATTTAAGCCTGATGTTTAAGCAAAACGCACTTGTTCAAATATTTTTGTTTAACAATTGAGTTTTTTTTTTTATTATTACTCAAGTCAATGCTTTAAAATAATGAGCCTTGTCTTCTACTGCTGCTTTACCAAACAACAACAAAAATCCATACTGTGCATCAAAAACAAGGCACGTTTTTATTCTTATTTCATTTGTATAGATACAGTCTGGGAAATTTAAATAAAGTAATTTTCAAGAATATCAATCTTTTAAAACTTTTTCGATTTTAACACCACATAATTCGATCTATATTTCACACAGATTTACTTTAACGCCTCTATTAAAGCCAAAAACAATAAATTTAAGCTTTTTTAAAGAAAATCATACAAAAACGGATTAAGGGAAATTTAAAACGATGATCACCTACTTTTTCTATTTTTACTCTATCAATTCTAGATAACCCCAGAAATGCAATTATTGATTTTAAGACAATATATGATCACGATTTTTTAACATTTTTGAATAAGCACCTCTAGTTAAGCCATAAAATGCAGTATTATAAAAATAAATTCTTTAAAAATGGATTTTTGAAAATTTTTAGCTATGATCACAAATTTGTGCTATTTTTGCTATACCGCTTGTAAACCCAATAAAGTTTTTTAAAAAAATTTAAATAAAAATAGATATTAAAAAAGGTATGGCGATGATTACTAATATTTGCTATTTTTGTTCCAGCACCTCAAAAAAAAGCATTAATTGCATTTCTAGGGTTATCTAGAATTGATAGAGTAAAAAAAGAAAACGTAGGTGATCAAAAAAAAAATTATTGTTTTTTTGAAGGTGCTTGGGGGAAATTGAGATTAATGAAAAAAAATTCCAAAAAATTTATTTTTTTATGATCAATAAATGTAAATCATCCCAATTTTTAAATTGCTTTTCTTGGCTTAACAAGAGTTGCTATATCGAAAATAGCAATATTTGGAGATCATCATTATAATTTATAAAGATAATTTTCATACGATTTTTTTCTAAAAAACGGTAACTGCTTTTAGTGGCTTTACTAGTGGCTCGAGTCCAAAAATAGCACAAATCGTGTATTATTGCTATTCATTTTCAATATCCAATTTTATATGAATTTTCCAAAAATCTTTTATTGCTATTCATTTCCAAAATCCAATTTTATTTGAATTTTCCAAGAAACTTTTTTTTGGCATATTTTGGCTTAACTAGTGGCATAAAACAAAAATAGCTAAAAAAAAGTTTTTTTAACTTTAATTGCATTTAATGGCTTAACTAGAGGCGCTAGAAAAAAAAACGAGAATCATATAAATTTTCTAAACTTAATTTTTATATAAATTATATAACTTCTTTATTATTTATATCATATTTTTCTAAAAAAAACTTAAATTTAATTTTTTGCTTAACTTGAGGTGCTAGAAACAAAAATAGCAAATATTACAAAAACAATTTTTGGAAATTTATATCGATTATCGCCAACACTTTACATTTATGATGATCTCCAATTGTTGCTATTTTGTTTCAACACCACTAATTAACCCTGAAAAAGATATTTATGTTTTTTATTAGAAAAAAATCATACAAAACTGGATTTTTGGAAATTTATATCGATGATTCCCGATTTTTGTTATTTTTGTTCTAGCACCCTATTTAAGCAAAAAAGAAATCAAATGGAAACAAATTTTTGAAAATTTATAGCGATGATCACCAATTTGCAATATATTTCAAGATATCCCATAAAATGTATTAAAGTTTTTTACAAAAAAAAATTTAGATAAAAACTGATATTTGGAAAATTATAGCGATGACCACCAATTTTTGCTTTTTTTCAACAACATTTAGTAAAGCCAAAATTGCAAATATAGTTTTTTTTAGAAAAATTTTATATGAAAAACGAATTTTTGAAATTTATATGATTAAGCCATAAAATGCAATTAAAGTTTTTTAGAAAACAAATTACATAAAAATTGATTTTCAGCGATTTTTAGAATTTTTTCTCCAGCACCTCTAGTAAAGCAAAAAAAAAACATTACATTTTTTTAGAAAGAATTCATATAAAATAGTCTTTTGGGATTTTTGAAAATTTAAAGCGAAGATCCCCGATTTTTGATATTTTTGCCCTTTAGTTAAGCGAAAAAACGCAATTAAAATTAATAAAAAAGATTTTTGGAAATTAATAGTGATAATCTAAAACTTTTGCCATTTTTACTCTAGAACTTCTAGTTAAGCCGTCCAATTCAATTCAATTTTTTGTAGAAAAAACTCAAATAAAAATTAATTTTTAGGAATTTATAACTCTGAGCACCAATTTTTTCTCTAGCCCTTTCAAGTAATCTAGATAAAACAATTGAAGTTTTGTTTAAAAAAAAAAATCATATAAAACCAATTTTTGGAAATTTTAAATTTTAAAAAAATTTAAAGCAAAAAAAAATCAAATGTAAACAAATTGTTGAAAATTTATAGCGATGATCACCAATTTGTAATATATCACAAGATATCCCATAAAATGCAATAAAGTTTTTAAAAAAAAAAATTAAATAAAAATGAATAATTGGAAAATTATAGCGATGATCACCAATGTTTGCTTATTTTCAACAACATTTAGTTAGGCCAGAAATGCAAATATAGTTTTTTAGAAAAACTTTATATGAAAAACGATTTTTTGAAATTTATGTGATTCTCAGTTTTGGGTCTTAAACAACTAGTTAAGCCATTAAATGAAATTACAGTTTTTTAGAAAACAAATTATATAAAAGTTTATTTTAAGCAATTTTTTGCTATTTTTGTCCCAGTACCTCTAGTAAAGCAAAAAACATTACATAATTTTTGGAAAGAATTCATATAAAATTGTCTTTTTGGATTTTTGAAAATTTAAAGCGATGGTCACCAATTTTTGATATTTTTATTTAAGCTGAAAAAACTTAATTAATTTTAAAAAAAAAATGATTTTTGGAAATTGAAGTGATGGTCTCAAGCTTTTGCCATTTTTACTCTAACACCTCTAGTTAAGCCATCCAATGCAATTGAAGTTTTTGTAGAAAAAACTCAAATAAAAATTGATTTTTAGGAATTTATAACCATGATCACCAATTTTCGCTCTTGTCCTTCCAAGTAATCCAGATAAAACAATTGAAGTTTTATTTAAAAAAAATCATATAAAAAACAGTTTTTGGAAATTTATAGCCATGATCCCCAACATGTTAAATTTTTTTTTGATGATCACCAATTCTTGCTATTTTTGTTCAACCACATAAAATTGCTCTTAAACAACTAGTTAAGCCATAAAATGCAATTAAAATTTTTTAGAAAACAAATTATATAAAAATGGTTTGCTATTTTTGCTGCAGCACCTCTATTAAAGCAAAAAAAAAAAAGAATTCATATAAAATTGTCTTTTTGGATTTTTGAAAATTAAAAGCGATGATCTCCGATTTTTGGTATTTTGCCTATTAGTTAAGCCAAAAAAACGTTAATTAAAATTTGAAAAAAAAAAAATGAATTTTGGATATTTTAGGGATGATCTCAAGCTTTTGCCATTTTTACTAGTTAGGCCATAAATTGCAATTAAAGTTTTTTTTAGAAAAACTCAAATCAAAATGGATTTTTAGGAATTTATATTAATGATCACCAATTTTTGCTCTAGTCCCTCTTTTAAATCCAAAAAAAAAGCAGTTAAAGTTTTGTTTTAGAAAAATATCATATAAAAATCAATTTTTGTTAATTGATAGCGTTGACCCCAACTATTGGAAATTTTATAATAATCAGAAATTGTTGCTATTTTGCTCTAGCTCCACTAATTAAGTCAGCAAAAGAAATGGATTTTTGGATATTTATAGCGATGATCCCCGATTCTTGTTATTTTGTCTCTAGTACCTCCAGTTAAACGAAAAAAAGGAAACAAATTTTTGATGTTGCACATCCAGTTAAGCCAATAAGATAAAAAATGGTTTTAATAAATTTATACTTTTGATATTTATGCTGTAGCACCTCAGGCAAAGCTATAGAATTCATATAAAAATTAAGATTTGAAAATTTAAAGCGATGATCCCCATTTTTTGATAATATTCCTTTTGTACCTTAACTAGAAATAAAAAAATGCAATTAAAGTTATGTTAAAAATTATATAAAACTGTTATTTAGGAAATTTATAGCAATAATTCCAGAGCAATTAATTAATTAAAGTTTTGTTAAAAATTATATAAAACTGATATTTAGGAAATTTATAGCAATAATTCCAGAGTAATTCCATTTTTTCTTCAAAACCTCTAGTTAAGCCGAAAAATGCATTGAAATTTTTTTTAGAAAAAAAATTATGTTAAAATGGGTTTTTGGAAATTTATAGTTATGATCCCCAATTTTAGCTGTTTTCTCTAGCTTAGCAAACAGATGCAATTTAAGTTTATTAAAAACAAAAAAACCAACATTAAAATTAGTTTTTTAATATTTATAACTATGGTGTTTTGAATTTAGCACCTCAAGTTAAGCCATAGAGCATATTTAAAAATGGATTTTGGAAATTTAAAGCGATTATCCCCAATTGAAGCTATCTTAAATCTAGCGCGTCTAGTTTAGCCCAAAACAGCAGCTTAAGCTTAAAAAAATATTATTATAGCGGTGATCCCTAAATTTAGATTTTTTTGCTCTTTCACTTTTATCTAATTGTAAGCCACAAAAAGCAATTGCCATTTTTCAGAAAGATTTCACATAAAAATTAATTTTTGGAAATTTATAGTGATGATCCCGAATTTTTGGTATTTTACTTTAGCGGTTCTACTTAAGATATAAAATGCACTTAAAATTTTTTGATAAAAATATAAAAATGGATTTTGACATATATTGCTATGGTACCCAATTTTAGCTATTTTCGTTGAAGGGCCTTTAGTTAAGCCATAAACTGGACTTAAAGTTTTTTTTAGAAAAAAAATTATTTTAAAAATGATTTTTGGTAATTTAAAGCGGTGAGCCCCATTTTTAAAATGGGGCTCATCGCTAACCTCTAGTTAATGCATTTTAAGTTTGTTAGAAAAAATATGTTAAATGAATTTTGGGAAATTTTATTCTCTCTTTCACTACTCCTCGAATGAAGGCATTAATCTCGCATAAAAATATATTTTTTGAAATTTAAAGTGATGATCCCCAGTTCTAGCTATTTTTTTTTTTCTAGCGCCTCTAGTTAAGCCAAAAAGCAACTTATTTTGATATAAAAAAAAAATCATAAGAAAATTAAGTTTTTGGAAATTAATAGCGGTGATCCTAAAATTTTGTTATTTTTGCTTTTCCTTCTTTTCCTATCTTATTATTTTCTCCTCTGTCTATGGCTTCCGGCTTTTTGAAGCTACCTAATAATTTCTATGTTTATCGTAGCTGACTCCCTATCTAATGGGTAAAAAATAAATTTTAAAGAAAACATGCATTAAAAGTTATTTTAGAAGAATAATAAAAAACGGATTTTCGGAAATTCATAGGAATGATCCAAAATTGTTGCTATATTTGCTGTGGGCCACTAGTTAAGAAAAAAATCTTAATCATGTTTTAGAAGAAACTCACAAAAAAGTTGGTTTTTAATATTTATAATATTGCTTTTTTAATCAAGCATCACAAGACCATTTAAAATGGATTTTTATACATTTAAAGCGATGATCTCCAATTTTAGCTATTCTTTATCCAGCGCCTCTGATTAAGCCGAAAACAGTAAATTGAGTTTTTTTTTTCAAACAAACAAATCATTAAAAAATATTTTTTTGCTATTTCTGCTATTGAACATATATTTTTTTGAATTTTCCCTAAAGTATGCTATAAAAACTTCACAAACAATAAAAAACAACCGGGTGTTCGTTGATGTATAAAATCAAAATAAATTTTAGATTAAATAAGTAAATTTATTGTAAGAAACAGCCCATTCGGAGTGACTTACACTTACCAAAAATTTTTTAATGCCTTTAATTAAATTTCCCTCAGTGTATAATTATAACAATACCACCTAAGAATTTTACCTTAGAAAAATTTATTGTTCAACTGTGGGGGTGTGTGCAATGCATGTTTGTGAGTGTGCAAATGTATGGCAAATATTTGAGCATTTAAGTAAAAAAGCAAATGATGATTATTATTATTTTTGTTGTTCCTGTTGTTATTAGACATGTGTATTTGTATGCATTACAATAGAAAAACTTTTTCTTTACTTTTTCCTTTAAAGCTTTCAACTTGCACTTGTGTAAGTAAGTATGACTCTATATACTGGCTATTAGGCCAGTAACAAAGAAACTCAGCAGGTTACCATACCAAAAATTTCCCCCTTCTCCCCTCAAGAAATAAAATATTACTCCCATTTAATATCCTTTTCTAAAATGCGTGCAAACGTACGCATTTTACATTTTGTATTTGTTAAATGGTAATAGCCACAATCCTCAGATTTGTACATCAAATAATCAAATACAGGATTTTACATACAATTCAAAATGTGTTTGAACAAAAATAATGGTAGAGAATAAGAAGATAAAAGGATTTTACAAATTAAAAATTATATAGAATGTAGAAAGAGTCAATAGAGATTTTATGCATTGTTAGAGGAAGGAGTAATCTATTTAAAAACTTAACTTTTTAGGCGTAAACCATTTTTGTAAAGCAATTAACACCTTTTGGAAAAAGGAGAAGGCGGGGATATTTAACACTACGTTTAAATAAAGAAGGAGAAATATTGTCAACAAATGCCTTACATCCGTATGTCTGTTAAAATCACGCTTACTTTCGAAAGAAAGCACAAAAATTGCTGAAACTTAGTACTTATATTTGCTGTTCTCCTAGTCAATTTGGTATTAAATTTTAGCGAAATTTACCCAATAGCTCAGAAGTTATGAGCAAAACCGTGAACTTATGAATTCACCTTAAACTCACCAAAAAGTACACTTAAAATTAAATATAAACATAAAATACAATATAACGTCACCTAAAATGCAAAAGGCCCTAACTAACGAAAAAATCAAAACTAGGTTTTTGATTGCTTCTGGATTATTTTATCAACATTAACGTCTCCACAAAAAATTAGGGCTGCATAATTAAAATTAGCGATTTTATAGCCAAAATGTAACATGTAATTTGGGCAATCGCCAATGGACTAACTAAACAAAAAACTTTTTTGATAGTTTTTGATTTATATTGATTCACATTTATTAAAGGAACGTCCTCACCAAATTTTGCCAAATTCATTAAAAAACAACAAAGTTATTAACAAATTTTAAATATCATTCAATACTGTTTTTTGCTTCTCCTGTAAAATTAATAAAATGTTAGGTAGGGTCTTTTGCATTTTAGGTGGCGATAAATAGGTGTTTTTTCCAAAAGAAACATTTTTCTAGAAAAAAATAACGCTATTTAATTTTTGTCATTCATTGCAAAACGCATTGAAATATCAGTCGAGGACAACATTACCCAGTCAGAAATTGCCAACCGTACCAAAAATTTTGTGTTGGTACAATATCGGGCTAGCCAAAAATACAACATTGTATAATGTAAAACAGCTTTCCCGAGTAAAAATAAACATATATAACAATATATAACTTGATACAAACATATTAAATCATATAAATTTTTTAAATGCAGTCATATGTAGTTATATATAATTTAATCATGATTCGGATTAAAAGGTGTACGGTTGATATAATTATATAAAATTATATGAGGGTCAATACAAAATTTGTCTTTCTGTATAATTTAACATAAAATTATATATAGCTTATGCTGTTCCATATAAAACTATATAGGTTTCCAATTAACCAAAAATTTTCTAAGTTTTTTAGAAAAAGTATAAGAAACTTTTTAAAATGTTCCTAAACATTTCTTGTTAGGGTTATGTATATCACCTATCTGGTTCGAAGCGTACCCAAACATTTAAATGTTTGGTGAATGTATCGTTGACCTGTGGTGTATCTCAACCCAAACCAAAAAACACCAGGATTTTATATTTTTTTATGCAATTAGATCTAATTAGATTCACCAATATATGGCAATGTTTGGTCAAAACTCGGATGAAATCAAATCATATTTTATACAAGTTGATCTTTTTTAATACAAACACATCCACCATTATTCGGATCAAATTGCGTTTAAATATATATTGTGTTACATATCATTATATATTGCATCATATCAAAATTTTTACTCGGGTTACTAAAAATACTGTAGATTATAGTTTAAAAGATAAACATTTATATTTTTTTTTTTAAAGTTTTTGATTTACATAGTTGCTTTTTTAACCAATTTGTACAAAATGGTAACTAAAAAGCACTACATCGAGATTTTTAATACATCCCTAAGCAAGAGGTCAATCTAGTGTCGTAAATTTGTAAAATCAATGTTAATCCAACGTCAAAACAAAAGTCGAGCGATCGTTTGCCACTGTTATCATTTTAACCTCGGAATGACGTCGTAGACTTAGAAACGGGTATGATTTGCCAACGTTGGTACCGTCGCCGCCAACTTGATTCCAACGTTGGCCCGTTTGTATTTTTCTGCCTGGGTATGTTTACATATTATTGATCCTTAAGGCTTCTAAGAAATTCTAGTGTCGATAAAAAAAGTTTTGGATGAATAAAAAAAATTTTAATGATAAAAGATTATTGATAAATAACCCTTAATAAAAAAAAAAAATTTTGATAAGAAAATTTTTAATAAAAGCAAAAAAAAAAAAAATATTGACAAAAATATGTATGAAAAAAAATATTGATGAAAAAAAAAATATTGTTGAAAAAAATATTAATGAAAAAAAAAAATATTGATGATAAAGAAAAATTAATGAAAAGAAATATCGATGAATAGCAATATTGATGAAAATAATATTGATAAAAAAAAATATTGATGAATAAAATATTGATAAAAAAAAAATGGATGCAAAAAATATTAATGAAAAAAAATATTGATAAAAAAATATTTATGAAAAAAATATTGATGGAAAAAAAAATACTGATGAAAAAAAAAAATTATAAAAAATTTTAATGAAAAAAAAAATATTGAAGACAAAAATATTGATTAAAACAATTATTGTAAACAAAAAAAAATTATCAAAAATAATTATGTTACGTTTTTTATGAATATTTTTTTATTCACCACGAGGTGAATTATTATCCAAGTTACAAACCCAAGTTACTAACATTTTTGGTGTTAAGAAACATTTTATACAGATGGAAAGGTTTTTTAAAGGCCTATCCAATGGTGTAAAGGTCGTGTCCGAATTCAGCTTCATAAAGTCCTTTTCTTCAAAAACGTTGGGGTAGTTTATATGGAGAGGTATATTAAAGGTGTCCTAACGACTAAGGTAATTTTTCAAAAACACTTTTTAATACGTGGTAGGGTCCTAAATTGTAGTTTAGTATCATAAAATGAGTGAGCCAAAATTTGGAGACAATCGGATAAAACTAACTCGTGCCGAAAATGGATTGAAGTTTTGGGACACTCTTATCTGATGAAAAAACAAGTTTTTTCTAGTTTTTTGGTATATGTAATTTTTTGTTAATTTTTTTGTTAAATAATATGAAAATGGTAATAAATTACCTTTCCAAAAAGCTTAAAGAAATTCAAATCGGATGAAAAATAAGCATTCTAAGCATACATGCCCCAGGCCATTGCATGGTTTTTAAAGCCAAAATTTGAAAATTTTCAAAAATTTTAGGCAAAAAAATAAAAAAAATTAAATTTTACTTTATAATTATATTAAATACATTTATAGATAAAAACTAACAGATATGGTAGTCTAACTTTTTTTCATTTGGCGTGGGTAGTGATATAATTTCCGCGGATTCCAAAGAAAATGTGTTTTTCTAAAATAATTTAGCTAATATGGGAAACAATTTTCTGTATTGTATTATACGAAGTGAAATACATAATTTCTGTAAATTTTTTGAGAATTCGGGCATCTTTAACCCGTTTTCGTCGAGGTGAAATGACAAATTTGAGACGTTATACATTTCTGTAATACAAAATATCTGCAAATATCCGATTTCCCAAAAGTTACAGAATTTACGTTTTACACTTCGATCCGCACAATAGAGCACAAATTTTCAAAAACTTGCTTAATTATTGTAGAAAAACTCATTTTATTTGGAATCCGCGGAAATTTTATCACTACCCGCGCCAAATAAAAAAAAGCTTGACTACCATAACTGCTATTTTTAATCTTTAACATGTTTTCAATTTGATCATAAAGCAAAATTAAATTTTTATTATTTTTTTGCCTAAAAATTTTGAAATTCTGGCTCTAAAAACCATACAATGGTCTGGGGCATGATGCGTATAATGCTTATTTTTCATCCGATTTTATTTTTTTTTTTGTCGTTTTGGAATGGTTATTTAATACCATTTTCATATTATTTCACAAAAAATTTATCAAAAAATATCAAATACCAATATTGTTCCAAAAGCTAGAAAAAAAACATTTTTCATTCATATAAGAATGTCCCAAAACTTCAATCCATTTTCGGCACGAGTTATTTTTAGCCGATTGTCCCCAAATTTTGGCTCACTCATTTTTAGATACCAAAGAACAATATTGGACCCTACCAGGTATAAAATTGTGATTTTCGTTTTTAAGACATCATATATAAAAATCTCTATTAAAATTAAGCTGATCCGTATTTTTGCGTTTGGATTAATATAAAATTAAATTTAAATGAAAGTTCAAATCAAGCTCTTTGAAAGTGTAAAAAGACAGAATTTGAAAATTTTTTGTTTTAATTTCTTGAACGCAGAAAAATTTTCAAATAGTGATATCTCAAAAGCTGTTCGACCGATATTAACATTTTTTTGATATTCGTGTTCAGCCCATCAAAATTAATAAACATGATGTATCGCAAGAGATTTTATTTTTTCTTTTCATTTAGTACCTGTTGCGTGCTCACAAATTTTAATGCGCATGCACTTGGATGATAACTAACCTGCTGGTGAATAAAAGAATTGTTCACCAGATGGTGAATAAAACGTAACATAAATTCTTTTTTTTCATCAACATTTTTTTATCAAATTTTTTTATTCAAAATTTTTTTTAGCAAATTGTTTTTTTTCATTAAATTTTATTTTTTTCATAATTTTTTTTTTATTTCATTGACATTTTTTGTTTTATAAAAACTTTTCTCATATTTCTTTTTATCCAGCAAATTTTTGTTCATCAAAATTTTTTTTTTATGAAATTTTTTTTTCTTCCAAATTTTTTTTTCTCATCATAAAAATTTTTTTCACCAAAATGTTTTTTTTTCATTAAATTTTTTTTTTTCATCAAAACTTTTATTTATCAAAACATTTTTTCTGTTAGTTTTTGTTTTTTTACCAAAAATACTTTTTCACCAAGTCTCAAATTCTGACATAAAAATGTTCCATTTCCTTAACAAATGTAGAAAAAACAAGTGAGAGTGTTAAATTCTTCTGTGCCGAATCATTTATACACTCCAAAGTGTAAAGAAAACTTTTTGGCTTAGACAGCATTTTGCTTCCACAGACAGATAGACGGATGTATATAGCTAGTTTGTCTTAGAAATGTATCAATTGTATGTAAATTTTCAGCAAAACATTATCATGATTTAATGTTTTGGGCTAGGGCACAAAATTCGCAGGCATTTTTTTTAGTGTTCTAGATTTCACTTTCAAAAATTTTTACTCGTTTTGTTTTACATAAAAAAATTTTGGTGAAAGTAAAACTAATACATTTTTTTTTAATAATTTCAAGTTTTTCGTTTTTTAATTTAAACTTCGAACGAATGTGATGCGGAAATTTCATGTGAATTTTTCAATGTGAAAGACAGAACAGAGGCCCTATTTAAATTTGTAGGGACCTATCTAAAATTTCGCAGAGAAACCCTTATTTAATCATGGCATACTTTTAGGGGTTAGATAAATAAGGTAAAATATGTATACTTTACAGATCGAAATTATTTTTTTGGGATTTGTTCCCTTATTTTGACAGTCAAAAAATAGATCAGCATATTTTTATAATTCCACTAAACCCCCCTTATTGTACTGGTCATGGCATACTTTTAGGATGGTGAGGCCTAAGCTACACAATGTATACCTTAAGGATATTTTTTCCCCTCACAAAATTAGTCATATTTAAAATTTCTATTAAAAAACGGAAATTAAAGTTTCTAAAACCCTTTCTTTATATTGAATCACTTTAACTATTCACTTTTTGATTTATAACACTTTGTTTTCAGGAAAAAAAATTAATGTCTATAATTTACATATAACTTCTAACGCCCTCTATAACCATATCAAGGCGAACATCATAGTTAACTTGGCAAAAAAAAAATATATAAAATGAAAAAACAAATTACCATTATCACAGTAACAACAAAAGCAAAAACAAAAAAAAAATTGGATAAAAATCATATGAAAAACAAATTTGACATGTATCTCACTCTTTAGACCAACAATATCATGCACAATAGAGTGGGGGAGGAAAATTTAAAAATGTTGAGGAGTTTTAGTTTCAGGATGTATCTACAGCGATCCTAAGACCAAGCGATCCTAAGACTCCTTAAAATTTTTCTCTCCTCTTTACAACTTAAATTGATGGATTAAAAAAAAAAACTGTTATAGAATATACAGAATTTTGTCGAAGATCTAGAGGCATTATCGCAATAACAATTTGGATTAAGTTTGCCACAATTAAAAATATCCAAAAATTGCTTAATACAAAAAAAAAATAGAATTATTCTTTTGGAAATTGTAAAAATATATTCCGTAGAAACTATTTATGTGCAAACATTGCAGTAACAGAACAGAAAATGACTATTTGTCAAAACATATCATATCGGTGAGGTGGTTGTATTGTCTAAGGTTCCAGTCAGCCTATGTTGTTAATGGTATGAATATGATAAAATATCCATGGTTCGATTCCCGGCTGGGGTATATAAAAATATCACATATATGAAAAACAGTTACCAATTAACAAAACAAACCGACTTTTAAAATCCTACTGATAACACTATAACTGGAGTGTTTTAAACCCGTAGTCTTTATAAATTAAATTTTCTTCTGCATTTTTTAACTAAAACGCATATAAAACAAGTAAGAGAGTTATAGTCGGTCAAAACCGACCATATGATACCCTACACCAGTGTTTTCCGGAAAATGGGTCCCAAGTCCAAACATGGACCGATTGGATCTGTCTTTTGTTATATCATTATTTAGTGTAGGAAACACACACAGATAAAATTTTAGTGGAATTGGTTTATTTTTTTGCCAGTCCAATTTAACTGAATATCGGTTGAAATTTTTATATGGGGGACTAAGTCCAAAAATGGTCCTATTATATTCCAATTTGATTAGGTTACTAAAGTACACGTTTAACACCTAAAAATTAAATTTTTATCAAATATTACCATTTTTATGAATTTTGAGGGAATTATGTGAATATCGGGAGGGTGGTTTGTATGGCGACTACAAGAATTACTGACCCGATTCCTTTGAAATTTGGAATGATGATTCGTCCATACAAAATTTGATTAGCTGTTAAGTTTCAAAGCGATATCTAATATAATACGGTTATTAGAGTCATTTATTCCTAATCCAAAGGGGGAGTTTGTATGGGGGGTAGGTCATAACATGGACCGATTTTCTCCAACTTCAATAGGCGTCCATGGGCCAAAAGATACTTAAGTTTTAAATTTCAAGTCAATTGATTGAAAATTGCGACCTGTATCGTACTCAAACCGATAGATGGACAGACGGACGGACGGACATCGCTAAATCGACTCAAAAAGTAATTCTGAGTCGATCGGTATACTTGAAGGTAGGTCTAGGACCAATATTTCGGGTAGTTACAAACATCAGCACAAACTCATTATACCCTGTACCACAGAGTGGTGTAGGGTATAAAAATTAATTTATCGAAAACATACGATCTACCGCCGATCTCCGAAATCCGTTATCCATAAATTGTGTTCTCACTGCACAAAGTGTCCTCTCCACTCTAGATTCCAGATTCGAAAAACTCTACTTTCAGTCTCCTCTAAACAACAACTCTGAAACCCCCATTTGTTGTAAATTCTAATATTGCAGCAAAAAACGATGAAAAAAATTATATCTAACAAGGAGACAAACCCCTTTTATTGGGGGGTGTTTGTTGAACATAACACAACATGATATATGATTATATATTTTTTAGGGGACTAAACATATGGTAATTTTTTTTTACACAATTTTATATATTGTGCTAAAAAATAATCTTAAAAAAAATACTGTGTAAAAAATGTCTTAATTTGCACAACATTAACTTGCATTTTTCATTTTTATATTTTGACTTTTTTTCAAATATTATATTTTACAAAAAAAAAAGAAAGACCTTTTCCCTTTCTAAAAAAAAATCGCACTTAAAATAAATTGCATGCATGACAATGACTATATGTATGCGAATACTCCCCCAAAGGGCCTAAAAGTATGTTATAAATTATTTTCATATATTTTTTTAAATATACGTTAAGGGGGGAATTTTGTTTAAAAAAAGGATATGAACATATGAAAGGTCACTAACGCTATAAGAAAGAAAGTTATGTTATGTAATTAGTATTGAAATTTTGTTTAACAATAAAACAGCCATGAAATATTTGCCTTTAAAATATTTATGAAATATTTAAACTGGTTTATTAAATAAATTTATAATTCATAACATAATTTAAGGGGTTTAACTTTTTAAAATATTTAAAGACATTTAATATATGATTTTTAGTCGCTTACAACTAACATATTATTAAAAATATTTAGTTTTAAATTCTTTAATATAAAGTCAATAATCTCCTTAAAGTCTAATCTTTGAAAATCAATTGTTTATTTTCTTTAGCCTACCTTTAGGCTGTAATTAAAATATATAATGTTGCCTAGTTTTAGACTTTTAGTAAATTTTAAGTTCATTAACTTAACTTAAAACCTTTATTAATTAACATTATTACGATGTTAGCCATAATATCCTTTTAATTCTGTCAGTAGTATCCTTTACTTATTTTTGAGGCTTTGTTTTCAATTACTTCCAAAAAAAATCGTTTAAAACAATTTCTTTCAATATATCCTAAATTGAAAAATCTATAAAAATTATAGGAATTGTTTAGCATCATATTACAACAATTTGATGTTAATATGTTTGCATTATAATCTCAAAGATGGAAGACTAATATTTGCTTTAAAAACACATTAATACTAAAAACACTACATATACAAACCCCTCAGAAAACCAACCCTTTTTTACATTCAGCACACTACAGAAAACACTTATTATATTGAGTATTATTTAAAAAGGAACAGTGACGGGATTTAATAAAAGGATTTAAAAGAAATATTAAGTTATCGATAACTATATACAGATTTGCTATAGAAACTTTTGTGTTATCGATACATAGATAACTATACGATTTTCTATAGAAAATCTTGTATTGGCGGTACATCGATAACAATACAATTTTCTTTGGAAAATTTTGTGTTATCAATATACATACCGATAAATTTTTATATTATCGAAATTTAGATGACTATACAATGATTTATTGAAACTTTTTATGTTATCGATAAGTAAACAATATGCTATAGAAAATGTTTGTGTTTTCGATATGTAGATAACTATACAATTTTCGATAGAAATATTTTTTGAGGTATCGATAATTACACAATTTTCTAAAAAAAAATATGCAATTTTCTTTAGTAAACTTTGTGTCACCGGTATTTCGATAACTACACAATTTTCTATAGAAAATTTTTGTGTTATTGATAACCTTACAATTTTTAAGTTTATTTTGAAAATTTTGTATTATCGATACAATTTTCTATAAAAAATTTTGTGTTGTCGATATATCGATAACTATACCCAAATATTATATTAAAGATTTTATGTTATCGATAAGTATACACAATTTTCTCTAGAAAATTTTCTCAAGAAAATGTATACAATTTCTTTATTTAGATTTCTGCACACATATTTCTACATACATTTTTCTATATAATTTTTTGTGTTATCGCTATATTGATAACTATACTATTTTCTATAGAAATTTTACCTAATCGATGTGTCAATAGCTATAAAGCTCTCTATATTACATTATTTACTCTCGAGATATCAATAACGATAAAATTGTCTAAATAAATTTTTTGCTGTCAATATTTCGATAACTATACAATTTTCTATAGAAAATGTTGTGTTTTATCGATTTATCGATAGCTGTACCCAATTTCTCTAGAAAATTTTGTGTACTTTGTATCGATAACTTTGCACTTTGTTTATAGAAAACTTCTTGAAATCGATAATGCGATAGCTATTCAATTTTCTATAGAAATTTTTTGTTATTAATATTTCGATAACGATACAATTTGTTATAGAAAATGTTTCTACAGAAAATTTTGTGTGTTATCGATATTTTTAATAACTTAACACAATGTTGTCGATATATTGACATCATTTTTTTAAAGAAATTTTTTGCTATCGTTTACGATAACTATACAATTTTCTATAGAATAATTTTTTATTACCGATATATCGATAACTATACAATTTTCTTTAGAAAATTTGGTGTTATCGATACATCGGAAACTTTACATAAATTCTCAATCTAAAATTTTGTGTTATCGATATATTGATGAATATACAATTTTCTACAAAAAATTGGTGTTACTGATATAACGATAACTATGCAATTTTCTATAGAAAATTTTTTGGTAATAATATTTCGATAACAATACAGAAATCTAAAGAAAATTTTGTTTATTATCGATTTATCGATTGCTATTTCCAACTTGTAACAGAAAATGGTGTGAATTTTCTGTGCATCGATAACTTTACACAATTTTCAACAGAAATTTGTATGTGTTATCGATATAAAAAGTTTTCTATAGAACATTGTGTGTGTAATCGATATATCGATAACTTTACGCAATTTGCTATTGAAAATTAAGTTTTTATCGATTTATCAATAACTTTACACAATTTTCTACAAAAAATTTTGATATTTTTTACACAATTTCTAAACAAATTTTTTCGTATTATCGATAATATTACAAAATTTTCTAAAGAAAATTTTGTGTGTTATCGATATTTTTAGTAACGAAACACAATTTTCTATCATAAATTTTGTGTGTTATCGATATATCGATAACTTTGCGTAAATTTCAATAGAAAACTATGGGTGTTGTAGATATATTGATAAGAACACACAAAGTTTTTAAAACAAATTTTGTGTTATCGATATATTGAAGCTAAACAATTTTGTATTGAAAATATTCATCGATAAATCGATAATTATATCGATTTTATCGATAGTTGTTTATATAAATATAACTATACAATTTTCTATAGAAAATGTTGTGTTATCCACATATCGATAACTATACAATTTTCTACAGAAAATTTTGTGTTATCCACATTTCGATAACGATTAAATTTTCTAAAGAAATTTTTGTGTTATCGATAGCTCTACACAAATTTTCAATATAAAATTTCGTGTAATCGATATATCCATAACACTAAATATTAATTTTTTATACACAAGTTTTCTATAAAAAAATTTGTGTTATCGATATATCGATAACTTTTTTTTAGAAAATTTACCGTTTTTGTTGTACCATGTTGTCGATGTATCAATAACTAAAACTTTTTGTATAGAAAATTTTGTGTTCTCTATATATCTAAAACTAAAAAATTTTCTACAATTTTTTTTTTTTTTTTTTTGATCTGTCGATAACTATACAAATTTCTATAAAAAAATTGTTGTTATGGATACATCGATCACCATACAATTTTATACAGAAAATTTTGTGTTATCAATAATTTTACAAAAATTTGTTATAGAAAATGTTGTGTTATCGATTTATAGATCACTTAAACAAATTTTCTATAGAAAAGTTTGTGTTATCGATGCATCGATAAATATACGTAAACTTTCTATAAAAATGTTGTATTATCTATCGATAACTTAACATAACTTAACAATTTTTTTTAGAAAATTTACTGTTTTTGTTGTATATGTAGTGTTATGTAGTGTTATCAATATATCGATAACTAAAATTTTTTCGTATCGAAAACTTTGTGTTATCGATAATATATTCTATAGAAAATTTTGTGTTTTCAATATATCGATTACCATATAATTGTCTGCAAAAAATGTTATGTTATCAATATATCGATAACTATACAATTTTCTATAGAAAATCGATAACTATACAATTTTCTATAGAAAATTTTATATTATCGATAACTATACAATGTTTTTAAACAAATTTTGTATATCTATAACTACAGACTTTCTTATCGAAAATTTTGTGTTATCGATATACAATATTCCATAAAAAATTTTGTGTTATCGATATGTCG
This sequence comes from Pegoplata infirma, assembly GCA_963921195.1. NCBI lineage: Eukaryota > Metazoa > Arthropoda > Insecta > Diptera > Anthomyiidae > Pegoplata > Pegoplata infirma. The sequence continues at coordinate 224,421,845 of OY992538.1, forward strand.
ATAACTATAGAATTTTCCATAAAACATTTGTGTAATCGATAACTATACACAAATTTTCTATAGAAAATTTTGTGTTTACGGTATAATAATATGAGATGAGTAACTTTTTTAAAGCAATGTATTAAAAATACTCTATTATGACAATATCATATATAGAAATATTTTTGGGCCTCGAACTAGAATAAAACTCTAATCGAATATATATACATATATAAAGGCCGAATAAATACATTTTATTTTTATGTACCTTTTGGTACTAAAAATAAAAAAACAACATTTAACACAAAGTTTAGTACGACTTATCCTACCAACACTATTGTTTGGTTAGGTACTGTTGTTATTGTAAAATAACAGCAACACATATATTAATAATTACCGATGGTGATTTAGTATATACAATTTTTGCTTTAAAAGAGTTATTTTTGTTGGAAAACAGATTTCGGACCTTCATAATAGTATTTCTCAAATAACTTGTGAAATATATCAAATATTATGTCTGGTTTGATGTTTGATTGACCAACGATGATTCTCTAAAGTCTGCTGAAGATTCCTTAGTGGGGATGAAACTGATCAGTACAGACATACTATGAGATGAGTAACTTTTTTAAAGCAATAAATTAAAAATACTCTATTATGACAATATCATATATAGAAATATTTTTGGGCCTCGAACTAGAATAAAACTCTAATCGAATATATATATAATAATAACTTTAAATTTTTTTTAGAAAATTTAGAGTTTTCTTTCTATCGTGTTGTCGATGTATCGATAACAAATTTTCTATAGAATTTTCTATAGAAAAGTTTGTGTTATCGATGTATCGATAACATTACACAAATTTTCTATACCCGAGTAAAAATAAACATATATTGCAATACATAACTTGATACAAACATAATAAATTATATATGATTATACATCCGTGAGATATTTTCTAAATTTTTTTAATGCAGTCATATGTAGTAATATATAATTGAATCATGATTCGGATTAAAAGGTGTACGGTTGATATAATTATATAAAATTTCATGAGGGTCAATACAAAATTTGTTTTTCTGTATAATTTAATATAAAATTATATATATCCAATTCTGTTCCATATATAACACTATATGTTTCCATTTAGCCAACAATTTTCTAAGTTTTTAAGGCAAAGTATAAGAAACTTTTTAAAATGTTCCTAAACATTTCCTTGTTAGGGTTATGTATATCACCTATCTGGTTCGAAGCGTACCCGAACATTTTTTTTTAAGAAAATTATATGTTTGGTGAATGTATCGTTGATCTGTGGTGTAACTCAACCCAAACCAAAAAACACCAGGATTTTACATGTTTTTATGCAATTAGATCTAATTAGATCCACTAATATATGGCAATGTCTGGACAAAACTCGGATGAAATCAAATCATATTTTATACAAATTGATCTTTTTTAATGCAAAAACATCCACCATTTTTCGGACCAAATTGCGTTTAATTATATATTGTATTACATATCAATATATATTGCATCATATAAAAATTTTTACTCGGGTAAAAAATTTTGTGTTATCGACCGAATATTCGGCTTCGGCTTCGGCCAAAAACCACTATTCGGCCACTATTCGGCTTCGGCCACAATTTTGCCGAATAGGCCGAATAGCGAATAATTGTATAATATTTGTGCTCACGTGTTGAAAAACACGCTAAACTAACTTTGAATCACATTAGTAAGCCACAAAAACATTTTACTAAGTGTTTTTGCAACTACTTAAAAACATTTTTTTTTAATATTCGGCTTCGGTTTCGGCTTCGGTTTGGCCGAATAGTGAAAATTTGGCCGAATATTCGGCTTCGGCCAAAAAAGGTGTATTCGGTCGGACACTAGTTATCGATATAATAATAACTTTAAATTTTTTTTAGAAAACTTAGAGTTTTCGTTCTATCGTGTTGTCGATGTATCGATAACTAAAAAATTTTTGAATAGAAAATTTTGTGTTATCGATACATAATTTTTTATAAAAAATGTTGCGTTATCGAGTTTTCGATAACTATACAATTTTCTATAGAAAATTTTATATTATCGATAACTATACAATTTTTTATAGAAAATTTTGTGCTATCGATACACAATTTTCCATAAAAAAATTTGTGTTATCGATGTATCGATAACTTAACAATTTAATAAAAAAATATTTGTGATTTCGATCGACAACTATAAAATTTTCTATAGAAAATGTTTGTGTTATCGATGTAACGATAACTGTACAATTTTGCATAGACAATTTTGTGTAATCGATGTATCGATAACTATACAATTTTCTATAGAAAATTTTTCATTACCGATAAATCGGTAGCAATACACAAATTTTCTATAAAAAATTTTGTGTTAATGATATATCGATAACTATACACAAGTTTTCTTTAGAAAATTTTGTGTTATCGATGTATCGATAACTATACACAAATTCTAAAGAAAACTTTTTTGTTATTGATATATCGATAACTATGCACAAATGTTTAATAGAAAATTTCGTGTTATCGATATATTGATAACTGGATCGATAACTATACGCAAATTTTTTATGTCAGTTTTGTATTAGCGTTATATCGATCACTATACACACATTTTATATAAAAATCTATATGTTATTGATATATCGACCACTCTGCACAAATTTCCTTTAGACATTTTTGTGTTATCGATATATTGATAACTATGATTTTTCTACACAAAAGTTTGTGTTTTTAATATGCTACAATGCAATACAAAACATTTTCTTCGATAACTGCTTAAAAAATGTCAACACAAAATTTGTTGCGTAATCGATGTACAGACAATTCGTAGTCTACAGAAAATTTTGTTTTATCGATATGATGGTTAGAAATACAAACCTTTTTTTTCGATAACTTTTTAAAAAATTTCTATATAAAATTTATTGTGTTATTGATGTATCGATAACTACGAATTGTACGTAGAAAATTTTGTGTTATAGGTAGCAATACAAACATTTTCTATAGAAAATTTTGTGTTATCGATTAGTAAAATTTTTTATAGTCGCTTTTCGCTTTTTCCCCTACGCTCCTGTTTCAAAACCTATCACATGTCAGACTGTTAGGAGTTTGAAGTTTATTTTTTTATTGTATTTGATATCTATAACATTATAAAAACCGTAACTTTAATACATAGAAAAATAAAAAGGGTGGTGTTTGATACGAGTACCTTCTTTTGTTTTTTCTCTTTTGCATTACAGCTAAAAACCTTAACTTCAAAAAATACAGTTTTCTTACACTCAAAATAATTCTACAGTAAAAGGTTTAGTAAGTGATATTGTACACAAATCTACTAATTTGTTACTAATTTTAGTATCTTCAAAGTACTAAAATTAGTAATTTTTACTGGTTTTGACTAATATTAGTTAAAAATTTTAGTATTGGTTACCAATTTCTGCACTAGGTCCTTTTGGACTAAAATTAGTTAAATTTTTAGTATTGAATACCCACGTTTTTTTTTTGGGTGTACATGTCATTTTATACGCACGTTTTGTTTCTGGTGATATGAAATATACAACATGTTTTTCATATGTCTGCTTTTATATTCTTAAAATTGACTTTGTAAAGTCATTTCTTACATATGATACTTAAGATTCTTTTTTTTTCTTCGTACGTTTCGTACAAGAAATATTTTTATGTAAAGTTAAAATGTTTTATACTCTATACATATAATGGATTCCCTTAGCTCATATCAATTTTAATATAGACAGACCTTGGTATATATGATGAAATGATATTCCTTTTAAAAGAGACAGGAACATGATAGTAAAAAAGGAAGTATTCGTTAGTGGGGGACTGCTGGATACCCTACATAATCATAAAAAATAGAGATGAATTCAACTCTTAATTTATTCACACAGAGAAAAGCCATGTTTGGGATATGATTGCAGCACACCAAATCACTCATAATGGAGGGGCGACATAGTACAGTGGATTCATAAGATCATATATATGCTTGTGACAATCATACTATCATCACCTACAATTAAAAAACAACCATTTTTGATCATTCTATGAAAAGCGAATAACATAATATGATAGCCACAATCATATTATGATAAGATTATCAAACATACTATGTTGCCTTCCATTATGGCTGTAGATATCATATTTCCTCACATTTCTTCTTTTTTTTATAATACTATGATCAGCGAATGCCATATTATGATCGCTACAATCATGTTATGTTAAGGTTATAAAACATACTAAGTTGCCTTCCATTGTGGTTGCTGCAATCATATTTCTTCTTTGCATGTTACAAGGTTCCAAAATATATAAAATATAACAACTGCTAACGAAGTTTCCCTTACTATAACCTCTCTCACTTTCCCATATCCTTATTTTAAGTTAATGGTTCTGATTTCTTACCTTTTTTTTTACATTTCTGATCGATGATATTTTGGAAGTGTTAAATTTTCCTTCCACCTTCACAGAGATAACAGTTTAGTTTTGCTAGGTGTATTTAGAGCTAACTGATTGGTTCAACTACAACAACGAAAATTTTCAATTGCGATTACCGAAATTTGTTTCAAACAACTTAACTTTTATTGGTTCAAATGACTTTAGGTAATCGCAACCGAACCATGCAGTTGACTGGCACAATTAAACTGTTTTCTCTGTGTATTACAAACTAAACAACAAACTTAAGTTAAATGTCTTCTATTTATAGGGTATACAACTTACAGCATATGTATGTGTTAATATTTTATAGTAAATCAAGAACAGAAAGGTATAAAGGATATGCACGACTTATATTATATTTCTTTAAAAAACATAAGGATTATCAAACAGAATTTATGTAAATTTTTTTTTAAACAAAATTCAGCTTATAAAAATCTAAATATAAAAATATTATTAAACAATTAGTTTAAGTTGAGTAATTTTTTTTTAAAAATCCGTGAGAATTTTTCGTAATTTTTTAAATTTCCTAAGTGGTTTGGTTTTAAATTTAATTTAATTTATAACACATGTTCTTTTTAGATTTTTCTATATTTTAACAAAAAAAAAAATCAATACATTTAAAATTTACTGCTAATTGTTTAAATGTGTTTAAATCATTAGAAATGTCATTGTATGGCAGGTTATCCAATGAACCATATGTTTTTGTTTTTTTAGTTAAAGTCATTACTTCCTAAGTACCCATGCAACACATTGTTTTTTTTTTCATAATTAGTTGACATTTTTGTAAAAAAAAAGAGGAGTCCTTAAACTGTGTTAAAAGCCATCATAAATTAGAATTATTGTTGATTCGTTTGTTGTAAAACGAAATCTAATACAAAACAAAATACTCAAATTACAAACAAAATAAATCGGTAAATCTCTTATTTCCTTTTAAAATATTTGACATATTTAAAAAAAATAAATCCTATTTTTCTCACATTTCTGTAATATTTAAAAAAAAAAAAAGTAGAAAAGGTTAATTCGACTAGGCCGAATCCATGAATAACCTCCACAATGCCCTATTTAAGAGCTTTTTTCATAATATTTTTTTTCATTGAAATTTTTTTTTTTTTATCATTTTTTTTTATCAAATTTTTTTTCATCAAATTTTTTTTTCTTCAATTTTTTTTTTTCATTTTTTTTTTTTTTTCATCAAATTTTTTTTTTTATCAAATTTTTTTTTTCATATTTTTCTTTTTTTTTTTTTCATAAAAATTTTTTTTTCATAAATTTTTTATACCCTCCAATCTAGTGATAGAGGGTATATGAGGAGTTCCGGCTAAGACTTAAATTTTGAGGTAAAAAAGATTTGATTTTTGTTTTGATGGCACATCGATGAAAGTTGGCACAAATATTAGAAGCTATTTAGGAATAAGAAATTCGTTCGCGTCAATTAAATCGCGCAAGGGGGTCAAAAGTTAGGGCGGTTTTAAGATTTAGCGGTTTTAAAAAATCTTAAAAATATTTTAAATATTTTTTTTCTACACATTTGTTGCATGCGTTATTAAAACATGCCAGGATATATCACTTCTTCTAAAATATATGATATAAATTTAACCCTTTAATGACCAAACGATTTAAAAAAAAAATATCTAAGTACCTAAAATCGCGATTAATTCGCGGTAAAAGAAAAGTTTGACAATTTTTTATAACCTAAATTGCCTAAATAATGCGCGTTGGTATTACTGAAAAAAAAATCACGGAAAATCGTATCATTGAACCAGTGTTTAAAAAAATCGGTGATGCTTTTTTATAACAAGAAAATTTAATATGGTCCAAAAAATTTATAATCATCAAAATTTTTTAACCCGCCTCTGATTTTATGATGACACATTAAGTGGGCTTTCATTTAAAAAAAATTTCATCCGATTTCGTGTAAAGCTTTGGATGTGCCAGATCAAAACAGGTTTAGATAAAATCATCGCGCTTTCCGCTCAGAATGGCTTAAAGTAAAAAGTCAAAAAGCAAATCAGTTCTACTCGTTAAGGCACGTCTTTTGGTGTATTAAAATGAACATGATGCATTCATTGCTACTAAAAAAAATTGGAAACAGATTTGCAAATTTCGCACAATTTTCAAAAATGCCATAAAATTTTTGCAATTTATTTTTTATAAACCTGCCAGTGATTTTTTTATGCAAACTCCTAAAAAACTCGGTTTACGCAAGAGTCCACCAAATTTCGAATGAAACCGCGAATGTACCTCGCGAAAAACTGGTATTTTAAAAAAAATTACGTTTTTTCTTTCGAACTTTGATCTGCTGAAACTCCTTAACTATTCGTGGCACATTAACGGGATTAATTCCAAAATATTAAGAATTATAACAGCTACCAACTCTAGTTCAACTTTTTTCATTTTATAGAGGGGGCCGAAATCCCTGATCAAAAAACCTCGAAAATTTAAAAACTCTTAATTTTTGGTTTCAAAACTTAACCGTCTTATAACTTCTTACCAAGCGATGAAGCCTCTATCAAGCCAACATTAAAATAATCTCTTATATGTACTGAATTTGTGTTATGCCGAAAAAGATTGAAATATAAGGAGAACTTAAAAAAAAAAGCGAAAGAATGTAAAAACTTTGGATTATTTCAAGCCATTTTTATCGATTTTTCAAATTTAACCCTCTGTAACTTTTACGGATAAAGTGGTGTAATCCTTAAACATTGCTCAGTGATAGTTCAAGGTCTTGTTTACACAACTGCATTTACAGTTTTTCTAAATTCCAAAAACTGACGGCTTTTTTAAACATTTATTTCAGTTTCACTGAGTTGAAATTTAAAAAAGATTTCATGATATATAAGTTTGTCATTCCGTTTTTAACACCTCGAAATATTGGTTTAAGACCCCATAAAGTATATATATTCATGATCCTCGTTCGATTCTAAGACGATCTAGCGATGTCCGTCTGTCCGTCCGTCTGTCTGTTGAAAACATGATAACTTTTGAAAGACTTTACAGAGGCTCCTAAAGTTTGGCGTATATGTTGGGAATTTACCTGGTCAGGGTGGTATTGCAATCCAGCGAAATCGGTCCAGTGGTTCAAAAGTTATGAGCAAAAGAGTGAATTTAGGCAAGGGTTTTTCACGAATTTACGAGATATAAAACACGATAACTTTCTAAAGGCACTTCGGAGGATGCTGAAGCTTGGCACATATATATGTCGTTTCAATACGAATTTCCGCCAAATCGGTCCAGTGGTTCAAAAGTTATTATCAAAACCGTAAATTTCAAATTTTCCTCACCTTAAATTCACGTGTTGAAAACCCGTTAAACATATTTTAAAAATATTGGTAAGTCACAAAAATATTTTACAACGCATTTTTGTCAGTCAAAAATATTTTTACACTAAAAGAAAAAAAAATGCACTCGAAAAAAATTTTACACTCAAAAAAAATTTTACACTCAAAAAAAAATTTAGTAAATTATTTGTTTTTTTTCAAAAATTAGTTAAAAAAAAGTTTTTTTTTACACAAAATAAAATAATTCTAATTAAAAATGTTATTTTTCCACTTTAGAAAATTTACTATAACTTAAAAAGGGCGTTGTGGAGGGTATTCATAGATTCGGCCAAGTCGAATTTAACTTCTCTACTTGTTTTCATTAATTTTTTTTTTTTCATCAATTTTTTTTTATTATATAATTTTCCATCAATTTTTTTCATCAAATTTTTTTTATCAAATTTTTTAATATCAATTTTTTCTCATCAAAAAATTTTTTTTTTTCATATTTTTTTTTTCATCAATTTTTTTTTACATCAAAAAATTTTTCTTTTCATCAAAAACTTTTTTCATCATTTTTATCAAATTTTTTTTCATCAAATTTTTTTTTTCATTAATTTTTTTTCATCAAATTTTTTTTTCATCAAAAAATATTTTTTTCATCAAAATTTTTTTTCATAATTTTTTTTTTTTGTTTTTTCATAAAAATTTTTTTCATCAATTTTTTTCATTAATTTTTTTTTTTCATCAATTTTTTTATCATATTATTTTCCATCAATTTTTTTTATCAAATTTTTTATTATCAATTTTTTTTCACCAAAATTTTTTTTTTTCATCAATTTTTTTTACATTAAAAAAATGTTCTTTTCATCAAAAAAATGCATCAAAAACTTGTTTCATCATTTTTATCAATTTTTTTTTTTTTTCATAAATTTTTTTTCATCAAATTTTTTTTTATCAAATTTTTTTTTCATTAATTTTTCTTTTCATCAAATTTTTTTTTTCATTAAATTTTTTTTTTTTTTTTACCTTTTTTTTTTTTATCAATTTTTTGTTTTTTCATTAATTTTTTTTTTCATCAAATTTTTTTTTTCATCAAAATTTTTTTTCATAATTTTTTTTCATCAATTTTTTTTACATCAAAAAATTTTTCATTTAATTAAAAAAATTCATCAGAAACCTGTTTTCATCAAAATTTTTTTTTCACCAAATATTTTGGGTTCATTAAATCTTTTAAACATAATTTTGTTTTTCGTGAAAAAAAAAAATCATTTTTTTTTACCAAAACCCCTTTTTTACCAACCCGAGTAAAAAAGATTATATATATTCATATAAAATTATATAAAGCCATCATATATAATCATATATAGTTTAATGCGAAAAATGAGTCGATAAAACGATATAAAAACTTATCAAATTTGATCAAATCTGATCAAATTTGATATAATTTTAATATAATTTTATATAGTTATATGCGAAAATTGGACCCTTTTTTGTATAAAATTGATGCAATTATATATAATTAAATATATTTATATATAAGAAAAAAATGTTTTCCCCCAAAACGCAAAAAATTGACAAAAAAAATTTGTTTCCAGGACTTAAAAATTTTCAAAAATATTTTTAGGACTTTGAAAATTTTCAAAAAAAAAAACATCTGGACTTAGAAAATTTTTTGTATTTTTTTTTTCAATTTTGCATCAGTCCTAGAATTTTGGGACTTAGAAAATTTTAATTTTTTTTGGACTTAGAAAAATTTTCAAAAGTTATATTAAATTATATGTTAAGGACTTAGATTTTTTTTTTAAATTTTACTCATATAAGATAACATATAATTTAAAAACAGTTGCATAAAGTTTTATATAAAATTTCTTTAAATATTTTGTTTTATCAAATTATATAAAAAAGAAGACAGAATTTTAAAGTTCATATGTAATTATATAAACGAACTTTAAATCATATGTTATTATATAAAAGTCAATATTTTCTGTTATATAATTTTATATAAGAAACAAATTAGAAGTGCAAATATATAAAATCACATATGATGCAACAAAAAATACATATAGTTTTACAAAATAATATATGTATATATAAAACTATATATGATTATATATGATCTTTTTTACTCGGGAAGTCTAAGCTTTTTGCATAAAAATTTTCCATTTGTTTATCAAATGTACATAAAACAATGGAGAGTGGTTTATACTCTCAAAAATGTAAAAACACTTTCTTGCACTTATTTTTGCCCTCTCTTACGAAATTTACAGGTCTTTTTGTTTTTTAATAGGGTCCTCGACTGATATTTCAATTCGTTTTGCATGGTATAGCAAAGTAATATAACATTATTTTTTTAAAAAAAAACTTTGCTTTGGCAAGTACACCCAAATCTTCCGCAAAACGTTATCATGATTTAATGTTTTGGGCAAGAGTACAAAATTCGCAGGCATTTTTTTTAAGTTAAAAAGGGCAATGTGAACGGAATTCGCAGATTCGGGCAAGTCGAATTAAACTTTTTATTTCATTTTTATAAATTTTTATAATTAATCAACTCTCGTAAGGCTTTGATGGCGATTTGTAAATATTTGTCAACTTTTTTTTAAATTGTCTCTTAAATTATTTTAAAATTTCTTCTTTAAATATTTAAAATTTTTCCTCCTTTTTTTCTATTTTCCTACAATTTACATCCTGTCAAAACCTTTATAAGTTAAATTAAATTTTTTTCTTTTGTTGAGTTTCCATATTATTTTTTGCTATATGTGTTTTATAATTTATGAGTTCAAACAGGTGTTTGCTATTGTCACTTTTAGAAAATATAGGGAATTAAAGCTCACTGTACTACAAACATTTTCATATAGTATAACACTTTTTACCCTACATTGTATTTAGGGTTTTCTGTTTTTTTTTTTATTTTTTGTTTGCTCAAAAGTGTTGTATTACATTAAAGTTTAGAAAATTTACTGCAGTAATAGAAATTTTAATAAAAAAAAATAATAAAAATTATTGTCAACATATGTACTAAATATTTTAAAAGCTTCACATATATGAATTTCAACAAAAATTGCTTTACCAGAGAAAATCTAATATAGTAATAAATATCACAATTTTTTTTTTTTTGAGGTTAATGGGGTGATTGACATAAAGATTTAAGAAAATATTTTAGAGAAAATGAAAACAAAAAAAATAAAAATTTTTGTAATAAACAACAGAAATTTATTTAAAGTAACAAATTTAAACAAGAAAGACTATTTTATGATGAAAGCATGAAATATATTTAAATTTATATAAATTTGTTTAACTAAATTTAATTTAAATTTTTAAATTTTATTTAAGGCTCAAATTTGGTTTATAGATTAAAAGTTTCTTTTAAAATTTCCTATTTTATCATACAGAAAAATTATTTAATATCCTTCAAAGAAAAAAATTATTTTTATCCTATTTTTCCTATCAAAAATTTGTAATTTTATCAAACAAACATTGACAACTTAAATAATTGAGGTTTTATTTAACAACTCTGTTTGTCAATACAATTAATTCATTTGTTAATATTCCTTTTTTTATACCCTCCACTCTAGTGATAGAGGGTATATATAAGTTTGTCATTCCGTTTGTAACACCTCGAAATATTGGTCTAGGACCCCATAAAGTATATATATTTATGATCCTCGATCGATTTTAAGTCGATCTAGCGATGTCCGTCCGTCCGTCCGTCCGTCCGTCCGTCCGTCTGTCTGTCTGTCCGTAGAAAACACGCTAACTTTTGAAAGACTTTACAGAGGCTACTGAAGTTTGGCATATATGTTTGGCATTTACCTGGTCAGGTTGGTATTGCAATCCAGCCAAATCGGTTCAGTGGTTCAAAAGTTATGAGCAAAAGAGTAAATTTCGGCAAGGGTGTTTCGCGAATTTACGAGATAAAAAACACGATAACTTCCGAAAGACACTAATGAGACTACTGAAGCTTGGCGCGTATCTTTGCCGTTCCCCGGGTCTATTTGGTGTTAAATTTCAGCTCAATCGGTCCAGTGGTTCAAAAGTTATAAGCAAAACCCTGAATTTCAAATTAGTTTTATCTAAAATGCCACGTGTTTTAACAAGTTTTAAAAGCATTGGTGGTAACTAAACAATGCTTTTCAAACTTGTTTAATTTTAAAGCAATGCTTTTTAAACTTGTTAAGTTTTAATAGCATTGGTAACTTAAAAATTACACACGAAAAAAATTTTACACTCAAAAAAAATTTTACACTCAAAAAAAATTTTACACTAAAAAAAAACTTACACAAAAAAAAATTTAGTTTTTTTTTACAAAAATGACAATATTTTGTGTACATACGTACGTGCATTCACTCAGAAATATTTTTACAGTAAAAAAAAACATTACACTCGAAAAAAATTTTACACTCAAAAAACAAATTAGTAATTTTTATTTTTTTTTAAAATGACAAAAAAAGAGTTTTTTACTCAAAATAAAATATTTCGAATCAAAATTGTTATTTTTTTCACGTTAAAAAATGTACTACCCTTTAAAAAAATGCATTGTGGAGGGTATTCATAGATTCGGCAAAGTCGAATTTAACTTTTCTACTTGTTGTTTTTAAATTCATGATTCTTTATCAGAAACGTCTTTAGGTTCTGATACATTTTTCTGATACATAGCAAAACTTTTGTGTTTTGAGAAATTGTTTCTATTCTTAATATTTTTTTTTTAAAACACTTACCCATTTTATTTTCTTTCTCAAGCGTTCACTTGGGGTCACTAAATTTTTATTTTTTTGTTCTGTTTAATTCATAAATCAGTAACTTGATATTCTTTTTTTCCTTTTTTTTTGCTTTTAAAAAAATATCATTGCACTAACTAACAATTTTCAACTTCATTAAGTCCTTTGAAAATTAAAAATTTCCCAAAAGCATACCAAACATACACTTCATCACACATCAATATGTATAGTAAGTAGTAAATCCCCCCCTTTAGTGACAGTCAGACAATCATACAAAGAAGACAAACATTTAAAAAGCAAAAAAAAAAAAAAACAGAAAATGAGGAATAACTGTGACATACTATACCAAATGAAATCTATATATCGCCCCATTTAAAAAATGGAACTATATTTTGCATTATTTTTTTTTTTTTCTTTTTTTGTAAAAAAAAATAGTACAAAAAAATTTCCAAATGACTTCTTCTATTTTTTTTTCTTGATGAAAAATTAACAAAATTTTTATATGGGACATTACACAGCCATATGAATTTCAAGATTAATTTCGAGGTTGAGACAATCGGTTGCACGATTGTCACAACCATATTGAGATTTTCGGTTGAAAGCTGATTTTTAATCGAAAACAATATTTTTTCAATATTATTTAATTATTAAACAATGTTCAGTGGTGCCAGTTTTTTAAGAAAGAACCCTACTTTGAATGTGCCAAATTTTTATAGTGCTCAAAATTTAAGAAAATTAAAAAAACAGTAAAAAAAAGCTAAATTTGGACATGCTAGATGTATTGATTCACTTGACAATGTCAAAAAAATTAAAAAAAAAAAAAATTTCCGCGCAAAAAAATTCAAAACATTTTTTTTGTATTGTAAAAACACATGTTTTTACTTGTTTAAGTACCATTCGTATACAATTTTGTTTACATTTTTCAACCAGCAGCCGAATTAAAGCATTTTGTATTTTTAGGTTTTGTGGAATGTATCAAAATTTTCGAGATCTTCTTAAATGCAAACTCTATAACTACAAGTTTTTTGTCGGTGATCGCCTTTTCAAAAGACATACGGACATCGCTGGGATGTCTTAAAATCGATTACTGATCAATTAAATAATATATTTAATTTTAAAAAATGATTCCTGTAAAAATTTCTCAGATGTTGAGACATTTTTACTACAGAAAATTTTTGAGATTCTTAAATATTTTTCAGAAAAATAATATTTTTAATTTTTCAGAAAAATAACCAATTCCTGAGACAATTATTTTAATAAAAATGTTCAGATTCTATAGAAATAATCTGAAGTTCTGAAACATTCCTTCTAATGCACTTTTTTATATTTTAAATTTACTCCCAGATTCTGAGAAGTTATTCTTATAAAAAAATCATGAGATCCTCAAACATTTTCCGTAAAAGAAAATTCTCAGATCTAAAAAAAGTCGGTTTCTTTAACATTTTTCCTTTAAAGAAATCTTGATTTCTTGACAACTTTCTAAAAATTAAATCTAAAATTTTACAACATTTTTCGATAGATTTTTTTTAATGCTTTCTACACCATTTAAAGATGTGATTCGTAAAAGATCAATTGTAATTTGAAAATTCTACTTTTAATTCGAAGATTCCATTTGTAAGTCGAAGATTCCATTTGTAATTGGAAGATTCTACTTATACTTCGTAAAAAATCAATTGTAATTCGAAAAAATATCAATTGTGATTCGAAAAAACTCAATTGTAATTCGAGAAAGATCAATTGTAATTCGAAAAAGATCAATTGTAATTCGTAAATCTTCAATTCTAATTTGTAAAAGATCAATTGTTATTCGTAAAGATCAATTGTGATTCGAAAAAGATCGATTTTAATTAGTAAAAGATCAATTGTTGTTCGTAAAAGATCAATTGTAATTCGAAGATTCCAATTGTAATTGGAAAAAGATCAATGGAAATTTAGTTGATATTTTTCGACTTACAATTGGAATCTTCGAATTGCAATTGCAATTGATCTTTTTCCAGATTTTTTTTCCAAATGATTTTTTACGAATTACAATTGATTTTTTGTGATTAGGCAAAGATAAATTTAGCGCTCTGACTAGTTTTTTGTACATTTGTCAAACAAATGGAACATTTTATGTCACAATCTTAGACTTGGAGAAAAAGCAGTTTTGGTGAAAAAATAAGAAAAATTTGTAGAAGAAAACCAAAATTTTAATGAAAAAAAAAAGTTTTTGATGAAAAAAAAATTTTGATGAAAAAAAGTTTGACGAAAAAAAAATTTTATGAAAAAAAGTATGTTGAAGAAAAAAAAAATTGTCACAATCTTAGACTTGGAGAAAAAGCAGTTTTGGTGAAAAAATAAGAAAAATTTGTAGAAGAAAACCAAAATTTTAATGAAAAAAAAAAGTTTTTGATGAAAAAAAAATTTTGATGAAAAAAAGTTTGACGAAAAAAAAATTTTATGAAAAAAAGTATGTTGAAGAAAAAAAAAATTCAAGAAAAAAAATTTTTGATGAAAAAAAAAAATTGGTGAAAGAAAAGTTTTTGATGAAATAAAATATTAAAAAAAAAAGTTTGAAGAAAAAAATAAAATATGATGAAAAAACAAGTGAGAGTGTTAAATTCGGCTGTGCCGAATCTTTAATACTCTCCAACATATAAAAAAAATATTTCAGGGGCGGTTTTTTTGGGAGGGTGCCAGTAGGGGTCATTGGGGGACACATAAACCCATGCGGTAAATGCTTAAGAATTCATTTATTATGCTTTTGGAGCTTAAGTAATACAATTTTATCATTATTTAAAAATATTTTTATTATCCAAGCCCACAAAAGGGGGCGGACAAAAAAAAATATTTTTTTATTTCCTGGGTCCAAGTGCAGGAGCTTGAACTTTTTCTGACATCAAATAGTTTAATTTGCTTAACAAAAATAACAAAAAAAAGACTGTGAAATAATGGTGTTTTTCAGAGGTTAGTTACGTTCTAAAAGGGGGAACTTTTTCCCCCCTGGTCCGATTTTGCCCATTTACGAACTTAACCTGCCTGGGACCAAAACACAAATTCCTGGTAAACTTAACGAGTCTCTTTTATTTTGGACTGTATCGTGTCTTATACAGATGGACGGACGGACATACGGACATTTTAGAAAAGTCTAAGAATCGATCATAGATCAATAATATATACACTAGGGATACAACTTTTTGCATTTTTTGCAAGTATCAAAAATACCACCCCATAGCCGTGTAGAGCATGTAAAAATATAAAAAAATATGGTGCCACTTTTCCTCTATCGTGAAAAAAGCTTCCGCACCGAAAGCGTTGAAGTTTTGTCTATATTCATTTATTTATTTTTTTATCAAAACAGTTATTCTTGTCTTAAATAAGTTATTTTTTGTTAAAATTCTTATATAATCTTCAATACCGAACTGTTTTTCATAAGTCTAATGCAAAATTTTGATCAAATCGCGATATTTAAAAAATCATAATTTTTAAAAAAATATAAATAAAAATTTGAAGCACTTTAGAAATCTCTTTCGGTGCGGAAACTTTTTTCACCGAATCAACCTAAAAAACTGTTTTTTATTATTAGAACAACATTCCCCAGATGGTACTGGAGTGGTATTGTGCACTCAAAAAAAAGTTATATCCCTAATATCAGCGGCGGGTACAGCTTTTGGGTTTGGGGGGGGAAATTTTTTTTTACTTTGATTTTTTGGCCGAGCAAAAACAGAGAACAGATTCTTTTGCAAAAAAGTGATGGAAAAGCTATAAAATCATCAAATTTAATAGTTTTTGCCGAAGGAGGTTTTACATTTTTTGTTTAATTTTTCTAAATCTGAACATTTTTCAAATGTCTCAGAATCTAAGAATTCTTCTTTACGAAAAATGTCACAGAATCTAAGACTTTTTTCGCATAGAAAAATTTTTAGATTCAAAGAACTTTTTTCCACAGAAAAAGTCTCAGATTCTGAGACCTTTTACTATAGAAAAAGTCTCATATTTAAAGCATTTTTGAGATATTTTTACTATAGAAAAGGCCTCATAATATTAGATTTGTTCGTACTGAAAAAATTTTAGATGCTGAGACCCTTTTTCTATAGAAAAAGTTTCAGAACTTTTTCCTATACACAAAAATCTCAGATTCTGAGACCTTTTCTTAATTCTTAAAGAAAAATTCTCAGATTCTCAGACCTTTTTCCTATAGAAAAAGTATCAGATTCTGCGACCTTCTTCCAATTGAGTAAGTTTCAACTTCTGGAACTTTTTTCCAGCAGTAAAAATTCTCAGACTTTTTCTTTTTAAAAAGATTCAGATTATGAGACTTTTTCCTTAAAATAAGTCTCAAATTCAGAGATTCTGAGACCTTTTTCATATAGAAAATTTCTCAGATTCTTTGACCCTTTTCCTATCGAAAAAGTATCAGATTCTGCGATCTTTTTTCCTATTAATAAGTCTCAAATTTTGAGACATTTTTCCCGTAGAAAAAGTCTTGGATTCTAAGATCTTTTTCCTAAAAAAAAAGTTTCAAATTCTAAAACTTTTAGAATTCGAAAAATAAAATTTTTGAGGATGTGAAAAATTTTAGAGTTTTGTGTACCTTTTTCTATAGAAAAAGTTTCAGATTCTGTGACCGATTCTAAGACATTCTAAAAAATTTTTCCAAAATAGTTTAGACTACTAACATTTTTAAGATTTAAGATATTTTTCCTATTCCAATGTAGTCGACAAACAGTTTTTTTGTAAATCAAAAAGATCCTGTAACATTTTTCTATACAAAAAAAACATATTCTAACAAGGGAAGTATCTCAACCCTTATGAACAGATTTGCCTGAAACTTGAAATATATATAAATGAGACGATTTTAAGGTTGGGGTGTCTCGGCTTTTCGGCCATATCAGTGTTTCAAAATTTCGTTGTCCCCTTATGAAACCATATGGACCTCCGGGAAAATTTCGATAACTCACGAACTAACAGGAATATCCTCTAGAGCAAAAATACGTGTCGACTTAAATTTAATAAAGATTATTTCGTATTCATATGGACATCGTAGCTCTATGTCTTCATATATATACTCCCCAAAATTTTCACATTTTCATGAAAAAAGTATTTAACGAAGCCAAACTTTCACAAGGTTATACCACCGTTGGATAGGCATTAAAAAAACCTTTCTTCTCATATGTAAACATCATATAGTTTCTTAGAAAGAAATGGCTGAAAAATCCAAAAAACGGTTTTTTCGCCATTTTTTGGCCCATGTTTTGAACCCCTAAATCCCCGATATGGCCGATAAGCCGAGACACCCCAACCTTAGAATTGTCTCTTTTATATATATTTTACGTTTCATGCAAATCGGTTCATAAGGGTTGAGATACTTCCCTTGTAAGTCATTATTTTATACCAAAATGCATAATAAGATTGACAGATATTTTTTCACAGAAAATTTTCAGATTAAGTCACATTTTGCCTTGAAAAATTTTAAAATTTTCCCTATAAAAATTTTCAAATTTTCCCTATAAAAATTTTCAAACTTTCCCTATAAAAATTTTCCAATTTTCCGTATAAAAATTTTTAGATTTTTTTCCATGAAAAAATTTCGGATTTCAAGATTTTTCCTTCTTTCTTCTTTTTCTTTTCTTTTCTTTTTTTTTTTTTTTTTTTTTTTTTTTCTTTTTGAAATTAGGTCTGGGGGGGGAAATTTCCCCTTTTCCCCCCCCTTGTACCCGCGCATGCTAATATACACTTTATGGGGTCCCCGACCGATATTTCGATGCGTTACAAACGGAATGACAAAGTGAGTATACCCCCATACTGTAGTTGGAGAGTATAAAAATATGATCATTTTTTTTTTTTGTTGAAAAACAATTATGTTCCGTTTTATTCAAAACGCGTTTATTCACCAGCAGTTGAGTTATTATCCAAGTTACAAATCGAAGTTGCAAACCTTTTTGGTTTTAAGAAAATGAAAACAGTAATTCTTATTTTCGTTAGTCAAACTGAGGTACGCCACCTGCATCAAAAAAAAATTACGGACCAAAAACAATTTTTTACCATCAAATTATTTTTCAGGCAAATAAAAATTTCACTTTTGAAAAAATATTTTGATCTTAATATTTCAAGATAAAAAGAATAAAAGAAAGTGAAACACATTTTTGGAACTTTTGAAGTCAAAAAAGAAATCCAAAGGCCACTTTAAAAATTGGAAAAAAAGAAAATATTTATGCACCCTATTGTGGAGAATATCAAAATATTTCCAAAAAACGAATTTACCTATAAAAATTTCACAGTCATCCCAAATATCTACAATTCCCATGTAAACCCCCATATGTTCCTTTAAGAAAAAAATAATAAGGGAAACAACTTTGTAGGTTGAAATCTATCCATTTGCAAAAAAAAAGAAATGTAATAAAGCAGAAAATGCAATTGTAAATGGAAACAACTATGATTTCGTGCTGGGTTTAAAAATCCAACACACAAAAAAAATATAGAAAACTGAGGGAAAAATGTACGTACTACTATATTTAAGCAATAAGTATGAACTACTTACTTTCATAATGCAAACTAAAGCCATAGCAAATTGAAGTACTAATTGCTGTTACATTCATCCATTCATAGGCCTCTTCATATGAAAAGTGTTTTTATTTTTGCTCTATATATTTTTTACAACACAAACCAAGAGGGTTTTATTTCCATTTCTGTATGAAATATTAAGTTAAAATCCAATATGTATGTAAGTGTGTAAAACACGTGTTTCATGAACATTCGTACATTTACAAAATATCCTTGAAAATCTTAAGAGGACATATGTAAAGGCTTATCAGTCACTGGATGTTGATGATGAGGATGATGATTGCCTGAAAAATTTTACAACACATTTTAAAAGAAAAAAAAAATACTTTGAAGGTGTAAAATATATTTAAGTGGTCTAGAGAATGATATTTTTACAAAAAAAAAAAACGTAATGACGCGTGTTTGAAAAAAATATTTAATGGAAATCAATGTTTAATCAAGTTTAAATATTTAAAGAAAATTTTGTAAAAAAAAATCCTTTATATATTAAGAGCTAGGGTAGTAAAATGTATTGCGCTTAACACGAATATCAAACGAAATTACAATTAGTGTAACGGTTTTCTAGATATAACTATTTGAAAATTTAAAAAAGTTACAGTTTTTTCCTACGTTCAAGCATTTTATTTTTTAAATATCAAAATGTCTTTTTCTTGATCCTTTCATAGTGCTTGAGAATCACAAACTTAAAAATTAAATATCTCTTAATATTGACCTGATCTTTCAACACGGAGAATGTCACTGTGTTCTACGACCCTAAATTAAGTTTGCGTGTCTCGCCGTTTTGGTGTGTCAATTTCACATACTTATAGTGTAATTAGCAGGGGCAGGAGCGCCATGCACTAAAAATGTCTCCAAATTTTTTAATCTAGCCCAAAACACTAAATCATGATAATGTTTTGCTGAAGATTTGGGTGCACCCTCCACAGCAAACGAATTGAAATATCGATGAGGACCCCACTAAGTTTATATACTACTGACAATCTAGCTATATACATCCGTCCATCTGTCCATGGAAAGCAAGAAGCAGTCTAAACCAAAAGAGCTGTAAATTTGGTAAATGCATTACTTGAGTGCAAAAGAGGGTTTTTTACATTTTGGAGGGTATAAATGATTCGGCACAGAAGAATTTAACACTCTCACTTGTTTTTTGTACATTTGTTAAACAAATGGAACATTTTTATGTCAGAGTTTTAGAATTTTAGGCACGGTACTCTATTTTTCACGGCGGAAATTTCAATTAAACTTTAAACGCCTCAAATCGTATATAAATCAACAACTTTTGACAATTTTAAGAAAGAAACTATCATAACAAAGCTGAAATGTCACTTTATCACGGCAATTTAAACTGTCTTGTTTAATGAAAATGAGTGAAAACTTTTTTAACAATTTCCCTATAATTCCTCGCGATGCCAAAATTTATTTTTTTTATGAAGTTTCCCATGAAAAAAGTTTGATGAAAAAAAATCGATAAAAAACCAATTTGATGAAAAAAAAATTTTTGATATAAAAAAACATTTGGTGAAAAAAAAATATATTGATTAAGTTTGTGCTAAACGTAACATATGGGGATGAAATATGATATAATTCCCGTCCGCTTTTTCACCTTAATGTACGTTTAAATAGCTGATTTTAATCTTACACACCTACAGTGACAATCGAAGAGTGCTGACGAAGGAAGGGTGGCTTATTCCGAAAGCTGTCGACATCTCCACTTAGCCTGTGTTGTCAATTAATTAATTTCAGATTTTCTCATTGTACAACAAAAATAATTATTTCTCAGAAATTATTAATATGGACTCAAACCGAAATAAATAAAACTTCAGTTATTCAAAATTTCTAACATTCCGACACATTTAAGAAAAATTATACGATTTTTAGATAGTTTTTTTTACCATAATTTTCTGTTTAAAAAAAAAAAAAAAATATTGCAATTTATTTTTTCTATACCCTACACTGTAGTGATAGAGGGTATATATAAGTTTGTCATTCCGTTTGTAACACCTAGAAATATTGGTCTAGGACCCCATAAAGTATATATATTGATGATCCTCGATCGATTTTAAGACGACCTAGCGATGACCGTCCGTCTGTCCGTCTGTCTGTCTGTTGAAAACACGCTAACTTTTGAAAGACTTTACGGAGGATCCTAAAAGTTTGGCATGTATATTGAGCATTTACCTGGTCAGGTTGGTATTGCAATCCAGCGAAATCGTTCCAGTGCACTATAGGGAATTTTCTGGTATTTTCTGGCCAAATCTCCAAAAGTTGGGATATTGCCTCAAAATTTGTCAAGTTTATTTGGTGGTAAGTTTTAGGGCTCTGTATAAAAAATTGGCATGATATGGCCTAATAAATCGTGTTTTTAATGCAATTTTGTAATATAATTTTGTCAATAATTTTTATATCCACGCCCACAAAAGGGGGCGGGCAAAAAAATAATTTTCCTAGTGCCTTTGGTCTAAGTGCAGGGCTTTGAACTTCTTTTGGCGTATTTTTTTTTTAATTTTTAAGCAAATGTACAAAAAAAATTTAAAATATGGGATTTTGCGTAGCTAGACTTAGTTATTTAAGGGGGAGCTTTTTTTCACATGTTCCAATTTTGCCCATTTACGAACTTGAACATCGTAAGACTATAAAACATATTCGTGTCAAACATCAGGTGCCTAGCTCTTTTGGTTTGGACAGCATCGTGCATTCCCCAGACAGTCAGACCGACAGACGGTCGGACGGACATCACTAAATATCTTTTCCCCATGGAGCCGCATGGCTAGCGGATGAATACATCTTACTCACAAAGAGTTTCCCAATACCTCATAGAGATATGGGAGTATGCAATTATATGCAAAAAAAGTAGCAGTCCACAAATATATTTGGTTTAAAAAAGAAAAAAAATAATTAAATAGAAAAATTAAAAAAATAAATAAATCAACATTTTAAACCTGTACTTTGTACAAAATATATTTATTTGCTCTATTGATAATTGAAATTAATTTCAAAAGATTTTAATACAGGATTTTAAGTACGTTAATTTTGTAATAAGTTATGTTCTCCAAAATTAAAAAAAAAATAATAAAAAATTAAATTTTGTTTTTGACGCCTCCGTACTAGCGGTAAAAGAGTTTGGTGTACAAAAATAAGTGTGCTAGCTTACTTTTATATAGTTTACTGTATAATGGCATCCGAAAAAATGTTTTTTGAACACATCAAAATTGGACTTTTGGCCAACAATTCCTTATAAATTCCCCGTGATGTTTCTTTCGGAAAGGGGATAGATAAGAGATGAAAGATTTGAAAGATAGAAGGGCTTCAGTATGGCAACACTGTAATTGCGCGTGTTAATAATTTTGAGTACAGTTGTTGCATCGCCATCTGTTATTGATCTGGCGAATTATTTTTGAAGCTGTATTTAATAGCCATTATTTTATTATTTTACTTCGTTGACGTTTTAGTGCTATTTATCAACGAAGGAGGGTGCTGCGATAAATATTAGTTATAAATAGAAACTAATAAATATCTGAAAAAATGTTGTTCTGCCTGAGCCGGAAATCGAACCCAGGCTTGATGGCTAGTAGTCCAACGCGCTAACCACTAAGCCACAGCACCCACTAAAACACACGCTAACCTTCGAAAAGCAATTCTGAGGACGCTGAAGCTTGGCATATATATTTTTCGTTCGCCTGGCCTGGTACGTTTTGAATTTCAGCCAGAGGGGTACAGTTGTTCAAAAGTTATTAGCAAAACCGTGAATTTCAGATTAGCTTCACCTTAAATTTATGAGTTGAAAACCCGTTAAACATGTTTTTAAAACATAGGTAAGTCACAAAAATATTTTACAACGAATTTTTTCACTCAAAAATATTTTTACATTAAAAAAAAAATACATTAAAAAAAAATTTTACACTCAAAAAAAAATTTAGTAAATTATTTTTTTTTTTCAAAAATTACTTAAAAAAAAGTTTTTTTACACAAAATAAAAACTAATCAAAAATTTTATTTTTTCACGTTAGAAAGTTTACTATCACTAAAAATGGCATTGTACAGGGTATTTATAGATTCGGATAAGTCGAATTTAACTTTTCTACTTGTTTTAATTGTAAAAGTTATCAATATATTCGGCAAGGCCAAATTTAATTTTTTATTACATGTCTTTTAACATGATAATGTTTTTAGGCTGGTGTCTAATTTTAAAAAAGTTGCAGGACTCCACCTCAGTTTGATTATATAAGCTAACAATTAACGAAAAAGAAAACAAGCATTACTATTTTCATTTTCATAAAACCAAAAATTTTAATAATTTGGGTTTGTAACTTGGATAATAATTCACCTCGTGGTGAATAAACCCGTTTTTCACCAGCTGGTGACAAAAAGTAACATAATTATTTTTCAACAAAGAAAAAAATTTTATTATTATATTTTAATGACCAATTTTTCGTAAATATTTATTATTTTGCTATTGGGCTAATTTTGGTCAGGTAATTTAAAGATGTAAAAATAAAAAACAAATTTATTTCATCATTTTTCTCGACGTTTCGTTGATGGGTTTTCAACTTTTTCAAGAGATTTTATTAATTTAATTTTTAAATTCACATTATCAGGTATTTAGGAAATTATTTTATAAAACTGGACATCACGACACATATTGTATAAATAATTTAATAAATAATTGCAGAAAAAATAAATAAAATAAAAATCACAGTTTAACCTAATAACTAGGGCAAGTACTTTCATGCATCTAAAAATCGAAAATATGCGCCTATAATATGCCTCTAAAAATCAAAAATATGCACTTAAAATTCAAAAAATATGCACTTAATATTTAAAAATATGTATAAAAAATTAACTGCTTTTACTAAAAAGAGCTTTGTTAACATAAATTAGATTTTTTCAAATGCTTTAATGCCCTCAAAACAAATGTTTTCGTTTTTTTTGAGTGGAGCTTTTAATTAGAAAATATTTTTTATTGACACATTTTGTAAAAAAAAATTTTAAATGTACAAATTTTCTTTAGAAGCCGAAAAATATTTCTGAAACAAATTTTATAAATAAACAAGTAGAAAGTTAAAAATCGACTTGAAGTCAAATACTTTTTTAGTAATTTTTGAAAAAATATATTTTTGGGTGTAAAATTTTTTTGAGTTTCAAAAATATTTGAGTAACAAGAATACTTGGTAAAATATTTTTGTGGCTACCAATCTCTATTAAAACGTGTTAAGCCTTTTATCCAACACGTGAATTCGGGATAAATCCAATCTTATTTTCACGGATTTGTTCATAACTTCTTAGCCACTGTGCGAATTTCGCTAAAATTCAATACCAATTTGACCTGGAGAATAATAAAAGTTTTTGGATAGGCTTTTCTGAGTCCATTTTATTGTAAGAAATTTTTAAATTTAAAGCTTTTTTAAGAATCTAAAAATTTTATTTTCAGAATCAAATTTCTATAAAAACGTCTCAGAATATCATTTCTATAAGAAAATATTTTTTTGAAATGGTTTTTGAAATGATTTTTTGAAAAAATGTTGATGAAAATTAAAAAAAATGCAATTTATATGAAAATATGCAAAAATATGCATTTATACCAAAATATGCAAAAATATGCAACTACAAATCGATGCCATTATATTGCAAATTTCTTGATTCGGATAGATATTTAATTTATGTTATGTTTAGAGTGCGGAGTAAAAATATGCATTTTCATGAAAGTACTTGCCCTACTAATAACTAATATCACAGAACTTATTGTTTCACTGATGGCAATTGAATATTCATCAATTTTTTTCATAAATTTTTTCCCATCAAATTTTTTTTTTTCCATCAAATTTTTTTTTTTTCATTAATTTTTTTATCAAAAAAAATTTTTTTTCCATCAAATTTTTTTTTCCATCTAATTTTTTTTTCATAATTTTTTTTTTTTTTCATTAAACTTGTTTTTTCATAAATTTTTTTTTACTTAATTTTGTTTTTTCATCAAAATTTTTTTTTCATCATTTTTTTGTTTATCAAATTTTTTTTATATCAATTTTTTTTTTTTTTATCCATTTTTTTTCATAAATTTTTTTCATCAAATTTTTTTGTTTATCAAATTTTTTTTCATCAAATTTTTTTTTTTCATCAATTTTTTTTCATCATTTTTTTTTTATCTAATTTTTTTCATAAAAATTTTTTTTCTTCTAATTTTTTTTCATCAAAATTTTTTTTCATAAATTTTTTTATCAACTTTTTCACCAACTTTTTTATCAAATTTTTTATTATCAATTTTTTTCTCAACAAAAATTTTTTTTTCATTAAAAAATTTTTCTTTTCATCACAAAAATTCATCAAAAACTTTTTTTCATCACCATTTTTTTTTTTTACCAAAAATTTTGGGTTCGTTAAGTTTTTTTTAACATAATTTTGTTTTTCGTGATAAAAAAAAAAAAAAAAAATACCAAAACTATTTTTCACCAAGTCTAAGCTTTTTGCATAAAAATTTTCCATTTGTTTATCAAATGTACAAACAAGTGAGAGTGTTATATTCTTTGGTGCCGAATCTTTTATACTTTCAAAAATGTAAAAACATATTTTTGCACTTATTTTTGCACTTATTTTTGCACTCACTTATGAAATGTACACTGTATAGCTCTTTTGGTTTTTTAATGGGGTCCTCGACTGATATTTCAATTCGTTTTGCATGGAATAGCAAAGTAATATAACATTATTTTTTCTAAAAAAACTTTGCTTTGGCAAGTACACCCAAATCTTCCGCAAAACATTATCATGATTTAATGTTTTGGGCAAGAGTACAAAATTCTCAATCATTTTTTAGACTCATTCTTAAACATTTGGACACAGAGAGAGATCGACCAAGTTGTACTAAACTTTTGTTTAAACTTCTGTTTAAAATTTGTTTTATTCATTCCCACCATTTAAAAACACTCCTGCAATCTTTATAGCAAAATATTTAATAAAAACCAAATCTGTTTTTCCATTTTAATGCAGCTGTTCCATTTCATTACATCTAAAACTTTTTTTTTCATAATTCCTATGATTTATTTTTACATTTTTTCTATACACAATGTCATATGTGAACAGAAAAATGAAAATTTTACATTTTCCATCTAATTTGCAAGCATTATTAAAAATAAAAATCAAAAAATTTTTAAAAATAAATCACCTTTTACAGTCATGCCACTTGCCACTATATTACAATTTTTGCAATTTCAATTTTTATTTTACAAAATCCTTTCAGTCGCTGTAAGTGAATAATAATAAAGCATAGAAAAAGAATTTTTATTATAAACAAGTAAAAAAGTAAAATTCGGCTTTGCCGAATGTAGTGATACCCTCCACAATTTCAAAAAGATTATTGCAAAAAACTTTTTTTTTTAAAAGGAAATTACTTAAAAGAAAAAAAAATTAAAAAAAATTTCCGCGAAAAAAAAATTTTTGGTAAAAAAAAAAATCCACGATTTTTTTTCTTTTTTTGTCAAAAAATATGTTCGTAAATGTTTAAATACCATTTGGTGTTCAATTATGTTCACATATGTCAACCAGCAGCCGAATTAAAGCATTTTGTATTTTTAGGTTATGTTGAATGTACTAAAATTTTTGAGGTGTCCTTACATTTTCGTTCATAACTTTTAAACCGCTGAACCGATATCGCTCAAATGCAATACCAAACTTCTCAGCAGAACTTCCAATAAATGTGTTAAGTTTCAGTCATATCCGTGTAGTATTTTGGTCGTGATCACCATTTCCACAGACAGACGGACAGACGGACCGAAGGACAGACGGACATCGCTAGAATGTCTTAAAATCGATCGGGGATCATGAATATATATACTTTATGGGGTCCCAGACCGATATTTCGATGAGTTACAAACGGAATGACAAACTTATATATACCCTCTATCACTAAGTGGAGGGTATAAAAACAAGAAGAACAATTTTAAATTTGGTCTGGTCGAATCTATAAATACTCTCCACAAGGTAAAAAAAGTTGTAGATTTTGGAAAAAAAAGAACCTTATAATCTTTATTTTTACCAACTTGGACACGCTAAACACGAATATAAACAAAATTAAATCGATCGAACGGTTTTCGAGATATCGCCACTTGAAATTTGGACATAAAGTTTTTTAGCAAATTTCAAATGGTGATATCGGGAAATCCATCAGATCGATTACAAAATTTGTTTTTTTATTAGGTGTTACAAACGGAATGAGAAACTTATATGTACCACTTAGTGTAGGGTATAGTAAAATACACGAATATAATATACATCCAAAATAACATTTTACAAATACTGTAAGAAAAAATATTTTCTACAATACATTTGTCTTCACTATATATATTTTTTTGGCCACATATGAGCTTTTATTATTAAAAAATATAAATTTTGTAAGTATATAAAGTTATGATTGAAAGTACAAAATTCATATTCACTTAAACATTTGTTGTAATTTCTTTAGTTTTTTTTTCTCTATTTGACTTACGCGTTTTCATTTCAACGTCTGCTTTTGTCAGTCTACAAATGTGTTTTACAAGTGCTTAAATTTTATATTATTTTGTTGAAGAAAAGATTTTTGTTCCAGCAGGCCTCCTCTTTGGGTAGAGTATTTTTTTAATATAAAAACTATATTAAGTGATGTGTAATGATTTATAACGTAGCCTTCATAAGTTCATAAATGTCATAGGAAAACAGGCATGCAATGTGATTCTGTTGTGCCACTAGCTAGGCAGTATGATATTGTATTGTAGGCAGGCAAGCAGGCTGTTTGGCTGGCGGTGAATGACATATGAGACAAGAATTTACACGTTTAATTAGATTTTTTTTTCACTTAAACGAAATGAAAAGTAAAAATAAGTATCTATGTTCTTCTTAGAGTCAAAAACATAAAAAAAAAATTTGAGTGCAAATTTTTTTTGAGTGTAAAATTTTTGTTGAGTGTAAAACTTTTTTTTTTTTTGTATGTAAAAACTCTTGTGACGGACAAAAATACTTTGTAAAATATTTTCGTGGCTTACCTATGCTTTCCAAATATTTTTTTGCGAGCTAAAATTTTCAGAGCACAGTTTTTGCTTGTTTTCTAGAAAATAAGTTTAGGCTTCCGAGTAATTTTTCTCGAAAACTAAAAATGACTGCTATCAGAAAATTTGACATTTTGTAAAGAGCTTAATGCACTTTCATTTAAAAATATTAAGAAAAAATTAAAATAGGCACGTTTCTATTCAAAAAATCAATTTTCATCAGATAATTGATAAATTCAGAACCAGTTCTAAATAATTTCAAAAGCAAATCGTACCAATCAATAGCCCATACAAAACTCTATTAAATAGATGTGTTTCGAAAACTTCTGAATTGTTGAACAGTAGAAAAATTTAAACGTAAAGCGAAGCCATGCAAAAATTACTTAATGTTAACATATTTTACAATACTTTAAAGTTCAAAGAATTTTTTCTCGAAAACTAGAAATAACTGCTGTCTAAAAATTTCACATGTTCTAGAAAATCTAGCGGTCTTTTATTTAGTTTTTTTTTAAGTAAAAATTACGTGTTTCTTGCTACAACGATTTTGAGGTTTATTTTGGAAAATTCAGAAAGAGTTCTGATTTTCTTCCAAAAACAAATAATGTCAATTGATATCCCATACTCCATAAAATAAGTGTGATTTAAAAATTTTAGAATTATTGAGTTACTTCAAAAAAGTAAATATGAAGCGATGTCATGAAAAAATTGCCCAATTTTGCAATACCTTCAACTCAAAAAAACCTTGTAAAATAATAAGAAAATTGTTTAATTTTTTTTTTATTTTCTACCTCCTATTTGACAAAAAATCATAGTAATTTTACAAGATTTTTACCAATATTTTTGTAATTTTACAAGGTTTTTACCAATAAAATTGTAAATTTACAAATTTTTTGACACGATAAAATTTACAAAGTGATCTCGCAATTTTACTAGATTTTTTGCTACCTCCTGTTTTACGAGAAATCCAAGTAATTTTACAAGCTTTTTACCAATAATTTTATATTTTACAAGCTTTTTACCAATAAAATTGTAAATTTACAGTTTTGTGGCGTAATTAAAATTACAAGGAATTCTCGTGAATTTATTAGATTTTGTTTGTAAAATTATCTTGGAAATTTGTAAAATTACAAAAAAAAATTGTAAAATTACAAAAAAAGATTTTAATTTCGATCCAAATTTGTTAGTTAAAAAACAAGGAAAACTGTCAAATATTGGTAAAATGGGATTACGAGACTTTTCCTAGTAATTTAACAAAGTTTTTTTTTGTGTGTACCACGTTTGTTCCTCGATTTATTAGTTCTATGTAAGGCTATAAGGTCTGTAAGAGGTACCAGCTACCACTTATTGTAAGTGAAAGGTATATAAATTGTTACATTTTTCTTGTTTTAGGAATTTTACGTGTGAAATTTTACGCAAAAAATATTCGTAGAATATTTTATCCTTTTAAGAAAATTTTTACGTAAACTTCCATAATTTACTAAAATAACCCCTTAAAATGAGCTAAAATGTTCTAAGAAAAGAACTACCATCAAATTTCAGAGAGTTATTACACTATGCAACAAAAAAACACTTTTTAGAAAACACAAGAAATGGACTATATACACAGAAAAAAGTATGGCTTAAAAAATTTTGAATTTGAAAAAGAAATTTGAGTAATTTTGAAATTGACGCAATTAAAAATAAATTTAAAGCAGCAAAATAACCTTCTTGAAAATTATTCTATGAGAATATCACACCGTCCGACAGCCAATATTAAACATGAAACGGATGACACGCGTCTTAAAGAAGAGATCAAATAGAGTAAAACTGCTATAAGGGTTTGAGTTGAAAAATGTAGAAGAAAAATTGTTATTTCTAAAAGCTATAGGCATTTCTGGTATTCCTATACCGGTTTCGGACAGATCCAGTTAACTGTCTTCATCAGTAGGGTTTAAATGCCAGTTTGTTTTGTTAATGGTAATTGTTTTTTCTAATATGTGAATTTTTTATAAATATCAATACCCAGTCCGGAATCGAACCACGAATATTTTCATACCATTAACAATACTGGTAGGATGACACTCTAGACCAGCGACAGTCAAACACATACTAAGATATTTTGTCTTTGTGTGTGTAACATGTAGCACTCTCATACTCAATGCACTTAAAGAAACTTATAGTAAAAATAATAATACATTTAACCATTTAAAAAATAAAAAAGATAATAAATGACAATGGTTAAAATGTCTAGCAATGTAATATTTAGTGAATAGTGACAAACTAAGCACTCTGGTTTACCAAAAAAATGTTCCTTAAACAAGAATTTGACATTAAAATCTTTGTTGATTATTTCTCTAAGTATATTTTAAGCAAGAAGAGAGGAGAAAATTGTGTTTTTTTAATTTTGTTTAATGAGTGAGAGCATGTAGGTGTGAGAGTAAAAACGCCGCGTAGTGCTTTTGCCTGTCGCTGCTCTAGACATTACCGCCAAAGAATTGCTTAGATATGTGTAGGATAAAAATTCGTTTTTTCTATTCATTACTGCTTGCATTGCATATTAATAGTTTTCTACAGAGAGATTGACAATTATAACAACAGCAGTTCAGCCGCTAGTAATTTCAACTTTACCACATCCATTTATTCAACTCGTTTGTCTCTTTTATAGTTTTTGCAATCGTGGAGGTAAGAAAAAAGGAGGTAAGTTACGTCCATTCAGAAATGTATGCTTCAATATCATTCAAAATTTTCAAGAAAATATTTTGATAAAGTTTTCAAATCACTTTATTCACATCCTTTTATTCTGGTATGGCAAAGTAAAAAATAGAAAAATTAGGGGAGATCCTCCTCTTTCATTTGCCATCACCAGTGTCATCCCAGGACAAGGACAAATAGGCGCTATGAAAAAACCCCAATGAAATATCACCCAAAAAATCACAAAAAAAAATGCTAAAACTTTTTTTGCGGATTTTTTTATTTATTTTGGGGGAAGTTCCATTATTGATTTTGGGGTTTTGTTTATTATGAAACAAGCCCCAAATGAAAAAGAAATAAAAAAAGGCGTACGGTCTAAGAAATAAAAAAGGCGTAAGGCCTTTGGCCGGGCTTTGGGATTCCATACTCCACGCATTAAAACCACCTTCTCTGCAAACCAAAGCTATTTTGGTTATCAGGCCTTTTTGAGGCATAACAAATTTGATATAGTAAAGGCCTACTACCCTAGAAAACTTTACTTTGCGGAGAGGGTGGGTTTAATGCAAAAATTTGCATTAAAAAAAAACCAAAATTTGGTGTTTATTTCATTTTTATTTGGGGGTAATTGCATTTATTTTGGGTGTAATTTCATTATTTTTCTCTGGGGCTTATTTCATTTTATTTGGGGATAATTTCATTGGGGTTTTTTCATTTTCCTATTTGGGGGTAATTTCATTGGGGGTTTTTTCATAGCGCCGGACAAATATTAAAAAAATATTTTATAAAATTTAATCCTTTTAAAACTCTGAAGTCCTTTTAAAAGGAAACAGGATCACGAAATGAAAAACTGTAAATGCAGTTTAACAGTTCGTGTTAAACGACTTTTTTCATTTTTGTTGGACTGTGTCATAGTTTAAAATAGTAAAGGAACTACTTTGACCTCAAACTAGAAAACTGAAATTTTATGCAAAATATTACTCAAAAAAACGCATGTATTTGAATTTTTATTTAAAGCTTTCAAGTCTTATTTTTGAAAATTTTGTTAACGTTAAAAAAAATTTAAGTCTCTTAAAAAGTGTTTGTGGCATTGTGAAGGGTATTCATTGATTCGGCCAAGTCGAATTTCACTTTTTTTACGTATTTATTCAATTTCTAGTCTTTAAAGAATAAAATAAAACGCATAAATTGTAGATACCTTAAAACCAACATAAAATTGACTATAAAGTGTCAATTTGAAAACCTCATATTAATACTTAAGACTTTTTTCTGTACTGTTTCTACAAAGCAATAACAACAGACAATAAGCATACACGAGAACAAAACTAAGATGAAGCTTAGATATCAAACTATACCACAGGGACAACATTTAACGGTTTTTTACTACAAAATATAGCATTTCTTCAGGTTATAAAACGACTTACCACAAACACACACACACTCTCACTCTTACTTAAACTGAACTTTTATAGCAACGCCCTTGTTTAACTATGGCAACCACACTACACATTCATCCCCCCCACCGTATTTTAACTTTCTTAACGTTTTCCACAATACAGAAAACTGTAAAGTAGCAATATAGAAATTTATGCATTCTAAATAAATACCAAGTTACACAACAACAACAACAACAACAAAAAAAGGACACCAGAAACGCATAAAAACAATGTTAAGGCATCAACACAACAACTATAACACATTATTGTACATAACAAATGGCCAGCTAAGGAATTATACCATGGCTTTAAAAAGAAAAGTACACACGAAGGTTTAGTTACACTCAAAATAATTACTCTGTTAAAAACTCTGTAAAATGACTGTAATCTCAATTCGACAGACATTTGACAAAGTTATCTGTCGAAATACAGATTTTAAGAATATACTTTGTATTTTCTTGTAACCGAAAAACAAAATTTTATCTGTAATTTTACTTTTTACTTTGTAATCTCTATTTTACAGATAATAAACAGAGTTTTTTGTTAAAATACAGATTTTATACATTTTCTCGTAAGCAAAATAATAAATTTCAACTGTAATTTTACTTGTTGCTCTGTAATACAGTTTTTAAATAAAAACTCTTCAAAAAACTCCCAAATATTTCAACCGCTCTTTAAAAAGCGTCTTAAATTACAATAAAACCTGGTAAATTTTACGAGGATGTCGGGTAAAATTGGAGGTACTCGTAAAACACATCGTAATTTTCACAAAAATAAAAAAAGTAAATTTACAATTTGGAAGCATTAAAGCGGTCAAATTTTCTCGGTGGCATTTTCCAATTGTCAACACTACTTACACATTAAGGAAAGAGAAATTGATCAGAAATCAAATAGTAAATAAAATAGTAAAATTCTGGTCGCTTTTATCAATATTTTACAGATGATTCTGTAAATTTACAGTTTTTTTTATCGAAATCATTTTACTGAGTTTTCTTCGTAAAATAACAAAAAATCTTGCTGGTTGGAAATCTATGGTATTTTCTGCTGGCTCAGCAGAGTATCTCTGTAATTTAACAGAGTGATTATTTTGAGTGTACTGTCAAACAAATCCATAACTATAGCAATAAGACAGACATACACATAAAAAGCAAAAAAAATAAAATGTCATTTAAACTCTAACATACCTACACTCATAAAAATTTGTTAGTATTCCTTACAAAAAAGTCTGTTACCATTACTAATAAAGTTTTCAATTTGTGCCCGATAACTTTTTCAGTTACCATTACAAACTTTGGTTTTCAAAAATTAGTAATCTTAAAAACCACTAAAAAAATTAGTATTACTAAATTTTTTTGTAAAAAAATTGTAAATTGTGTATTTTAAATTTTTGGTATTTTTTTACTATATGTAAACTGCGTATTGCGCTTGTTGTCGCCATTACTATTTCAATGCAAGTCAGATTTTGTTTGAATTTTAGATCTGAAATATGTAAGAGAAAATATTGAATACATTTTTTTTTTTTTGTACAAAATATAAATTACATACCACATAAAATAAATGCTTTGAAAATTGTGTTGAATAAATTGGTGTTCTAGAATAAAAAATACATTATATTGATATTATTTAAATGAAACACATAAATATACCCTGCTTTCATCATTTTCTATTTTGTTTTATTTATTGTCCTAAAAAAAGAGTTAATTTTAAACAAAAAATACTTTAACATTTGGTTGTGTTGTAATATTTTGTTGTTTGTACATTTTTTTATTTCTTCCGCTCCGCGACGTTGTCAATTCAAATGCTATTTTTCAACTGAATAATAGAAAGAAAGGCATGAAGAAAAGTACACAAAATTACCAATACTATTCTGAGTATTAAGAAATCAACCCTTTGTGTACACTGTACACAAGAAAAAAAAAATTGCAGATAGCGTAAAACAAAAAAGGATCGCAAGTGGAGAAGAAAGAAAAAAGAATTGAAAAAGGTCGGTGTTTTTTTGAATTTTGCATATCTTCTCTTTACTGCACTCAAAATAATCACTCTGTTAAATTACAGAGATACTCTGCTGAGCCAGCAGAAAATACCATAGATTTCCAACCAGCAAGATTTTTTGTTATTTTACGAAGAAAACTCTGTAAAATGATTTCGATCAAAAAAAACTGTAAATTTACAGAATTATCTGTAAAATATTGATGAAATCGAAAAAAATTTTACCAAAAAAACTCCGTAAATTAACAGAGTTTTAGTTAAATGCATTTTATGAGTTCAAAATTTTACAAAAAAAACTCTGTAAATTTACAAAGTTTTAGTTAAATATATTTTATGAGGCGCCCCAGTAGGCTAGTTGGTAGCG
Source organism: Pegoplata infirma (assembly GCA_963921195.1). NCBI lineage: Eukaryota > Metazoa > Arthropoda > Insecta > Diptera > Anthomyiidae > Pegoplata > Pegoplata infirma. The sequence continues at coordinate 224,456,261 of OY992538.1, forward strand.
TGCTAGCCTATGAGTCTGGGGGTCGTGGGTTCGATTCCCACCAGAGGCCTTGGTCTGTTTCGCTACAACGAGACAATGGTCATTGTCACCCGTCTCGGTTAGGTTAATTTAGTATATGATTTGTAATTATATGTTAAAAATTCAATAAATAAATAAATATATTTTATGACTTAAACTTCTCTGCTTCAAAAACATTAATAAAATTAAATTAATTAAAAATTAAATATTGTTAAATTTCCAGCTTTAATGCTTCCAAATTTACTTTTTTATTTTTGTAAAAATTACAAGTTTTTAATGAGCAACTCCAACTTTACAAAATTTTGTTTTTCGGTCACAAGAAAATACAAAGAACTTTCATAAAATCTGTATTTCGACAGATAACTTTGTCAAATATCTGTGTAATTGAGATTACAGTCATTTTACAAAGAATTTAACAGAGTTATTATTTTGAGTGTGCATTTTGTTCCTTTTTAAATATATGTTTTTATTTGAAAGACAAATAAGTGTAATTCAATATTGAAAATAATAAACATATTCATACTCATCAAAGCGCAGTTTTACCATTAAAATAAAAAAATAACTAACTATATATTTTTTTAAATGCTCTTTTTAATTTCCAAATATTTTAATAACATTTTCTTTTTGTATTTCATTAGTGCATTACTTTTCTAGAAAAGAAAACCGTAAAGTTAATACGAAATTTTTAAAAAATCAACTGAAAAAATTATTAAAAAATCAGTAAAAAATTAATAGTTTGTAACGCGAGTTTACTAAAACGAATTACAAAAAAATATTTTTTTAGTACAATTTAGTAAAAAAGTTGTAAAGTTGGGATACAAACAATTTTACAAACTTTTTTACAAACGTATTTTTTTGAGTGTATAGATGGTGCTAAGGAAGTCATCGTAGTTGGTAACCTAGAAGATGTTTTTTAGCCTTAAGGATTATACATCTATTTGAGGAGAGCAAAAAAATAATTTATGGTAATGTTTTGTAATGTTTTGAAAAGAATACAATAAGAAATTGATAAGTATGACTAAGGAAGTAAAACTTAAAAAAGAAAATTTTTTTACTGACAATGAGATTTTAAAAAGATTTTTGCAAAAACCTTTATTTGAAAAATGTTTGCGAAAATTGCGCTATTACTCAAACCATAACTTGGTGTTCTTTCCAAAGAAATTTTTTTCTAGAAAAAAAAAAACGTTATATTAATTTGTCGTTCCACGTAAAACGCATCGAAATATCGGTAGAGGACCCTATTACGTTTATATATTATTGATCCTTAAAGATTTCTACGACATTCTGGTGATATCCATCTATCTGTTTGTCTGTGTTTGTCGATAAAAAAAGTTTTTGATGAAAAAATGGCTGCGAATTTTGTACTCTTGCCCAAAACATTAAATCATGATAATGTTTTGCGGAAGATTTGGGTGTTCTTGCCAAAGCAAAGTTTTTTTAGAAAAAATAATGTTATATTACTTTGCAATCCCATGCAAAACGAATTGAAATATCAGTCGAGGACCCCATTAAAAAACCAAAAGGGCTGTACATTTTGTAAGTAAGTGCAAAAATAAGTGCAAAAAAGTGTTTTTACATTTTGGAGAGTATAAAAGATTCGGCACCAAAGAATATAACACTCTAACTTGTTTGACGTACATATATGGTTTTGAATTGAGAAAAGTGTGAAAGAAAAATTTTTAATTTTTCTAAAAATTTAGACATCCTGGTTTGTTTCTTACTAGTTTCATATTATCCAGTTATAATAATCTTCAGAAAAACTTTTAATGTCAAATTTATTTAGTTAATAGTCAATAAAACTCTATATGTGAAAATTATTTACAGATCGCAGCCGACAAGAATTGAACTCATCATCATCTGTAATACTTTGCTATTAACTGCTTGTAACGTACAATCACTCTAGACCGATACGCCAAGTAGGCTGTTAAGCAAGTATCAACTAAATCTGATTTTTTCAATTCGAGTGTAGTTGTTGCTGTTGTTTTTTCTCACAGAAGACTTGTTATTGTAATGTGTAAACAAATTTTTTATTTTTAGTAATCATTATTCTTCTTCCTCTCCTTCATCAATTCTGATCTAAGTACTTATTTTTGCAAACATTGCCAGACATGGTCTATATTTTAGACACAAATGTTAGGTGTTGCCATTTTTCCAAAGATACTGATTGCCACTTAGGGCGACTTATAGTCGTTATTTTTAAATTATTGTTTTTCTGTAAAGACGGTCAGTACATTTGATAAACAAATGGAAAATTTTTATGCGAAAAGCTTAGACTTGGTGGTAAGTAGTTTTGGTAAAAAAAAAATATATTTTTTTTCACGAAAAACAAAATTATCTTAAAAAAAATTTAATGAACCCAAAATTTTTGGTGAAAAAAAAATGTTGATGAAGGGGCATGTCACAGACTCAATTCCGTTCGGATTTGAAAAAAATGGTTTACTCGATAAACGTAAAGCGAATATTTTTTTTTAGAATTAAACCACTTTTATGCAATTCAATTCCACTATGTTTTTTGAAAGTGATTTCATTCCGAAAAAATAAAGTTCGTTTTGCGTTTTACGAGTAAACCACTTTTTTCAAATCCGAACGGAATTGAGTCTGTGACATGCCCTGAAAAAAAAGGTTTTTGATGAATTTTTTTTAATGAAAAGAAAAATTTGTTGATATAAAAAAAAAATTTATGAAAAAAAATTGGAAAAAAAAATTTTTTTTTGTGAGAAAAAAATTTACAATAAAAAATTTGACAAAAAAAGTTGATGAAAAAATAGATGAAAAAAAATATGATAAAAAAATTTTTTTGATGAAAAAAAAATTTGATGAAAAAAAATGTATGAAAAAAAAAATTATGAAAAAAAAAATTATGAAAAAAAAATTATGAAAAAAAAATTATGAAAAAAAATTATGATGAAATAACAAAAAAATTGGTGAAAAAAAAGTTTGATGAAAAAAAAATTTTAATGAAATAAAAATTTGATGAAAAACAAATTAAACAATAAAAAATTGACGAAAAAAAAAAAATGATGAAAAAAAATTTTATGAAAAAAAAAATTTATAAAAAAAAAATTTATAAAAAAAAATGATGAAAAACAAAAAGTTTGATGAAAAAAAAATTTTACGAAAAAAAATGATGAAAAAAAGTTTGATGAAAAAAAAATGATGAAAAAAAAATTTAATGAAAAAAAAAATTTGATGGAAAAAAAAATTGATGAAAAAAAAAATTTGATGAAAAAAAAAATTTGTTGAAATAAAAAAAAAAATTGATGAAAAATAATTATGTTACTTTTTATTCACCAGCTGGTTATTAAAATTTTTGGTTTTAAAAAAATGAAAATAGTAATTCTTATATCCTTTTTTGTTAGTCATTAGTAGGGCAAGTACTTTCATGAATCTAAAAAACGAAAATATGAGCCTATAATATGCATCTACAAATCCAAAATATGCACTAAAAACTTCAAAAATATGCATCTAAAAATTATTGTTTTTACTAAAAAAAAAATTGTCAACATAAATTAGGCTTTGTCCAATACTTTAAGGCCCTCGGCAATTCTTAAAAATGTTTTTTTGAGTGGAAACAATTTTTAAATAGTAACATATTTTTTGAATATTTCTGAAGTTAAAAATTTTATAAAAGAAAAAAAATATATGCAATCTATTTCTAGAACAAACTATTTTTAAAAACTTTTTTTGTTTTAAAAAAAAAATTTTTTTTTTATATATTTTTTTCTTTTTTTGGAATTTTCTGATTTTCAAGTCAAAAAATTAACTCAAAGCAAAATAAAAAAGCAATTTTCCTGTAATAAAATCTTAAATTCGAAAACATTTTTTTCTTTACGAGAACTAAAATATTTCAGAATAGGAACATTATAAATAGGAAACATTTCTTAGAATCTAAAATTATACTTCCAGAATCAATTTTCTATATAAAATGCGATTTCTATAAACAAGTATATTTTCTCAAAGAAATTTAAATTTTCCTAGGAAAGTTTTGAAAAAATATTGATGAAATTTTAAAAAAAGGCAAATTTATATGAAAATATGCAAAAATATGCATCTATGCCAAAATATGCAAAAATATGCAACTACAAATCAATGCCATTTTATTGATTCGGATAGATATTTAATTTATGTTATATTTACAGTGCTGAGTAAAAATATGCATTTTCATGAAAGTACTTGCCCTAGTCATTAGCATATATAGTCAAACTGAGGTGGCGTCCTGCAACTTTTTTAAAATTAGACATCAGCCTAAAAACATTGTCACGTTAAAAAAAGATAGTTCGAAAAAAAAAAATTTCACATTGTTCGGTACATTCCGATTTTCAAGTCAAAAAAGGAACCCAAAGCCATTGCCCTACATCTCCAATATTTTTGTGGGTTAATATCGACCCCAAAAGGCAACTTTCCCGACACCGAAGCTATATTTGCTCCACCCTATTATATAGTCAAACTGAGGTGGAGTCCTCAACATTTGTTTTTTTTTGTTAAACAAATTTTTATTGGACAAAAAAATATTGGTGAAATTTTGTCTATTTCAATATGGTCCATTCATACACATACAATTTTCTCATGACAAAGTATACATGCATTCTGAAGTACCGCAAAATTTCACTGAAGTGAATAATTTTGTTAATAACTTCACCCCAGCGCCATCTACCCGGTACAAGTTTTGTCAGCCAAATCGTACCAAAATTACAAATAAAAATAAATATTGCGACAATAGCGCCAACTATCGGAATTAATCTTAAAGAGACCTTATCACAGACTAAACTAATATATTGTAGAAGTTTAGTGTAAATCGGTTTTGCGGTTTTTGTGTTTTAGTCCGACAAAAATTAAAAAATTCGTTGAACACGAACTGAATAATATACGTTTGAAACTAGAGACTAAATATAGTAAAACTGCATTTACAGTTTTTTATTTCGTGATCCTGTTTCCTTTTAAAAGGACTTCAAAGTTTTAGAGGATTAAATTTTATAAAATATTTTTTTAATATTTGTACTTGTCCTAGGATGCCACTATTGATAGAAAATGAAAGGGGAGGATCTCTCCCAATTTTTTATTTTTTTTTATTTTTACATATCTGGAATAAGGAGGTAAGTTATGCCCTTTCAAAAATGTTTTCATCAATATCATTCAAAATGTTCAACAAAATATTTTGACGAAGTTTTCAAATGACTTTATTCACATCCTTTTATCCTGATATGGCAAAATAGAAAAATGAAAAAATTATAGAAGATTCTCCTCTTTTATTTGCCGTCACTAATGTCTTTCTAGGACAAGCACAAATATTTCAAAAAGATTTTTCTAAATGTATCCTTTAAAACTTTGAAGTCCTTTTAAGAGGAAACAGGATTACGAAATGAAAAACTGTAAATGCAGTTTCACTCAATTTAATATCTACTTTCAGACGTATATTATACGGTTCATGGCTGTCGGACGGTGTTATTGAGTTACGACTATTTTATGTGAATTGGCCCCTTAGGCACTTTTCAATATTTTTCTTAGTAAGTCAATGAAATTAAAAAAAAAAAAAACAAAATTACTATTTATTAACAATTTATTTTAAACAATTCTCTTGAAATTCATTTACATTTTTATCTTTTCCAAAGCTCTTTAAAAGAAAAATCTTAAAATTGTTATTCTTTTGTCGTCACGGCTGGTTATGATTTTCTTGGTATAAATTAAATGACGCATAGAAAGTTAAAATAAAATCAACACAAAATATATGAAAACTCTTCTAAAAACCAAAAGAAAAGATTTAATTTTTATACTTACACCCTATTATGCAGTACTTGAAAATTTGTTGACTTTTGCCTCTTAACCCTTAAGTGCTATATTATATAAACTATACAAGTTGAAGTAGTAGTTGTAAAGTTTTGTATGTATTAAAACACACACACACAACGAAGAAAAAAAAAACTAAACTAACACTTGAAGAAATAAGAAAAAAAGTCTTACATACTAACAAACACACATAGCAACACTAGGGCTTATACGCAAAAAATTACACTGACACACACACATAGAAATCATCTTAACACCCATACACACATAGATCATCAGAATAAAAACTATTACTACACTAACTTAACTAAAGTAAATTAGATGGAACAAGTCAACAAGCACTCGAGTCATTAGTTTGCTTTTTCTATTATTTTCATTCATCTTTCATTACACACATAGTACACACTAGCATACAAACACTTACACGCTTACACAATCACTCACTTATACACTCACTATTTCTCATACTATCTGTTCGTAGACTGTAGATGGAATAACTTCTATTGCAGCAGACAGCAACCAGCAACAATTGATGATTCGGTGGAACAAAGTTGTCTTCTAAAAGAGGCCAAACAGATTTTTTAAGCAAATAGATTCTAACACCACAAAAACTTTGTCTCTCAACAATTCAGTCAGAGTTTATCTTAACAGAAAACATTGTCTTCTTAACAAACAAAAATCATTTATCTTTTTTCGTTTTTTTTTTTGAGTTAGTGCTATATACAGATTTTTTTAGGAAAAAGTTTTGGGGGAGTATGTTAAATTTTGGTATTCAATTTGTAACACAAATGCATTTATTTACCGTTTTTCTTAAAGAAAAACGCCTGCGAATTTTGTACTCTTGCCGAAAACATTAAATCATGATAATGTTTTGCGGAAGATTTGGGTGTACTTGCCAAAGCAAAGTTTTTTTACACAGAGAAAAATAAATTTCCAACTGAATTTTTCAGTTGTATCATCTCAAATTCGGTTGCTGCTACTAAATTTCGCTGTGGCATACGACTTTTTTAGTTGTATCAATTAAAAGAAAGTTGTATGTATAAAATAAAGCTGTAACTACAGATATTTAGTTGTTTTAACCTTAATAAAAATGCATCAACCGAATTTTTGTTGCAACAACTGAATTTCAGTTGGAAATTAGCAAATTTGTGTTCTGTGTGTAGAAAAAATAATGTTGTATTACTTTGCTATTCCATGCAAAACGAATTGAAATATCATTCGAGAACCCCATTAAAAATCCAAAAGAGCTGTACATTTCGTAAGTGAGTTCAAAAATAAGTGCACAAAAGTGTTTTTACATTTTGGAGAGTATAAAAGATTCGGCACCAAAGAATATACCGCTCTCACTTGTTTTATGTACATTTGATAAACAAATGGAAAATTTTTATGCGAAAAGCTTAGACTTGGTAAAAAAAGTAGTTTTGGTAAAAAAAAAAAAAAATCACGAAAAACAAAATTATGTTAAAAAAAATTAATGTACCCAAAATTGGTGAAAAAAAAATTTTGATGAAAAAAAGTTTTTTTGATAAAAAGAAAAATTTTTTGATGTAAAAAAAAATTATGAAAAAAAAAATTTTTTTTTGGGAGAAAAAAATTGATAATAAACAATTTGATAAAAAAAAATTGATGAAAAAAATATGATAAAAAAAATATGAAAAAAAAGTTGATGAAAAAAAAATTAATGAAAAAAAAAATTGATGAAAAAAAAAATTTGATGAAAAAAAAATGTTGATGAAAAAAAAATTTTATGAAACAAAAATGTTGATAAAAAAAAAAATTAATGAAAAAAAAAAATATTAAAAAAAAATTTGATGAAAAAAAAATTTTACGAAAAAAAATTTTTTTTGATAAAAAAAAAAGTTTGATGAAAAAAAAATTTAAGAAAAAAAAAATTTTTATTAAACAAAAAATTTGATGATAAAAACAATGTTTTTGTTGAAAAATAATTATGTTACTTTTTATTCTGGTGCAAAACGGGTTTTATTTACCACTAGGTGAATTATTATCCAAGTTACAAACCCAAGTTATTAAAATTTTTGTATTAAGAAAATGAAATAGTAACCCGAGTAAAAATAAACATATATTACAATATATAACTTGATACAAACATAATAAATTATATATGCCCGAGTAAAAAAGTTTTTATATAGTTGTATATACTTTTATAAACATCATATATGATTATATAGAATTATATAGAATTTGATGCGAAAAATGAGTCGATAAAACCATATAAAATTTTATCAATGTTACTTATGTTTTGATAAATTTTTTATATAATTTTATGCGAAATTTGGACCCCTATTTTGATATAACAACAGCAAATTTATATAATCAGATATAATTATATACAACTATATCAAATTATATAAAGCAATATATAATTTTATAATGTTATATAAAATTATATCAAGTTTTATATTAATCATAAAATTTTGTTTTAATTATATAAAATTATATATAATTTTATGTAACTTTATATAGTTTTATACAGTTTTGTACAATTTTATATATTTTTATATAATTTCATCTGATTATTTAATTTTGCTATTATTATATAAAAATAAGGGTCCAAATTTCGCATAAAATTATATAAAAAATTTATCAAAATATAAGAAACATTAATCAAATTTTATATAGTTTTATCGACTCATTTTTCGCATCAAATTCTATATAATTCTATTTAATCATATATGATGTTTATAAAATTATATACAACTATATAGGAACTTTTTTACTCGGGTGATTATACATCCCTGAGATATTTTCTAAATTTTTTTAATGCATTCCTATGTAGTAAGATATAATTTAATCATGATTTGGATTAAAAGGTGTACGGTTGATATAATTATATAAAATTATATCAGGGTCAATACAAAATTTGTTTTTCTTTTAACATAACATTATATATAGCTTTTTCTGTTCCATATAAAACTATATATGTTTCCAATTAACAAAAAAATTTTCAAGTTTCCCGACCCGAGTAAAAAAGATTTGATATAACCATTAGGGGTGGGATAGTGCACGAGTTTTCGATTTCGACACGCTAGAACCGCTTATTTTGTGAGGTTCGTAAAAAAAATGCATGGGCCAAAAAATGGGGCAGATCGGATAGGATCTAGGGGTCGCTCATCGGGGTCAAAGTTGGGCGTAGAGGGGAAAAAATCCACAAAAAGGCCCAAAACTCCCCTGGTTTTGCTCCTAGAGGGGTCAAATGTGAGACCAGCCCCCATTATTTTTTCCCCCTGAACACTTTTGTCAAACATACCTAAGCTCTATCTCCAATCCCTAAGGGGGGTCCCATACAAAGGTTCAGTTTTTAAAAAATCTTGCTCCTACCGCTCTAGCTGTCCTAGAAGTCACCCTAGAAGAGTCAAATGTATGACCGACCCCCAATATTTTTTCAACCCCAACATTTTCTTAGAACATACCTACCCCCTATCTTCAATCCTTAGGGTGGTCCCCATACATTTTTTTTTATTTTTTCTTAAATTGTCATATTAAATCAGCTCCTACCGGTCCAATGGTGCCTCCTAGAGGGGTCATTATCAAGACCAACCCCATTTAATTTTTAGCCCCCAACACTTCTTCTGAACATACCAATTCCATATCTCCAATTCCTAAGGGGTCTCCCACACAAAATGACATTTTTGTAAAACTTGCTCTCACCGCTCTAACTATCGCAGGGGTGACCGTAGAGAAGTTAAATGTGTGGCCGACCCCCAATATTTTTTCAGCCCCAACATTTTCCCCAAACAAACCTACCCTCTATTTTAAAACCTTAAGGGTGTCCCCACACATTTTTTTTATTTTTCAATTTTTTTTTTATAAAATCTGCGCCTACCGCTCCCATTGTGCCTTTTAGGAACGGTAAATGCAGACTGACCCCCATTAATTTTTGCCCCCTACATTTTTTCTGAACAAACGTACGCCGAATTTTCACTTTGTAGGGGTGCTCCCCTGGGGAAAACTAAATTAGTAATATATGTAGAGAAGTCAAATGTATGACCTGCCCATATATTTTTTTAGCCATCTATCTTCAAGGTGTTACCCCACAATTTTTTTATTTATTTTATCGAGAAATCCGAGATCTTTAATTTGTAATTTAATAGTAACTTTTGTTAAGCGTAAAAAAATATTTCTTTTAACTTGAAAATAATAAAAAATGATAAATAATATAACTATAAATCAAATTAATTTATTTTTATCGTGTGATGAATATTGTTTCCGATTTTCGGCCACGACCTGAAGCAAAACTATTTTTTCCTCCTCGTTACGGCACAACACGTTGTTATAGTCTTCTATTAATTTTACGCCTGTTTCGGCAGCGTCGTTGAAAACATTTAATTTACGTAATATTTGCAGCGCTCGCTGGTAGTCCTGACGATTTTCCCAAGTATTTGCATCGGAAGCAATGAAATTTGTTGTTATTCCGAAGCGTGCAAAAAATTTTGGAGTCTCAGGTGTGACGTAGTGGCTTAAATCAGTTTTCATGAGTTCTTGATTCACTTGTTTCGATGCCATGTTAATTCTTTTCACACCTTCGAATCCAACAACAAGTACTGGAGGATTACAATCCTTGTTGCCACTGTCACCGCTATCCTCTGAGGCATCTTCTTCCCCGATATTATCGTCTTCATCTTCCTCGCTGTCTTCGTTAGACGATTCGTCTATCTCATCGTCAGATAACTCTTCCTCCAATTCCTCTTTCTCTTCTTCAACTATACGAATTGCATTCGACATTTTTCGTTTTATTTCGCAAGAGATATTCGGATCAAATAGTGCGAGAGCAACAGCTTCGCCACTGAGATACCAGAGATGTCTACAGAATCTCTTGACCATTCGTTGCGACAGAATCTTATCAATTGAAGCATAATTGGCAATCGCTTTCAAAAAATTCAAATCATTATTTGGAGCTTCTATTGCTTTGGTAGCGCTAAACCAAGCTTTTACGTAAATTGTTATGATGAAAACGGTCACATTAAGAAGTGCATTTAATTCATTTTTGGCCAAACCGATATATTTTCGGAACAAAAACATTTTTAGGCAATATATGCCTTTTGCCATCCATCGAGCATGACTGATGGGTCCTGGTGGGCTAAAATGCTTACTAGGAATATTTTCGCCAAGGTATAATAAAACAATTTCAAGAAACTCCTTGTAGTCGTATCTGGGTTGCTTTACTTTTATTTGAGCCCAACAAAACAACTTGATGTCAGTTTGGACTTGAGCTGGTATGTTGCCTGCCACTTCCTCATCTTATATGCCAAGACTGTACGGTTTGTCTTTTATATTTTCCCACTGCTCTTTAAAACGCGCAAACATTAGCACTCCTGGTCCAGACGTTTTGGTTTTAAACACTTAGTTTTTCCCAGGGGAGCAACCCTACAAAGTGGAAATACGGCGTAGGTATGTTCAGAAAAAATGTAGGGGGCAAAAATTAATGGGGGTCAGTCTGCATTTCCCGTCCCTAAAAGGTACAGTGGGAGCGGTAGGCGCAAATTTTATAAAAAAAATTAAAAAAAGAAAAATTGTGTGGGGACACCCTTAAGACTTAAAAATAGAGGGTAGGTTTGTTTGGGGAAAATGTTGGGGCCGAAAAAATATTGGGGGTCGGTCACACATTTAACTTCTCTAGGGTCACCCCTGCGATAGTTAGAGCGGTGGGAGCAAGATTTACAAAAATGTCGTTTTGTGTGGGAGACCCCATAGGAATTGGAGATATGGAATTGGTATGTTCAGAAGAAGTGTTGGGGGCTAAAAATTAATAGGGGTTGGTCTTGATAATGACCCCTCGAGGAGGCACCATTGGACCGGTAGGCGCTGATTTAATATGACAATTTAAGAAAAAATAAAAAAAAATGTATGGGGACCACTCTAAGGATTGAAGATAGGGGGTAGGTATGTTCTAAGAAAATGTTGGGGTTGAAAAAATATTGGGGGTCGGTCATACATTTGATTCCTCTAGGGTGACTTTTAGGACAGCTAGAGCGGTAGAAGAAATATTTTTTTTAAATTGAACCTTTGTATGGGACCCCCTTAGGGATTGAAGATAGGGCTTAGGTATGTTTGGCAAAAGTGTTCAGGGGGAAAAAATAATGGGGGCCGGTCTCACATTTGACCCCTCTAGGAGAAAAACCAGGGGAGTTTTGGGGCTTTTTGTGGATTTTTTCCCCTCTACGCCCAACTTTGACCCCGATGAGCGACCCCTAGATCCTATCCGACCTCCCCCATTTTTTGGCTCATACACTTTTTTTACCAACCTCACAAAATGAGCGGTTCTAGCGCTTCCAAATATTGCTGCTTAAAATCTCACACAACACTATCCCACCCTTAATAACCATATATGCTAATACATAATTATTTATATTTATGTATGGTTACCCGAGTAAAAAAGATCATATATAATTATATATAGTTTTATATATACATATATTATTTTGTAAAACTATATGTATTTTTTGTTGCATCATATGTGATTTTATATATTTGCACTTCTAATTTGTTTCTTATATAAAATTATATAACAGAAAATATTGACTTTTATATAATAACATATGATTTAAAGTTCGTTTATATAATTACATATGAACTTTAAAATTCTGTCTTCTTTTTTATATAATTTGATAAAACAAAATATTTGAAGAAAGTTTATATAAAACTTTATGCAACTGTTTTTAAATTATATGTTATCTTATATGAGTAAAATTAAAAAAAAAAAAAAATCTAAGTCCTTTACATATAATTTAATATAACTTTTGATAATTTTTCTAAGTCCAAAAATTTTACGACTGATGCAAAATTGAAAAAAAAAAATACAAAAAAAATTTTCTAAGTCCAGATGTTTTTTTTTTTTTAAATTTTCGAAGTCCTAAAAATATTTTTGAAAATTTTTAAGTTCTGGAAACAAATTTTTTTGTCAATTTTTTGCGTTTTGGGGGAAAACATTTTTTTCTTATATATAAATATATTTAATTATATATAATTGCATCAATTTTATACAAAAAAGGGTCCAATTTTCGCATATAACTATATAAAATTATATTAAAATTATATCAAATTTGATCAAATTTGATAAGTTTTTATATCGTTTTATCGACTCATTTTTCGCATTAAACTATATATGATTATATATGATGGCTTTATATAATTTTATATGAATATATATGATCTTTTTTACTCGGGTATGCATGAACTTTGATATGGACATATAAGTTTATATATAGCATTGTATTTTTCCTTATTTTTTAATATGATAACATACATATTTATATCTATTTATATACCGATATATATGAAATTAGATATGACATATAAGTTCGGAAATTTTTAGATATGGCAGATAAAAAGACATATGATTTTATTTATTATTAAATCCCGAAAAAAAATTTACAATTTTCTAAGTCCCGTACAATTAAAAAAAATAAAAAATGTTCAAGTCTTAAAAATTTTATAAAAATTTTCTAAAGTCCCGGACATAAAATTTTTTTTTGGCAATTTTTTTTTGGAGTAAAAAAATCATTGAAAATGTTTTTAGGAGAAATTTTATTCATTTGAAAAATTTTTAAGTTTTTAAATTTTCTAAGACACAAACATTTTTTGGAATTTTTAAATCCCTTATAAATTGTTTTAGAAAAAAATTTTACAAATTTTTAAAAAATTGTTAATTCTTGAAAAAAATTCCGAAGAATGTAATAAAAAATCTTCTATTAATTGATAATGTATCCAATCTGATAAAATAATTTCTAATTTCACGTTTAAAATTTCAAAAAATTTTACCAGATTTCATCTAATTATATAAAAATTTATCTAATTTTAACAGAAAAGATATGATTTAATACAATTAGATAGACCCATTTTTGGGATCAAACTTAATCAAATTTGATATTATTTTATCAAAAATAATAGAATTTGATATAATCGTATAATATTCGATCCGCCAATTTTCGGATCAAAATTAATATGGATTAACATAAAAGCATATCTGTTCATATATAATTAAATATTGCGTCATATAACTTTTTTTTATTCGGGGAGTAAAAATTTTTATATCATGCAATATATAATGATATATGACACAATATATATTAATACGCAATTTGATCCGAATAATGGTGGATGTTTTTGCATTAAAAAAGATCTACTTGTATAAAATATGATTTGATTTCATCCGAGTTTTGACCAGACATTGCCTTATATTGGTGGATCTAATTAGATCTAATTGCACAAAAACACATAAAATCCTGGTGTTTTTTGGTTTGGGTTGAGATACACCACAGGACAACGATACATTCACCAAACATATAATTTTCAAAAACAAAAACAATGTTTGGGTACGCTTCGAACCAGATAGGTGATATACATAACCCTAACAAGAAATGTTTAGGAACATTTTAAAAAGTTTCTTATACTTTGCCTAAAAAACTTAGAAAATTTTTGGTTAATTGTAAACATATATAGGTTTATATGGAAGAGCATAAGCTATATATAATTTAAAGTTAAATTATACAGGAAAAGAAATTTTGTATTGACCCTCATATAATTTTATATATGAGGGTCAATACCGAATCATGATTAAATTATATATTACTACCAGGGTTGGCAACCGAAACGAATAACGGTATCGGTAACGGTATTGGTATTACATACTTTTTATATCGGTAACGGTAAAGGTAACGGTATTTTCGATTATTTCGGTAACGGTGAACCGTTACCGAAACTTCAATACCGGTACGTACCGGTATTATGAAAAAAATGTTAACAAGTCATAAATTTGTTAAAAACACGTAAAAAATAAAAAAAATATTTAAAAAATTAAAAAACTCTTATGTTCAGTACATTGTCTATAAATAATTATATTTTTACTAGTATTAAATACTATGAATTAGCTCAGAATTAAATTAAAACATATACGGGCCATTCCAGAAAATTTAGCTCAAATTTTAATCATTTTTGGAAATGGTGTCTCAGATTAATTTGAACCTTGACACATAGATAGCCCTCATAAATATGATATATGTACCATATATCGTTTTTTTACATTTGGTGTATTTAACGAATTATGGCGGGTCAAAGATTGACTTTTTAAGCAAAAGTAAGAAAAATACATCACGTTTAAAGAGCTGTAACTTCTTAACCAATGACCCGATTTTCACAAATTTAGGCTCATATGAAAGCTGGGGTTCTTCTTTTAGAAAATTTTTCTAAAATAACACAGTTTTTTTTTACAGAAATGATGCAAAAATGCAAAAACATTTTTTCTTTCCGAATATTT
The DNA here is from genome assembly GCA_963921195.1 of Pegoplata infirma. NCBI lineage: Eukaryota > Metazoa > Arthropoda > Insecta > Diptera > Anthomyiidae > Pegoplata > Pegoplata infirma. The sequence continues at coordinate 224,471,337 of OY992538.1, forward strand.
AAAAAAACACATCTTCGATTTTTTTTAAAAAAATTCTGGTGAAAATTAACAATGTTTTGTATAACATATTCAAAATTCAGAGTGGGATCTCCATGGGATCAAAAACTATTCTGTTTTAAGTACGAGGTTCTCATATTTTTCCCTTAGAAAATTTAAATTTCTAATGTTTTGAATGTTTTTCAAAATTTTAATAGTATAATTTTCTTTGAAAATTTCAATTTTTATATTGAAGAAACATAAAATTTTAATTTTCTAAGGTAAACTTTAAGAACTTCGTACTAAAACCAGAATATTTTTTGATCCCATTGGGATCCCACTCTGAATTTTGGATATGTTGTACAAAACAGTATTGTTTATCACCAAACTTTTTTTTAAAAAAATCGAAGATGTGTTTTTTTAAATATTCGCAAAAAAAAAATGTTTTTTAATTTTTGTAACACTTCTAAAAAAAAACCGTATGCTTTTGAAAATATTTCCTAAAAGAAGAAGAATTAAGCTTTCATATGAGCCATTACTTGTGATAATCGGATTACTAGTTAAAAAGTTAGAGCACGTTAAACGTCATGTATTTTTCTGACTTTTGCTAAAAAAGTCGAACTTTGACCCGCGATAATTTGAAAACTACAGCAAATTTTGAAAATCCAAAAATGCAACATATCTCATATAAACGTAGATATCTATGAGCCAAATTCTCAGTGGCGTCCAAAGGCATGTTTCCGAACAGTGGGGCGAAAATTTTTGGAATTACCCATACACAATATTGTAATTCAACAAATACGAACTCATGCTCGTAGAGAGTCTCTACTAGCGACACCTTTGTCCAATAAGCAAAAAAAATCTGCATTTTGAGCCATATGAGAAATCTGCATTTTAAGTCATTTGAGAAATCTTCTGTTTATAGCGATGCGGTTTGCTAAATTTCTGTCTGGATAATCCAGGTAGAATCTGCAGAAAAAAACCGTCAATACAGCAGAAAAATTTTCTGATTTTAACAGAGAAATTTGCTGATTTTAAATAATCAGCGTGAACATCAAGACTGTTTGTCCTGTTGTTAAAAACAAAATCAGCAGGAATAAATAAACTTGGCAAGGATGTTTCAGGGGATGTTCTTTAAGGGGTAGGGCGGGCGGAATCGGAGGGACACCTTTCCCCTCGTCATAGATGTTAAGAAATTTATTTTATTTATATTTACGCTTAAATAATAGAAATTTATCAATATTTTATTTTATTTTTTATAGACAAGCCCCCTTAAGGGGCGGGCCGGAAAAAAATCGCATTCTCTTATATTAGACAATGAACTTCAAACGGCATAAAAATGTTTCATTTTCTAAACAAATAAGCAAAAAAAAAATAAATAAAATATGTTTTTCTGGGGTTGTGTAAGTTTTTCTGGGGAATTTTTTTTCATCTGGTCCGATTTTGCCCATTTCGGAACTTAACTAGCCTATGACCATAAGACGCATCAGCATGTATCGTGTCTTCTACAGAAGGACAGACGAACATCACTTACAATCGATCACTGATCAATAACATATAATTTTTATGGGGTGCAAGACTGTATTAATATATACTGTAGACTAGAGGTGATGTTTGACTCACACTCACTCACGCTCGCGACAGAAATTTTTGAATCACGCAGAATCACTCACGAGCATATTTTTTCTACTCACACTCACTCACAATCACGTGAGAAAATTTAACACCTCTCACACTTATGTGCACTCACACAAGCTTCACTCACATTGACTCACACTCACGGATCAAAAATTGTTCAAAAACTAAAATTTCAAAAATCTTACAAATTTTAAGCCAAATTTAAAGTTCAGACGAAATTTAACATTTTTTTGCTCTTTGTGGGACGAAATCTTAAGTTTAGCCAAATTTTTAAGTTTTTTTGTTGCTTTTTTGGTACGAAAAGAAATATATGAAGAGAAAACAAGTCACGCAAACTCACGCAAAAAAATCGACTCACGCACATTCACTCGCGCAAAAATCTTACACTTCTTCACACTCACTCACAATCATTGTAAAATTGAATTCAGTCACACTCACGCGTGATCATGTGTGAATCAGGTGAATCATGCACTAATCTGCTCATGTGCCCATCTCTACTGTAGACTATATTACTGTTTTTAATCCACAAAAAAATTAAAATAAGTAATATTAATACAACCGAAACAAAACTGATTTAATACCGGTAAAAATCCGAATAAAGGTAACGGTTTTTTATCGGTAACGGTTTTTAAAAATTTTTGTTTCGGTATTGGTAACGGTAACGGTAGCCAATATTAAAGGGTTTTTAATCGGTAACGGTATTGAAAGGGTAACGGTAGCCAACACTGATTACTACATATGACCTGCATTAAAAAAATTTAGAAAATATCTCAGGGATGTATAATCATTTATAATTTATTATGTTTGTATCAAGTTATATATTGTAATATATGTTTATTTTTACTCGGGATTTTAAATTAATTCATTTTGAATTAATTCATTTTGAATTAATTCATTTTGAATTAATTCATTTTCAAAATGAATTAATTCAAATGAATTAATTCAAAACGAATTAATTCAAAATGAATTAATTCAAAATGAATTAATTAATTCATTTGAATTAATTCATTTTGAATTAATTCATTTTGAATTAATTCATTTTGAAGTAATTCATTTTGAATTAATTCATTTTGAATTAATTCATTTTGAATTAATTCATTTTGAATTAATTCATTTTGAATTAATTCATTTTGAATTAATTCATTTTGAATTAATTCATTTTGAATTAATTCATTTTGAATTAATTCATTTTAAATTAATTCATTTTGAATTAATTCATTTTGAATTAATTCATTTTGAATTAATTCAATTTGAATTAATTCATTTTAAATTAATTCATTTTGAATTAATTCATTTTGAATTAAGTCATTTTGAATTAATTCATTTTGAATTAATTCATTTTAAATTAATTCATTTTGAATTAATTCATTTGAATTAATTCATTTTGAATTAATTCATTTTGAATTAAGTCATTTGAATTAATTTTGAATTAATTCATTTTGAATTAATTCATTTTGAATTAATTCATTTTGAATTAATTCATTTTGAATTAAGTCATTTGAATTAATTCATTTTGAATTAATTCATTTTGAATTAATTCATTTTGAATTAAATAATTTGAATTAATTCATTTGAATTAATTCATTTTGAATTAATTCATTTGATTTAATTCATTTTGAATTAAGTCATTTGAATTAATTCATTTTGAATTAATTCATTTTGAATTAATTCATTTTGAATTAATTCATTTTGAATTAATTCATTTTGAATTAATTCATTTGAATTAATTAATTTTGAATTATGTCATTTGAATTAATTCATTTTGAATTAATTCATTTTGAATTAATTAATTTGAATTAATTCATTTGAATTAATTCATTTTGAATTAATTCATTTTGAATTAATTCATTTTGAATTAAGTCATTTGAATTAATTCATTTTGAATTAATTCATTTTGCATTAATTCATTTTGAATTAATTCATTTTGAATTAATTCATTTTGAATTAATTCATTTTGAATTAATTCATTTTGAATTAATTCATTTTGAATTAATTCATTTTGAATTAATTCATTTTGAATTAATTCATTTTGAATTAATTAATTCATTTTGAATTAATTCATTTTGAATTAATTCATTTGAATTAATTCATTTTGAATTAAGTCATTTGAATTAATTCATTTTGAATTAATTCATTTTGAATTAATTCATTTTGAATTAATTCATTTTGAATTAATTCATTTTGAATTAATTCATTTTGAATTAATTCATTTTGAATTAATTCATTTTGAATTAATTCATTTTGAATTAATTCATTTTGAATTAATTCATTTTGAATTAATTCATTTTGAATTAATTCATTTTGAATTAAGTCATTTTGAATTAATTCATTTTGAATTAATTCATTTTGAATTAATTCATAATTCAAAATGAACTAATTCAAAATGAATTAATTCAAAATGAATTAATTTAAAATCCCGAACAAAAATAAACATATCACTCCTTTACTTGTATAGTGTCATAACTCAAAATATTTGATTTTGCAGAAAACACGTTTAAAGTTTACAATTGAAATTGGTTTTTAATTGAAAAAGGCCAGTATATAGAAAATGTAATAATTGCGTGTACTCTTCTCAAACGGTGAGTTTAAAAGATATTAATACGAATTTTTGACACAATATAAAGCATGATATAACGAATAATTCTGCATCATTAACTCAAAAAACGCATTTTTTGAGTTATGACACTATACAAGTAAAGGAGCGATATATTACAATATATAACTTGATACAAACATAATAAATTATAAATGATTATACATCCCTGAGATATTTTCTAAATTTTTTTAATGCAGTCATATGTAGTAATATATAATTTAATCATGATTCGGATTAAAAGGTGTACGGTTGATATAATTATATAAAATTATATGAGGGTCAATACAAAATTTCTTTTCCTGTATAATTTAACTTAAAATTATATATAGCTTATGCTCTTCCATATAAACCTATATATGTTTACAATTAACCAAAAATTTTCACAGAAACAGCGCTCTTTAGATGCACTGAAATCACGTGTCTTTAGAGCGCTGATTTAAGCAGATTAAAGATGCAGTGAATTCATGTATCTTTGTAGAGCTGATTTAAGCAGAATAAAGATGCTGTAAATTCAAAGTTGAAATCAAATAACTAAAATTTAAAAAAATATAACAAAAAAATTCATTCGTTTTACTTTACAAAACTTTATTTATGTGAAACAAAATGAAAAAAAAAAATCGGAAGTGAACATCAAAAAATATCGGAAATTTTCATTTTCACATTTTTTATGGGATTTTTATTGGGAACAGCGGTCAAAGATGCTATGATTGAGGCGCTCTTTGCAGCGCTGATTAATGCGCAATAATGATGCAGTCAAATCATGTGTCTTTGTCTAAAACTTATGTTTTTTTATTCAAAAAGTGTTAAAAATATTAAAAAGGAAAGCAAGTGTGAAATTTTATCAAAAAATAATTACACATTATAAGTTTTATATAAAAAATCTTTAAAAAAAATAAAATTTTTTCCCCTTCCTTTTACTGCATCCCTAAGAGCGCTCTTTGGATGCGCTACGGTATGCTATAAACAGATGCTGTGTCGCCAAAATCTCGATTTATTTCTGCTGGGGTATCTCAACCCAAACCAAAAAACACTAGGATTTTTTGTGTTTTTGTGCAATTAGATCTAATTAGATCCACCAATATAAGGCAATGTCTGGTCAAAACTCGGATGAAATCAAAAAATATTTTATACAAGTAGATCTATTAATATATATTGTGTCATATATCATTATATATTGCATCATATAAAAATTTTTACTCGGGAACTCTTATTTTGTATTTCGTTAATTGTTGGCGTATATAGTCAAACTGAGGTGGTGTCCTGCAACTTTTTTAAAATTAGACACCAGCCTAAAAACATTATTATATTAAACAAGTAAAAAAGTTAAATTCGGCCTTGCCGAATGTAGTGATACCCTCCACACTTTCAAAAAGATTATTGCAAAAAACATTATTTAAAAGGAATTTACTTTTGAAAAAAAAAAAAAATTTTTGAAAAAAAATTTCCGCGAAAAAAAATCCGCGATTTTTGTCTTTTTTTGTCAAAAAATATGTTCGTACTTGTTTAAATACCATTTGGTGTTCAATTATGTTCACAAATGTCAACCAGCAGGCGAATTAAAGCATTTTGTATTTTTAGGTTATGTTGAATGTACTGAAATTTTTGAGGTATCCTTACATTTTCGTTCATAACTTTTGAACCGCTGAACCGATATCGCTCAAATGCAATACCAAACTTCTCAGGAGAACTTCTAAAAAATATGTTAAGTTTCAGTCATCTCTGTCTAATATTTTGTCCGTGATCACCATTTCCACAGACAGACGGACAGACGAACATCGCTAGAATGTCTTAGAATCGATCACTGATCAATAATATATATACTTTATGGGGTCCCAGACCGATATTTCGATGAGTTACAAACGGAATGACAAACTTATATATACCCTCTATCACTAAGTGGAGGGTATAAAAAGTCTCAGATTCTGAGACTCATATTCTGAGATATTTTTCTTATAGAAAAAATTTGAGATTCTGAGACATTTTGCTTATAAAGAGAAAATGTCTCAGATTTTAAGACATTTTTCTAATAGAAAAAGTCTCAGACATTTTTTTTATAGAAACAGTCCCAAATTCTGAGACATTTTTTTTATAGAAAAAGCCTCAGATTCTGAGACATTTTCTTATAAAAAAAGTCTCAGATTCTGAGACATTTTCTTATAGAAAAAGTCTCAGATTCTGAGACATTTTTCTTATAGAAAAAGTCTCAGATTCTGAGACATTTTTCTTATAGAAAAAGTCTCAGATTCTGAAACAGTTTTCTTATACAAAAAACAGAATAAGAAAAATGTCTCAGAATCTGAGACATTTTTCTTATAGAAAAAGTCTCAGATTCTGAGACATTTTTCTTATAGAAAAAGTCTCAGATTCTGAGACGTTTTTCTTATAGAAAAAGTCTCAGATTCTGAGACATTTTTCTTATAGAAAAAGTCTCAGATTCTGAGACATTTTTCTTATAGAAAAAGTCTCAGATTCTGAGACATTTTTCTTATAGAAAAAGTCTCAGATTCTGAGACATTTTTCTTATAGAAAAAGTCTCAGATTCTGAGACATTTTTCTTATAGAAAAAGTCACCGATTCTGAGACATTTTTCTTATAGAAAAAGTCTCAGATTCTGAAACATTTTTCTTATAGAAAAAGTCTCAGATTCTGAGACATTTTTCTTATAGAAAAAGTCTCAGATTCTGAGACATTTTTCTTATAGAAAAAGTCTCAGATTCTGAGACATTTTTCTTATAGAAAAAGTCTCAGATTCTGAGACATTTTTCTTATAGAAAAAGTCTCAGATTCTGAGACATTTTTCTTATAGAAAAAGTCTCAGATTCTGAGACATTTTTCTTATAGAAAAAGTCTCAGATTCTGAGACATTTTTCTTATAGAAAAAGTCTCAGATTCTGAGACATTTTTCTTATAGAAAAAGTCTCAGATTCTGAGACATTTTTCTTATAGAAAAAGTCTCAGATTCTGAGTCATTTTTCTTATAGAAAAAGTCTCAGATTCTGAGACATTTTTCTTATAGAAAAAGTCTCAGATTCTGAGACATTTTTCTTATAGAAAAAGTCTCAGATTCTGAGACATTTTTCTTATAGAAAAAGTCTCAGATTCTGAGACATTTTTCTTATAGAAAAAGTCTCAGATTCTGAGACATTTTTCTTATAGAAAAAGTCTCAGATTCTGAGACATTTTTCTTATAGAAAAAGTCTCAGATTCTGAGACATTTTTCTTATAGAAAAAGTCTCAGATTCTGAGACATTTTTCTTATAGAAAAAGTCTCAGATTCTGAGACATTTTTCTTATAGAAAAAGTCTCAGATTCTGAGACATTTTTCTTATAGAAAAAGTCTCAGATTCTGAGACATTTTTCTTATAGAAAAAGTCTCAGATTCTGAGACATTTTTCTTATAGAAAAAGTCTCAGATTCTGAGACATTTTTCTTATAGAAAAAGTCTCAGATTCTGAGACATTTTTCTTATAGAAAAAGTCTCAGATTCTGAGACATTTTTCTTATAGAAAAAGTCTCAGATTCTGAGACATTTTTCTTATAGAAAAAGTCTCAGATTCTGAGACATTTTTCTTATAGAAAAAGTCTCAGATTCTGAGACATTTTTCTTATAGAAAAAGTCTCAGATTCTGAGACATTTTTCTTATAGAAAAAGTCTCAGATTCTGAGACATTTTTCTTATAGAAAAAGTCTCAGATTCTGAGACATTTTTCTTATAGAAAAAGTCTCAGATTCTGAGACATTTTTCTTATAGAAAAAGTCTCAGATTCTGAGACATTTTTCTTATAGAAAAAGTCTCAGATTCTGAGACATTTTTCTTATAGAAAAAGTCTCAGATTCTGAGACATTTTTCTTATAGAAAAAGTCTCAGATTCTGAGACATTTTTCTTATAGAAAAAGTCTCAGATTCTGAGACATTTTTCTTATAGAAAAAGTCTCAGATTCTGAGACATTTTTCTTATAGAAAAAGTCTCAGATTCTGAGACATTTTTCTTATAGAAAAAGTCTCAGATTCTGAGACATTTTTCTTATAGAAAAAGTCTCAGATTCTGAGACATTTTTCTTATAGAAAAAGTCTCAGATTCTGAGACATTTTTCTTATAGAAAAAGTCTCAGATTCTGAGACATTTTTCTTATAGAAAAAGTCTCAGATTCTGAGACATTTTTCTTATAGAAAAAGTCTCAGATTCTGAGACATTTTTCTTATAGAAAAAGTCTCAGATTCTGAGACATTTTTCTTATAGAAAAAGTCTCAGATTCTGAGACATTTTTCTTATAGAAAAAGTCTCAGATTCTGAGACATTTTTCTTATAGAAAAAGTCTCAGATTCTGAGACATTTTTCTTATAGAAAAAGTCTCAGATTCTGAGACATTTTTCTTATAGAAAAAGTCTCAGATTCTGAGACATTTTTCTTATAGAAAAAGTCTCAGATTCTGAGACATTTTTCTTATAGAAAAAGTCTCAGATTCTGAGACATTTTTCTTATAGAAAAAGTCTCAGATTCTGAGACATTTTTCTTATAGAAAAAGTCTCAGATTCTGAGACATTTTTCTTATAGAAAAAGTCTCAGATTCTGAGACATTTTTCTTATAGAAAAAGTCTCAGATTCTGAGACATTTTTCTTATAGAAAAAGTCTCAGATTCTGAGACATTTTTCTTATAGAAAAAGTCTCAGATTCTGAGACATTTTTCTTATAGAAAAAGTCTCAGATTCTGAGACATTTTTCTTATAGAAAAAGTCTCAGATTCTGAGACATTTTTCTTATAGAAAAAGTCTCAGATTCTGAGACATTTTTCTTATAGAAAAAGTCTCAGATTCTGAGACATTTTTCTTATAGAAAAAGTCTCAGATTCTGAGACATTTTTCTTATAGAAAAAGTCTCAGATTCTGAGACATTTTTCTTATAGAAAAAGTCTCAGATTCTGAGACATTTTTCTTATAGAAAAGTCTCAGATTCTGAGACATTTTTCTTATAGAAAAAGTCTCAGATTCTGAGACATTTTTCTTATAGAAAAAGTCTCAGATTCTGAGACATTTTTCTTATAGAAAAAGTCTCAGATTCTGAGACATTTTTCTTATAGAAAAAGTCTCAGATTCTGAGACATTTTTCTTACAGAAAAAGTCTCAGATTCTGAGACATTTTTCTTATAGAAAAAGTCTCAGATTCTGAGACATTTTTCTTATAGAAAAAGTCTCAGATTCTGAGACATTTTTCTTATAGAAAAAGTCTCAGATTCTGAGACATTTTTCTTACAGAAAAAGTCTCAGATTCTGAGACATTTTTCTTATAGAAAAAGTCTCAGATTCTGAGACATTTTTCTTATAGAAAAAGTCTCAGATTCTGAGACATTTTTCTTATAGAAAAAGTCTCAGATTCTGAGACATTTTTCTTATAGAAAAAGTCTCAGATTCTGAGACATTTTTCTTATAGAAAAAGTCTCAGATTCTGAAACATTTTTCTTATAGAAAAAGTCTCAGATTCTGAGACATTTTTCTTATAGAAAAAGTCTCAGATTCTGAGACATTTTTCTTATAGAAAAAGTCTAAGATTCTGAGACATTTTTCTTATAGAAAAAGTCTCAGATTCTGAGATATTTTTCTTATAGAAAAAGTCTCAGATTCTGAGACATTTTTCTTATAGAAAAAGTCTCAGATTCTGAGACATTTTTCTTATAGAAAAAGTCTCAGATTCTGAGACATTTTTCTTATAGAAAAAGTCTCAGATTCTGAGACATTTTTCTTATAGAAAAAGTCTCAGATTCTGAGACATTTTTCTTATAGAAAAAGTCTCAGATTCTGAGACATTTTTCTTATAGAAAAAGTCTCAGATTCTGAGACATTTTTCTTATAGAAAAAGTCTCAGATTCTGAGACATTTTTCTTATAGAAAAAGTCTCAGATTCTGAGACATTTTTCTTATAGAAAAAGTCTCAGATTCTGAGACATTTTTCTTATAGAAAAAGTCTCAGATTCTGAGACATTTTTCTTATAGAAAAAGTCTCAGATTCTGAGACATTTTTCTTATAGAAAAAGTCTCATATTCTGAGACATTTTTCTTATAGAAAAAGTCTCAGATTCTGAGACATTTTTCTTATAGAAAAAGTCTCAGATTCTGAGACATTTTTCTTATAGAAAAAGTCTCAGATTCTGAGACATTTTTCTTATAGAAAAAGTCTCAGATTCTGAGACATTTTTCTTATAGAAAAAGTCTCAGATTCTGAGACATTTTTCTTATAGAAAAAGTCTCAGATTCTGAGACATTTTTTTTTATAGAAAAAGTCTCAGATTCTGAGACATTTTTCTTATAGAAAAAGTCTCAGATTCTGAGACATTTTTCTTATAGAAAAAGTCTCAGATTCTGAGACATTTTTCTTATAGAAAAAGTCTCAGATTCTGAGACATTTTTCTTATAGAAAAAGTCTCAGATTCTGAGACATTTTTCTTATAGAAAAAGTCTCAGATTCTGAGACATTTTTCTTATAGAAAATGTCTCAGATTCTGAGACATTTTTCTTATAGAAAAAGTCTCAGATTCTGAGACATTTTTCTTATAGAAAAAGTCTCAGATTCTGAGACATTTTTCTTATAGAAAAAGTCTCAGATTCTGAGACATTTTTCTTATAGAAAAAGTCATATATTCTGAGATATTTTTCTTATAGAAAAAGTCTCAGATTCTGAGACATTTTTTTTATAGAAAAAGTCTCAGATTCTGAGACATTTTTCTTATAGAAAAAGTCTCAGTTTCTGAGACATTTTTCTTATAGAAAAAGTCTCAGATTCTGAGACATTTTTCTTATAGAAAAAGTCTCAGATTCTGAGACATTTTTCTTATAGAAAAAGTCTCAGATTCTGAGACATTTTTCTTATAGAAAAAGTCTCAGATTCTGAGACATTTTTCTTATAGAAAATGTCTCAGATTCTGAGACATTTTTCTTATAGAAAATGTCTCAGATTCTGAGACATTTTTCTTATAGAAAAAGTCATATATTCTGAGATATTTTTCTTATAGAAAAAGTCTCAGATTCTGAGACATTTTTCTTATAGAAAAAGTCTCAGATTCTGAGACATTTTTCTTATAGAAAAAGTCTCAGATTCTGAGACATTTTTCTTATAGAAAAAGTCTCAGATTCTGAGACATTTTTCTTATAGAAAAAGTCATATATTCTGAGATATTTTTCTTATAGAAAAATTCTCAGATTCTGAGACATTTTTCTTATAGAAAAAGTCTCAGATTCTGAAGCATTTTTCTTATAGAAAAAGTCTCAAATTCTGAGACATTTTTCTGATAGAAAAAGTCTCAGATTCTGAGACATTTTTCTTATAGAAAAAGTCTCAGATTCTGAGACATTTTTCTTATAGAATTGGATTTACGAGTTAAAAAAAATTTTTAACAAAGTGTTTTGTCACTCAAAAAAGTTTGTACATTCAGAACAAACATATTTATATAAAAAATCCAATCAAAAAATAATTTACACTCAAAAAAAATAATACTCAAAAAAATTTTACACTCAAAAAAATTTTACACTTAAAAAACATTTACGCTCAAAAAATTTAAAATAAAAAAAAAATGTTGTTTTTTTATTTTTAGTACCAAAAGGTACATAAAAATAAAATGCATTTATTCGGCCTTTATATATGTATATATATTCGATTAGAGTTTTATTCTAGTTCGAGGCCAAAAATATTTCTATTTATGATATTGTCATAATAGAGTATTTTTAATTTATTGCTTTAAAAAAGTTACTATCTCATAGTATGTCTGTACTGATCAGTTTCATCCCCACTAAAGGAATCTTCAGCAGACTTTAGAGAATCATCGTTGGCAGTGTTACCATATATTTTTTGGAAAAATCTTATTTTTTCGGAAAAAAAATCTTTTTTTTGTAAAAAAAAACTTTTTTTTTAAAAAATCATTTTAAAAAATCCCAAATTGTATTTCAAATTCAATTTTAACATAAAAAACAAGTTAAATTATAGCGTAGAATGAAAAAATAATACTAAATTTATAAAAAATATATATTTCTGAGGTAATTTGAGCTTATTTAGAAATTTAATTTTTGTTTTTACCATTCCAAAAATCTTTTTTTCAGAAAAAAAATCTTTTTAGCACCTCAAAAAACTTGCAAAAAAAGATAAATCTTGATATATGGCAACACTGATCGTTGGTCAATCAAACATCAAACCAGACATAATATTTGATATATTTCCCAGGTTATATGAGAAGTACTATTATGAAGGTCCGAAATCTGTTTTCCAACAAAAATAACTCTTTTAAAGCAAAAATTGTATATATTAAATCACCGTCGGTAACTATTAATATATGTGTTGCTGTTATTTTACAATAACAACAGTGCCTAACCAAACAATAGTGTTGGTAGGATAAGTCGTACTAAACTTTGTGTTAAATGTTGTTTTTTTATTTTTAGTACCAAAAGGTACATAAAAATAAAATGTATTTATTCGGCCTTTATATATGTATATATATTCGATTAGAGTTTTATTCTAGTTCGAGGCCCATGATTCTCTAAAGTCTGCTGAAGATTCCTTTAGTGGGGATGAAACTGATCAGTACAGACATACTATGAGATAGTAACTTTTTTAAAGCAATAAATTAAAAATACTCTATTATGACAATATCATAAATAGAAATATTTTTGGGCCTCGAACTAGAATAAAACTCTAATCGAATATATATACATATATAAAGGCCGAATAAATACATTTTATTTTTATGTACCTTTTGGTACTAAAAATAAAAAAACAACATTTAACACAAAGTTTAGTACGACTTATCCTACCAACACTATTGTTTGGTTAGGCACTGTTGTTATTGTAAAATAACAGCAACACATATATTAATAGTTACCGACGGTGATTTAATATATACAATTTTTGCTTTAAAAGAGTTATTTTTGTTAGAAAACAGATTTCGGACCTTCATAATAGTACTTCTCATATAACTTGGGAAATATATCAAATATTATGTCTGGTTTGATGTTTGATTGACCAACGATGATTCTCTAAAGTCTGCTGAAGATTCCTTTAGTGGGGATGAAACTGATCAGTACAGACATACTATGAGATAGTAACTTTTTTAAAGCAATAAATTAAAAATACTCTATTATGACAATATCATAAATAGAAATATTTTTGGGCCTCGAACTAGAATAAAACTCTAATCGAATATATATACATATATAAAGGCCGAATAAATACATTTTATTTTTATGTACCTTTTGGTACTAAAAATAAAAAAACAACATTTAACACAAAGTTTAGTACGACTTATCCTACCAACACTATTGTTTGGTTAGGCACTGTTGTTATTGTAAAATAACAGCAACACATATATTAATAGTTACCGACGGTGATTTAATATATACAATTTTTGCTTTAAAAGAGTTATTTTTGTTGGAAAACAGATTTCGGACCTTCATAATAGTACTTCTCATATAACTTGGGAAATATATCAAATATTATGTCTGGTTTGATGTTTGATTGACCAACGATGATTCTCTAAAGTCTGCTGAAGATTCCTTTAGTGGGGATGAAACTGATCAGTACAGACATACTATGAGATAGTAACTTTTTTAAAGCAATAAATTAAAAATACTCTATTATGACAATATCATAAATAGAAATATTTTTGGGCCTCGAACTAGAATAAAACTCTAATCGAATATATATACATATATAAAGGCCGAATAAATACATTTTATTTTTATGTACCTTTTGGTACTAAAAATAAAAAAACAACATTTAACACAAAGTTTAGTACGACTTATCCTACAAACACTATTGTTTGGTTAGGCACTGTTGTTATTGTAAAATAACAGCAACACATATATTAATAGTTACCGACGGTGATTTAATATATACAATTTTTGCTTTAAAAGAGTTATTTTTGTTGGAAAACAGATTTCGGACCTTCATAATAGTACTTCTCATATAACTTGGGAAATATATCAAATATTATGTCTGGTTTGATGTTTGATTGACCAACGATGATTCTCTAAAGTCTGCTGAAGATTCCTTTAGTGGGGATGAAACTGATCAGTACAGACATACTATGAGATAGTAACTTTTTTAAAGCAATAAATTAAAAATACTCTATTATGACAATATCATAAATAGAAATATTTTTGGGCCTCGAACTAGAATAAAACTCTAATCGAATATATATAAAAAAAAAATGTTTTCCGATAATAACCAAAATCAAAAAAAAATAACACTTTTATACACATTTTTTTACCTTAAAAAATTACTATCACTGTTTTTTTGCTCGAATAAATCTGTTTTCAAAATGTTTTTCGGCATTGTGAAGTGTATTTCTAAATTCACCCAACTCAAATTTAACTTTTTTACTTGTTAAATATAAAATAGAAAAAGTTTAAGTTTGTTTTTTCTTTTTTCAAAAATATATTTTTCTATTCTTATTCCATCATCAACATTTTTTATCCAGCAGAGATAAAAGATGTTAGATTTTTCTAAAAATATAAAGAAAAGTTTTTTCATCAAGTTTTCTCTTTATAATGTTGTTGTTGATGTATGGAATGCAAAAAATTTTTAGAAAAAAGTATAATGATAATCTTTTGAATGTTAAACATTACCACCAGTATGTGTATAAAATACTGTACTGTAAATGTCACCACCCATTGGGTTTGGGGCCAAGCAATTTGGGAAAATTCATTGTATTGTAATATCGTTTCGTTTCATATGAATTTTATATGTGTGATAAAAATAAACGTTGTTAGACTGCAGGCATCAACACCTTTTCTATCAATCTATCTCAAAGTGTCAACATGCTGGGTGACATGTAGCATTAGGTGAAAATCACTAGGAGACTTTCTTGGATTTTTTGTTTTTTTTTTCATAGGAATAAGGATAATCTATATATAGAATTACTTGAAAAGTAAATTATATTTATTTGTGGAAATTTTGAAGAACATTTTATTAAAATTTTATTTTTTGTTTTTAAATTTAAATCTTAAATATTTCTTAAATTTTGTTTTATTTTCATATGTTTTTACCTTGAATATTTTTCTATTTAATGCATATTTACTTTAACCTAGACTTTTTTAAGATTTCCTTGTTGCTTGATATTTTTTTTTTTTGCTATTTTTAGATTTTTTTTTATTTTTTTTTCTATATTTTACCCTTTGATTAATTTTGTTATTCATCAAGTTTATTTACTTTTTAACGAGTTGATTTCATTCAATTTGTTTATGTTGGCGAGCAGGTTGTTGCTACTTGTTCCTTTTATTTTTTTTAGTCCAGCAACATTTTGATCTTAAATTCTAAAAATCAAAAATACTGGAAAAATGTTTAAGACATATAAAACCCATACCACAAAGATCTTAATTAAAATTTTTGTTGAATAGAAAATCTTGTCCAATTATTTTTTTAATTAATTTAAATAAAAAATTAATCAAAAATTTTATTTTAAAAAATTTATATCCTTAAGCGTAGCTGATTAAAACGTTGTTTTTTTAATATTCAGTATTGATTAATATTTTAATTGAATCAATCAATTAAGTATTAATTGGATATTTACATTTTTTTGATAAAAATGTTATCACTTATATCTTTTTCTTGTAAAAATTAAAAAAAAAAAATCAGTATTTCTTTAGCATCCAAAAATTATGTTGGTATATTTCTGCTCTTTTTTCATAATGTAAGTAGATTTTTTCCTTCTTTCATAATATAGAAAAAAATATATGTTTTCCCTTCTTTATTAAAATGCGTGCATTGACTTTAAGTATGTTAGACGGAAAAATATCGGTGTTTCCATTAAAAAAAAAATAAAATAAAATGTTAAAAAAAAACAAATTAAATTCTGACACATTTTCCTTACTGAAATCTTCTCTAATTTTTAAAAAGTTTTCGTATCAAAAATATTCTCAAGATTGATGCAGGCGCGGATACACGGGAGGGGAAAAAAGGAAATTTACCATTTTAAATTTTAAATTTCAGAGGCGATTTTTGGGTGGGCGGGGCTCTGTGGGGATGGTTGGGGATACCTTTCGCCATCGCGATAAATATTTACTAATTTATTATGCCTTTTGGACTTTAGTAATACCATTTACTTATAATTTTTATGATTTTTTTTAAATCCACTCACACAAAAGGGGTCGGGCCAAATAAACATAAATTTTGTAGCCCCCGGGGTCTAAATGCTGGACTTTTAATACCTTCTAACATAAAAAGATTTCATTTATTTAACAAAAATACAAAAAAAAAGGAAAATATTGAGTTTTTTAGTTCTTTAAGGTGGAACTTTTTTGCCCCTGATCCGATTTTACCCATTTCCGAACTTAACCGGCCTATGACCATTAGACACATTCGTACCAATTTTCAGGAGTCTAGCTCTTTTATTTTGGATTAAATCGGGTTTTATGCAGACGGACGGACATTCATAGAATGACTTAGAATCGATCATAGATCAATAATATGTATACTTTATGGGGTCCCCGATCCATATTTTTATGCGATATAAACGGAATGACAAAGTGAGTATACCCCATACTGTGATTGGAGGGTATAAAACGAAAAGAAAATTATGTGAAAATTTTTCTCTAGGAAAAATGTCCAAAAATCTTTATGTTCTTCTATAGAATAAAATCTTCTATATATATAAAAAATATTTTTGAGTCTTTAAATTTTTTAAAAGAAAAAAGTCTCGAAATCTTTAAAATGTTTCTAAAGGAAAAAAAAGAAAAGTTTCTTGAAGAGAAATTTTAGAATTTTTTTATTGAAAAACTGTATTAGAATCTGAGATTTTTTCTATTTTAAAAATGTCTTAGAATCTAAGACTTTTGTTAAGAAAAAATGTCTCAGAATCTGAGACTTTTTAATAAGAAAAGCTTGACCTTTTTTTGTTGGAAAAATTCTTGGATTCCTGGAAAAAACCCCAGACTTTTTCAAAAAAAAAAAATGTCTCAGAATTTGTGAGTTTTTATTTAGGAAAAATGTTCTAGAGTCTGAAATTTTTTTTATTTTAATAATAACTCAGAAACTGAGACTTTTTCTAAAGAAGAAATGCCTCAGACTTTTGAGACTTTAAGGAAAAATATCCGAGAATCTGGGAAAATATCTTAGATTTTAAGATTTTTCAATTTAAAAAATGTCTTAGAATCTAAGACATATTCTGTAGGAAAATTTCTGAGACTCTAAACCTAAGACTATGAATCTAAGACTTTTTCTATAGGAAAAATGTCTCTGAAGCTGAGTGAGATCTTTTCTATAGGAAAAATGTTTCAGAATCTTGGACTTTTTTGTAGGAAATTTTTTTAAGATTCTAAGGCCTTTCAATCAGAAATATGTCTTAGAAAATGGTTGAGATTCTTCGAGTTTTTCTAAAAAAAGTGACTCAGAAAACTATATTTTTTCCATAAAAAAAATTCTCAGAATCTGGGAAATTGCCTTAAAAAATGTTAAAAGGCATTAAAGTGTTTCAAGTAGTGTTTCAAAACCTGAAAATATTGGTGTAGAAATAACGTTTCGGTATCTTAGTATTTTTCTTTAGAAAAATAGAATAGAAAAAAAAAATCAAAACCTAAGAAGTTTTCTATGTGGAAAAGTCACTAAATCTGAGAATTTTTCTATACGAATAGTTTTTATAAATATATGAATTTTTTGGTGTGATAATTGCATAATTGAGACTTTTCCATATGAAAGTGTATTAGAATCTAAAAATGTGTCTATAGCAAGAAATTTATATATTTTGAAAGCTTTTCTGTAGCAAAATGCCTCAGAACCTCCGAATTTTTCTGTTGGGATAATGCGAAAGAATCATAAACTTTCTCTTTAAGCAAATGACTCAGAAAAAAATTCAAAATCAGAAAAGTTTTTTGATCACACATGTCTGATATCTGATATATTTTCTACTAGAAAAATATTTCAGAATCTCACATTTAGCGTGTCAAAGGGGAAGCATGTAAAAATATAAAAAATTATGGTGCCACTTTTCCTCTATCGTGAAAAAAGTTTCCGCACCGAAAGCCATGAAGTTTTGTCTATATCCATTTATATATTTTTTTATCAAAACAGTTATTCTTGTCTTAAATAAGTTATTTTTTGCTAAAATTCTTATATAACACAGCTCAACAAGAAAATGCGTATTGGATTCTGGTTAGTGATTTTGATAGTGTCTGCTGCGCTGATTTCAAATCCGGAGCCCAAATTTGTCTATCACGTCAGGATTTTGAGTAATTCGCGGTTAAAGTGCTGAAAAAGGGCATTTTTGACCATTTTTAAAAGCTTATAAAGTAAGACCCTGACATGCAAATGACTTGGTATCAAGCTTATTCGAAAGCCTGTAATTTTCTCTTAAGGATAAGATAAAATGTTTTAAAAATAAAATTTTCTAAAATGGTAAAAAAATCATTAGCAAAAAACCTTCCATTTTTTCAATATTTAGTTTATTTACACAGTGTTTTTTAACAAATTTCCATACAAATTCATACGTAAATTTTAGATTTAAAGCACTTGTGGCTATTGATTTTTTTACCATTTTAGAAAATTAAATTCCAGAAAGATTTGATCTTATCTGAAAGAGAAAATTACACACTTTCGATTGAGCTTGATACCAAGTCATTTGCATGTCATGATCTTATTTTATAGGCGTTCAAAAATGGTTAAAATGGGCATTTTTTGACACTTTAACCGCGATTTTCTCAAAATTCTGACGTGATAGAAAATTTTGAGTGACCGTTTTGGAATCGGGGCACTTAACCCTATCAACTTTTTTTGGTTTCATCCAAAACGCAGCGACAAACCTCAGATTTGTAGAGCGGTGTAATCTTCAACACCGAACTATTTTTCATACGCCTAATGCAAAATTTTAATCAAATCGCGATATTTAAAAAATCATAATTTTTAAAAAAATAAAAATAAAAATTTAAAGCACTTTAGAAATCTCTTTCGATGCGGAAACTTTTTTCACCGAATCAACCTAAAAAACTGTTTTTTATTATTAGAACTACATTCCCCAGATGGTAGTGGAGTGGTATTTTGCACTCAAAAAAAGTAATAGCCCTAATGTACATGCGTAGGACCCTCAAAATCATATATAATAATCTCAATTAAAATTAAGCTGATCCGTATTTTTTCGTTTGGCGAAATTCTTGCTAGTTCGGCTTTTATTAGGATATCACTTTTTTCATATGGTCGCAACCCTTTTTTAAATTTGAGATTAGGCAGCTAAAAAAACAGCTAACTTTTATTTTTCTCCCCTCATTCCAATATTCAAGTCGCAGGACAATCGGTGGGTGCCCTGTGAAGACCTTCCTTGTTAGCGGGTTTTTTAACACCTAAACTCACGAACCCGAACCGAACGTTCACAATAGAAAGAAAAAATTTTCTTCCCACACAAAAAAATTCCGGTCTAATGTATACATCATTATACCCAATATTTGGGTTTACCACAACTTTTTAAAAGGAACATTTAAACGTCAAGCATTGTCTTACATCAACTACAAGAACACCAGGCGTATGAATAACAAAGAAAAAATAAATAAATTGCGTACGTTAAGTATACGTATGTAATTAAAAAAAAAAAACTTAATAATTATTTTTGAATTGTTGTTATTTTACCGAATTTGCTACATTTAGCGTAGATTTGATCGAAAAAAAAAACAAACGCATCTCGAAAGACTTCGGAAGTTATTCAATGATATTGGATTCTATTTTTATGTAGGTAAAAAATAAAAATATCAGATGTTTTAGATGATATATGTTTATTTTTCACAAATTAAAAAATTCGGATTATTTTCTTTTCTTCTGCTTAAAAGATTTTATTATGTTTGCCAAAAACTTTTTAATTATTATATTTAATTTACATGGAATACGCCATATAATATTTACCTTATTTGCTAGAAATCCTTTCAATGCAAAATTATGCAAACGTAACAATTTTTTTAACTTGACTTTTTTATAGTTAGTTGAAAAAATATCTTGAATATTTCATAGAATTCTTGATTCTTATATCATTGCATTTCATAATTCATAGTTTTGTAAGAAAACCTCGACATTTTGTTAGACAGTTTTTAATTAATTAAAATATAATTGCTATTGCAAACAATTACAAAGGTTAAATTAGTTAAGGTATTTGTATTTGAAAACAAATACCAGGAAAATGAAAAAAATATAAAAAAAAATAACAAAACTATTAAAAAATTAAACTTAAAACTAATAAAAAATTAAATTCTACTTGGCCGGATCCATGAATATGCTCCATAATGGCAATCGCATTTTTTTGTGAAAATTCGGACTAGATAATCTGTAATTTATGTACAAAAAGTTTTTAACATGATAATGTTTTTAAGCTGGTGTCTAATTTTAAAAAAGTTGCAGGATGTCACCTCAGTTTGACTATATAAGCTAACGATTAACAAAAAATAAAATAAGAATTACTGTTTTCATTTTCTTAAATCCAAAAATTTTAATAACTTTGGTTTGTAACTTGGATAATAATTCACCTCGTGGTAAATAAAAACGTTTTTCACCAGCTGATGAATAAAAAGTAACATAATTATTTTTCAACAAAAAAAAAAATTTTCCTATCACATTTTTTTTTTTTTTCATAAATTTTTTTTCCATCAAGTTTTTTTTCATAAATTTTTTTTTTTCATAAAATTTTTTTTTTTCATCATTTTTTTTATCAAATAAAAAGTAACATAATTATTTTTCAACAAAAAAAAATTTTTTTTCCTCAATTTTTTTTTTTTCAATTTTTTTTTTTTATCAAATATTTTTTTCATCAGTTTTTTTTTTCATCAAACTTTTTTTTTCATCATTTTTTTAAATCATTTTTTTTTTATCAATTTTTTTTCATCAAATTTTTTTTTTTTCATCAAAATTTTTTTTCATCAATTTTTTTTCATTTATTTTTTTTTTTTCATCAAAATTTTTTATCATATGTTTTTTTATCAAATTTTTTATTATCAATTTTTTTCTCACCAGAAATTTTTCAATTTTTTTTACATCTAAAAATTTTTCTTTTCATCAAAAAATTCATCAAAAATTTTTTCATCAACATTTTTTCACCAAAAATTTTGGGTTCATTAAATTTTTTTAAACATTATTTTGTTTTTCGTAAAAAAAAAATAATATTTTTTACCAAAACTACTTTTTCACCAAGTCTAAGGTTTTCGCATAAAAATGCTCTATTTGTTTATCAAATGTACATAAAACAAGTTAGAGTGGTATATTCTTTGGTGCCGAATCTTTTATACTCTCCAAAATGTAAAAACACTTTTTTGTACTTATTTTTGCACTCTCTTACGAAATGTACAGCTCTTTTGGTTTTTAAATGGTATCCTCGACTGATATTTCAATTCGTTTTGCATGGAACGAAAAACATTATCATGATTTAATGTTTTGGGCAAGAGTACAAAATTCGCAGTCATTTTTATTAAGTTTTGTAAAAAAAAATATACAAATTTTTTCGAGTGTAAGAGTTTTTTTGAGTGTTAAAACTTCTTTGAATGAAAAAAAACACTTTGCTTAATGTATTTGTGACGTACCAATGTCATTCAAAGTTAGTTTAATATGTTTTCGATTTGAACTTGAAATTTTTGAAAAATATTGCTTTTTGTTAAAACTTTGCTAACACGGTTCGACAAAAATTAAACAAAGTCGTTAAACACGAACTGAATAATATGCGTTTGTAACTAGAAACAAAATGTAGTAAAACTGCATTTACAGTTGTTCTTTTCGTGATCTTGTTTCCTTTAAAAGGTCTTCAAAGTTTTAGAGAATTAAATTTTATTAAATATTTTTTTAATTTTTTGTACTTGTCCTAGGATGCCACTAGTGATAGCAAATGAAAGAGGAGGATCTCCCCTAATTTTCCTATTTCATTATTTTTACATATCAGGAAAAAGGAGGTAAGTTACGTCCTTTTAAACATTTATACTTCAATATCATTAAAAATTTTCAACAAAATGTTTTGATAAAGTTTTCAAATAACTTTATTCACATCCTTTTATCCTGATATAGCAAAATAAAAAAAATATAAAAATTAGGTTAGATCCTTCTCTTTCATTTGCCATCACCAGTGTCATCCTAGGACGAGCACAAATACTTCAAAAATATTTTACAAAATGTATTCTTTAAAATTTTAAAAACCTTTTAAAAGGAAATAGGATCACGAAATGAAAAACTCTAAATGCAGTTTTACTCCATTTGATCTCTACTTTCAAAGATTTAATCTGGTTCATGTTTGATATTGGCTGCATACAAAAAAAACCTTGTCAAATTACTAGAAAAAGTCTCATAATCCTAATTTACCAATATTTGACAGTTTGCTTGTTTTTTAACAAATAACACTGTGCTACAAAAAACACGAAATCGAATATACTTTTGAAATGAGATAGTTAAGGTTGTAGGTCTCGTCAAAAAGATCACAAAAATGTCCATTAAACTTGCCAGACACCCTCAAATTTTGAAGTTATTGTCAAAAAACGTTTTTTTGGGACTTTTCTCGCTAAACCACATGTAACTCAAAAAGTTTTTAACCGATTTTAAATTTTTTAACTGTTTTGGATAGAAAAAGTACAGGGCTTTTTATGTGTGTGAATTGGTCTATACATATGAGAAAGATATGTACTGATTTTTTTAACAATATCTAATTTTTTTGTTATTTTTTGAAAATTGTTTGAGTTTATCGATTTTTTTCTGCTATAGTTCGTTCTACAATATTTATATTTATAAACGTATTTTAAAAGAAAATTTAATTGTGAATACGATGAGCTTTAAGCCAATAAAATCGGATAACAATTGGCGGAGATGTGATGATTTTTCTAAAAAAGCAAATTAAGATTTTGCATGAAATTGACGTTCGGACAACCCAGGCAAAAAAAAATAAAAACATAAACGAACATACTGATAGGTCACGTATCATTATTTTAAAGGTTTTTGACCTCCTGAATTCGAATTTGACCTTCAAATTGCGCTATCTTAATAAGTTTTTGATATATCACTTTATATTAGATATCTCAAAAATCTGACGAGATAGAGCAATTTAAAGGCCAGATTCGGATTAAGCGCGCCAAAGACCTTTATCTGAACGGCGATTTCCTTCAGCATCTTAATTATATTTTTTAGAAAAATTATCACAACTCTGTCAATTATTATCCGATTTTTTCAAGATAAAGCTTATCGTATTAAGAATTAAATTATTTTTAAAAAAACGCTCATAAATATAAAGGTTGTTAAACGAACTATAGCAGAAAAAAGTCGATAAACTCGAAAAATTTTCAAAAAAATAACAAAAAAAATTGATTTTATAGAAAAAATCAATAGATATCTTTCTTTTACGCATTGACCAATTCAAACATATGGAAAGCCCTATCCTACTTCTATCCAAAACAGTTTAAAAATTTAAAATTGGTTGAAAATTTTCTGAATTACTCAAGGTTTAGTCAGGAAAGTCCCAAAAAACGTTTTTTGACAATAACTCTAAAATTTGAGGGTGTCTAACAAGTTAAAAGGACATTTTTGTGATCTACTCGACAAGACCAACAACCTATACTATGTGACATCAGAAGTATTTTTTCACTGTAGCACAGTGTAATTTTCGATCGAAATTTATATTTTTTTGTAATTTTACAGTTTTTCTTGTAATTTTACAAACTTCTAAGATTTTTAACAAAAATAAATTTGTAAATTTACGAGAATTTCTTGTTAATTTTATTTCGCCAAAAAAGTTGTAAATTTACAATTTTATTGGTAAAAATCTTGTAAAATTACAAAAAAGCTCGTTATTTCCATTAGAAATCGTAAAAAAGGAGGTAGCAAAAAATAAAGTAAAATTACGAAACTTCCTTGTAAGTTTAATAGCGTCAAAAAAATTTTTGAACTACAATTTTTTTGGTAAAAAGCTTGCAAAATAACAAGGGTTTTTTGTCAAATAGAAGGCAGCAAAAAAAAAAGTTACAAACTTTTTTTGTAATTTTAAAAGGTTTTTTTTATAAGTGTGTCTGACCGCGTGATGTGAACTTTTTTTCCATCAGAATTATTTTTTTCCATCGAAAGATTTTTTCGTCTAAAAACTTTATTTTTTATCAATTTCTTTTTGAAAAAAGAAATGTTCACTATAAACATTTGTTTTATTTATTTTTTTCATCAAAAATTTAATTTTTCATAAAAAAAAACTTTTCCATCCAATTTTTTTATCAAAAAATATTTTTTTACCAATTCTGAACTTCTTCTTATATAAGGATTAGGGATCCGATAAAGCACGAGGTTTCGATTTCGACACGTTACAACTGCTAATTTTGTGAGGTTTGTTAAAAATTGAATGAGCAAAAAAATGGGGCAGGTCGTATAGGATCTAGGGGTCAAAAATGGGCGTAAAGAGCAAAAAATCTAAAACAAGCCCCACAACTCCCCAGGACTTTTGCCCCTAGAAGTGTCAAATGAGAAAACAACTCCCCTTTGTCGACGTGGATATATAAAATTTATTTGAACAATGATAAAATTTTGACAGCATCATAATCATATCATAAGGAAGATAGTATTTTCCATCTGCCCCCAAATTTAAAATTTAAAAAATTTAAACTTTTCAACTTAATTACACCAAAAACATTTAAAAGCTCCTTATTACACATTTTGTGTAAATAATATACAACTACTTAAATAATTTTATTTAAAAATCTTTTTAAAGTCCTTTTAAACATTTTAAAGTCTTTAAATACATTTTTATTTATAAAACACCTCTGGGCTTATTAAATGTTTTTTAACAGGAAAACAAAGATTTGTTCATATATTTTTCCAAAAAAAAAAAAAAATCTGTCCAATATTGTTGCCAGGATTTTCTATTACTTCCTTCTAGACCATTACAAAGCAAGGAATAACAACAGATAAAACAATCTTTTATTTTTATTTTATAAATTTAATATTTAAAATACTGACTATTGGTCTTGTACTTATTGATGTTTTGAACTTAAAATTCTTGTAAGAAATAGTTTAGATATTTTATTGTTATGGCAAAAATAGAAAACTTCCCTTTTTGGTTATATGTATTTCGTAGAAGAAATCAAAGTTCGACAAGTCGTTACCATTAAACAACAGTAACAAAAATTAGTTTCTTTAGTGATGAAAATGATGACGAAGTTATTTTTAGTAGCAGGACAAAAAACATCAAAAATCAAGGGATGTTTTAATAGTAGCCCCAGGGCATTTTTTCTTAAAACACTCGGGTAGCTGATGTTTTCTTTATTCGTAGAAAATTGTCTATATTAGTGGGAGTGTTCAATGTACTGATTTTCAAATGTATTTTTGTTTTACTTTTTTACAACCTTATTAAATATCTTTGTCGAAGAGCAAAATACTATTAAAAATATAATTTATTTACTTAAGAAATTTAATTTGTAGCCCTGAGGTTTTTTGTCTTTTTCCAAAATTTAATCTTTTTGTTAGCTGGCATTGCAGGATGCAGGGTCGTATAAGAAAAAAGTATCAGAATCAGAGAAATATTTATCAGAATCTCAGACATTTCCTATAAGAAAAATGTTTCAGAATCTGAGACTTTTTGTATAAGAAAAATGTCTAAAAATCGGAGAATTTTTCTATAAAAAAAAAGTCTCAAAATCTTGTACATTTTCTATCAGAAAAATGTCTCAGAATCTGAGACTTTTTCTATAAGAAAAATGAGACTTTTTCTATAAGAAAAATGTTTTATAATCTGAGACTTTTTCTATAAGAAAAAATGTCTCAGAATCGGAGACTTATTCTGTAAGAAAAATATCTCAAAATCTGACACTTTTTCTATAAGAAAAATTTCTCAGAATATGAGACTTTTTCTGTAAGAAAAATGTCTGAGAATCTAAAATTATTTTCTATAAGAAAATGTCTCAGAGTCTGAAACTTTTTCTATAAGAAAAATGAGAATCTGAGACTTTTTCTATAAGAGAAATGTCTTAGAATCTGACAATTTTCTATAAAAAAATGTCTCAAAATCTGAGACTTTTTCTTTAAGAAAAATGTCTCCGAATCTGAGACTTATCTATAAGAAAAATGACGCAGAATCTGAGACTTTTTTTATAAGAAAATTACGCAGAATCTGAGACTTTTTACGCAGAATCTGAGACTTTTTCTATAAGCAAAATGTCGCAGAATCTGAAACTTGTTCTTTAACAAAAATGTTTACAGAATCTGAGACATTTTTATTATAAAAACAGTCGCAGATTCTGAGACATTTTTCTTGCTGAAAAATTCTCAGATTGTGAGACATTTTGTATAAGAAATATGTCTCAGAATCTGAGACCTTTTCTATAAGTGAAGTGTCTTAAAATATGATACTTTTTCTATTAGACAAATATCCCAGAATCTAAGACTTTTTCTATAAGAAAAATATCTCAGAATCTGAGACTTTTGCTTTTAAACAAATGTCTTAAAATCGGATATTTTTTCCCCTAATGAAAAATTCTGTTTACGTCTCTGTTAAAATATAAAGCATTTTGTATTAGATTTTGCTGATATAATTAGAAATTATATAAAATATTGTTTATTTAATAATTTAATAAAAACATTCCTGTTTTTTGTGGTATATTGCAAAAAGGGATGAAGAATGTGTGTACAATATAATTTTATTAATGAAAATTTAAACAAATTCTTTTTTAAACTTGTTTTTTGTTGCTAAAAATAAATGTATAAAAAATTTCTTGGTTTTCCAGACATTGCAAATTTTCAAAATCATTGGTAAGCAACAAGAAATTGCCAAAAATAAATTTGAACTTTGAAAAGTTAATTAATTGAACATAGACAATAAACATATACAAATATTTAAGAACATTGTATTTAAGCTTCTCAAAAATGCGTGAAAGCTTTAAGATTCTTGTAAATAGCACAAGTTCGGCGAGACAGTGCTGACAGTTTTTCGAAAAATATGGGTTTTCAGGAAAACTGTAATTTTTTATCAACATGTCAATAACGGCAAGTCATTCGGAAAAGTTATTTATAAATATTATATCAATATTTTACAAACTACCATCATACCGTCCGACCGCCAATATTAAACCAACACGTCTGAAAGTAGAGATTAAATGGAGAATAACTGCATTTACAGTTTTTTTTATTTTTTGACCTGTTTCCTTTTAAAAGGACTTCAAAGTTTTAAAGGAAACATTTTGTAAAATATTTTTGATATCAAATTAAAGAAGAGGATCTTTCCTAATTTTTTCATTTTTTTATTTTGCCATATCAGGATAAAAGGATTTGAATAAAGTCATTTGAAAACTTTATCAAAATATTTTGTTATAAATTTTAGAAACGATGCAACTTTCCTCCCATTTCTGATATATAAAATAATAAAATATTAAAATTAAGAGAGATCCTCCTCTTCCATTTGCTATCACTAGTGGCATCCTAGCACAAGTACAAATATTAAAAAAATATTTAAAAAAAAAACCATACTCTAAAACTTTGGTGTCCTTTTAAAAGGAAACAGGATTACGGAATGAAAAACTGTAAATGCAGTTTTACTACATTTAATCTCTTGTTTCAAAAGTATAGTATCCAGCTCGTGTTTAACAACTTTTTTTCATTTTTGTCAAACGGTGTTACCTACGGCCATACCAAGGGAGATATTTGTGTTGACCTGGAAAAAGTTAAATTTTAATTATCTTTGTGGCACTTTTTTCCTTCATATCCGCTTAAAAAACAGTTATGATTACTAAAAAGTAGTTAACTGAATAATGCAAGAAATCACCGAAAACGTAAACTTTTGTAATTTTTTTTGTAAAACACATTTAAAAAATCAAAAATTTATTTAAAAAAAAAATTACGAATAAAAAAATTTGCTGGTGATTTTTAACTTGATAATGTTTTAAGGCTGGTGTCTAATTTTCAAAAAGTTGCAGAACGCAACCTCAGGTTGACTATATAAGCTAACAACCCAGCAAAACTTTGGTAATGGGTAGTGATTATATGACACATTACCAGGTAATGTCTATAACTTATTTGCAGCATTATTTTATGATGTCTTACCAAACATTTGTTCCACAACGTATTATTTTCAAGTGAAAAATAATACATTACTAATAATTTGCTACGTAATGCATGATTATTGGAAAAAATGTATTTGATATTTATTATTTCTAAACATTAAATCATGGATGACTTATATTTGGTTACATTATGTATTATTTGAAAGTTTGAAATAATGCATTATTTATAATTGGATGCATAATGCATTACAATAACATAAAAAATAATTATTTTATAAAAAAATGCATAAGTTTAAACTAGAGATGGGCTCACGACAGGAAATTTCTAACGACACACACTAACGAGCATATTTTATCTACTTACACTCACTTACAATCACGTGAGTAAATTTAATACAAAATTACTTTTTCACTACTCGTAACACCTTATATAGTATCATCTGGTATGCTATATTATTTCATTTCTCGTAACCTATAAAATATCATATATTTTACACCTTACTCGTATTCTCCGTTATAAATTTATGACTTATTTTGTATCTTACTGGTATTCTTTGTGATAATGTGGATGCATTACTTTGAGTCTCATCGCCTGTTAAAATCATCAATGCTGCAATGTATAAAATAAGAGATCCTATACCTTATTTTATACCTTATTTGGTAATCTAAGTTTTGCTGGGAACCTCTGAAAACGTATTTTTTACTTGATTTTGTCAAAAAATGTTCAAAGTTCTGACTACACCATTTCTACTTTTATTTTAGAAAATACAAAAAATATTTCAGAAATTTATATTTTTATATCAGAAATTTCTATTTATATTTCAGAAACATCTATATATGTTTCAGAAATTTCCAACTGTATTTAAGAAATTTCCATTTCTATTTAAAAAATTTCTAAATTATGGAAATATAAATGGATTTTCTGGAAAGAATTCAGAAAATTTTGAAATAAAAATGGAAATTTTTGAAATACAATTGGAAATTTCTAAAATATACATGAAATTTTCTTAATAGAAATTATAAAATTTTAAAATTCAAATGGAAATTTTTGAAATACAAATGGAATTTTCTGAAAATCATTTAGAAAATTTTGTAATTAAAAATTTGAAAAAATTGGAAATTTCTGTAATATTTCTTTTATATAAATATGTGCATAAATAGAAGTTGCTGAAATACAAATGGAAAATTATTTATTCTTTGAAATAACAAATAATTATTTGCTCTTTTTTAAGTAGTTGGCCTATTTATCATTCAAAATGTGTTAAAGATGTTATGATTGAAGCACTCTTTTCAGCGCCGATTAATGCGCAATAATGATGCAGTCAAATTATGTGTCTTTGTCCAAAACTCATGCTTTTTGATTCAAAAAGTAATAAAAATAATAAAAAGGAAAGCAAGTGTGAAATTTTATCACAAAATAATTTTATATTATTAGTTTTATATAAAAAATCTTAACAAAAAATTAAAAATTTTCCCCCTTACTTTTACTGCATCCTCAAGAGCGCTCTTTGGATGCGCTTCGGTATGCTATAAAAAGATGCTGTGTCGCCAAAATCTCGATTTATTTCTGCTGGGATATGTAAATATTTTACGAACTACCTTTACACCGTCCGACAGCCAATATTAAACATGAACCTTATGATATACATTAGACCGACTCACCTTATATGGGCAAAAAAAAAGTTAAAGTTGTACCCCCCTCAAAATTAACTTTGACATGTTATATGAACATTCCCAAAATATTTGGGCTCTAGCCATAATCTCCCGTGAGCTAAACCGCGTCAAAAAAGGGTCCAAAAATGGTATTTTTCATGAATAAAAAAATCAGTAAATTTTTTTTTGTCCAATGAATGACCAAATATAATAGATATTTAGGAATTCTTTGATTCTGCATTAAAACATTTTAAAAATCTAACCACAGACTCGAGATAACGAGATGTTTACGTCAGTTTTTTGATGCTTTTCAATTCGATTTTAATGAAAACTTAAATAACTTTGGTATTTTTTGTCCGATTTTCACTTATAATACATCGTTAGAAAGGTGTTGACCACCGCTTGGGATTTTAATCAAAAATTAACCCTTAACTGCACTGTCTAACTTTTTTATAATATTTACTTCGACATCATTTAAAACCGATTTATAACCACAAAAAGCATATCTTTTTTTTACATTTTTAAACAGTTTTTGTGGAAATTATTGAAAGCTAGTTGCAATACCTAAAAAAATATAATTAAATAAGGTTTTTGTTTATCTAGACGTGCTTATTAATATCAAATAATTATTACGTGTACCACATTCCCGGTCAAATTTTTTTTTCGAAATTTGTATGTGAACATTAATTTTAAAAATAAAATATAAACAAATTTTGGTCTTAATCGCATATATTCGTGCAAAAAACGCAAAAAGCTTTTTTATTTTATTTTTTTGAAGTATTTCTACTAGCTTTCAATAATTTCCGCAAAAACTTTTTTAAAAATTTTTGCCAAAATATTTTGGTCATGCATGGGTTAAATTAATTGTGGCCAAATATATTAATTAAACGTGTTTCCTGCACAAAGATATGTTTTTTGTGGCTATAAAATGTTTTTTAATGATGTCGAAGTAAATGTTATAAAAAAGTAAGACAGTACAGTTAAGGGTTAATTTTTGACTAAACTCCCAAGCGGTGGTCAACACCTTTTCAACGATGTATTAGAAGTGAAAATCGGACAAAAAATAACAAAGTTATTTAAGTTTTCAGCAAAATCGAATTGAAAAGCATCAAAAAACTGACATAAACATCTCGTTATCTCGAGTCTGTGGTTAGATTTTTAAAATGTTTTAATGCAGAATCAAAGAATTCCTAAATATCTATTATATTTGGTCATTCATTGGACAAAAAAAAATTTACTGGATTTTATATTCATGAAAAATACCATTTTTGGACCCTTTTTTGACGCGGTTTAGCTCACGGGAGATTATCGCTAGAGCCCAAATATTTTGGGAATCTTCATAAAACATGTCAAAGTTAATTTTGAGGGGGGTACATCATCAACTTTTTTTTTTGAGTCACTCTAATATACATACGTCTGAAAGTAGAGATCAAATGGAGTATAACTGCATTTACAGTTTTTCATTTCGTGATCCTGTTTCCTTTTAAAAGGACTTCAAAGTTTTAAAGGATACATTTTGTAAAGTATTTGTGATGTTAAATGTCAAATCTTTCCTAACTTTTCCATTTTTTTTTATTTCGCCATATCAGGATAAAAGGATTTGAATAAAGTCATTTGTAAACTTTATCAAAATATTTTGTTGAAAATTTTAGAAACGATGTAACTTACCTCCTATTTCCTGATATATAAAAAAAATAAAATAGAAAAATAAGGAGAGATCCTCCTCTTCCATTTGCTATCAATAGTGGCATCCTAGCACAAGTACAAATATTAAAAAAAAATATTTAAAAAAACAATCCTCTAAAACTTTGGTGTCCTTTTAAAAGGAAACAGGATTACGAAATGAAAAACTGTAAATGCAGTTTTACTACATTTAATCTCTAGTTTCAAAATTATAGTATCCAGTTCGTGTTTAACAACTTTTTTTCATTTTTTTCGAACGGTGTTACCTACGGCACATAACAAGGGAGATATTTGTGTTAACCTGGAAAAAGTTAAATTTTAAATATCTTTGGCCTTAATGTCTCATATAGCGTTAAGGTGATTAAGGTGGCCCTTGTCCCCCTCATTTCCGCTTAAAAAACTGTTATGATTACTAAAAAGTAGTTAACTGAATAATGCAAAAAAATAAACTTTTGTAAATTTTTTTGTAAAAAAAATTTGAAAATTAACTTTATAATTCTTACTACTTAGAACAGTGAATAATTATCTTTTTAGTCACGAAACAGATGTGATAATTTTTTCCGTATCAAATACAAATTTTATTTGGCAAATTTTTTGTACGTTTATGGGAGGTGAAAAATTTCCCAAAATTTTTTTTTTTTTGTTTTAAAAAAAATTGTTGATAAAAATGTATCTTTATCTTACAAAAAATTTCAGCATATATAGAGAAAGTACCAAAGTACGCTTTTTATCCTCTTTTGCTCCCTTTTAGAAAATTCAAGGAAATTTTAAAGTTCCAATTAGTGAAATGTTGATACGCTCAAAAAACACAATCTTGTCAAATTACTAAGAAAAAGTCCCGTTATCCCATTTTATCAATATTTGACAGTTTTCATTGTGTTTTAATGAAACATTTTTGATCGAAATTTAAATTTTTCTTTGTAATTTTACATTTTTTTTGCAAATGTCCAAATTTCCCAGGTAGTAGTTTTATACCCAATTCACACCTGAGGTGAAATCTCGTTCGAACGAGATTTCGATCATATGGTTGTGTATAAAATGATACAGAACATATGATCAAAATCTGGTTCGAACGAGATTTCACGTCAAGTGTGAATAGGCTTTTACAAAAAAAAATCTAGTTAAGTCACGAGAATTTCTTGTAAGTATTATCTCATCAAAAAAAGTTGTACATTTACAATTTCATTGGTAAAAAACTTGTAAAATTACAAAAAAGCTCGTAATTTTTACTAGAAATTCTCATAAAATAGGAGGTAAGACAAAATCTAGTAAAGTCGCGAAAAGTACTTAAAATTTTTATTGCGTCAAAAAAGTTCTAAATTTACAATTTTTTTGGTTAAAAGTTAGTAAGTTGTTTGTAATTTTACAAGCTTTTTACCAATTAAATTGTAATATTTACTAGGAACTCTTGTAAAATAGCAAAAAGATCGAAATTAAGTTTTCGGACACTAGATTCTATCATAAGCTAAATTCTTTGGTATCTACCCACTTCACGGTGCCCTGGATAGGATTTAAATAAAATTTTGGTGTTACTCCAATTTTTAAGTGGATTATGTTTTTAGACGATAAAAGAAAGAAAATGAGCCAAAAAAGAAAAAAAAGTACTAGGCGCTTTTTTTTTGGCGGGCAAAAAGAAGAATTTCAAAAAAACCAAAAAGAATTTATTCTTTCAAATGCGTTAAAATTTGTTTATACGCTTAAAAATTCATCACATATTTACTTATCAGTGTGATTAAAATATATATATAACTTATTTTTCCAGATATGAGACTTAAAAGAATAATTTCACTATTAATTTAAACAAAATGAAATATGTCCTTGTAAATTATTTAAAAATGTAAAATCTTAAATGTTTTCAGTGTACTACTCAGACGGACAGCAAAACACAAAGTTGCCTCACTTTAGACATTAGTGAGTCATATCATTTTAAAAGAATTTATACTTGTTTGTTAAATATGTTTTTTTAAAACTTAAGAAAAACAGAAAACGA
The DNA here is from genome assembly GCA_963921195.1 of Pegoplata infirma. Taxonomy (NCBI): domain Eukaryota; kingdom Metazoa; phylum Arthropoda; class Insecta; order Diptera; family Anthomyiidae; genus Pegoplata; species Pegoplata infirma. The sequence continues at coordinate 224,504,821 of OY992538.1, forward strand.
TAGAAAAAACCATTGCAAAATGCGTTTGCAGAGCCTAAGGAAGAGTAAAACAATATAAATAGTTTGAAAAGAGATGCAGAAAGTAGTTGGGACTATTTCTTTGTTGTCAATCTTATGGATGCACTAAATATAATTTTTTAATTTTGTTTATTTCACCAAAACTCCTTTGTAAAATTTGTTTGTATTGTTGGGGTAACTTCTCCCCTTCAAAATCTAGAAACAGGATCAATATTAAATGTGAAGTAACTGCTAAAGTTAAAATTTTCATTAAATTAAAGAAGAAATTTGATTTAGTCTCACTAAATAGTGAAATTATTCTTTTAAGTCTCATGTCCATAAGCGTAGCTAGACCATTATTCTGGGGTGGGCAAAAGCCCCCCCCCCCCCCCCACCTTCCAAAAAAAAAAAAACTTTTTTTTATTAAAAAAAATTTTAAACCAAACTAAAAAATATATAACAAGAAATCGCAAGAAACTTTTCAAATATTAAAACATTTGTCAGTTTTTAGGGCTTGGTCCATAAAATAATTAAAAATGCCTTTATCTCGAGAAGGCGATTTTATATCACTTTTCTGATGACAGATTCGTGTTTAGGATGTCAAAATAATTTAGAAAATGTACCCTAGAACTATGTGCAAAAAAAAGATTTTTGTTGAGTAGTGTAATTAGCATATTAAAATCCATATAATATGGAAATTGTAATTAAAACGTTATATTTATATTTTTTTTTTCACAAAATATCTTTTAATAATTCTTCTGAAGCTATTTTATATTTAACTATTTAATTTTTAATACTAAAAACTTCTAAATTTGAAAATCGTTCCTGAAGCATTGCAATTAGAGTTTTTCTTTTCCCGGACTTTTTCATTTCCCGGGAAAGCGGGATTCATTTTTAAATTTCCCGGGATACCGGGAATTCCCGCAAAAACTAAAAACCCAAATTTTTTGTCAAAAAATATATATGTATAAAAAACTTTTGAATGCGATAACACTATTTATAATGTTTATTAACACCATAAAAATCTTATTTAGTGCCTTAAAAAAATAAGTTTCGAGACAAAAAGAACAATTTTTGTTATACAGTTTTTATAAAAATAAAACGGTTCAAATATGTCAAAGTCTAATAAAAGTACCCAGGCAGAAAAATACAAACGGGCCAGTACAGCTAAAGTACTTTGCACGGTAGTACAAGTACTGCCAGCTTTCTTATATAAGTACTGCGTAAGTACGAGATATATAACACCGTTGCAATATAGTGCCGTAGGTTCTCAAAGCTCTGGCAAAGTACCTTAAAACCAAAAATATATTGCTGTGGCAGCGCTTCAAAAACAAAAATTGGGGTGGTTTCCCAGCATTTAAAAAAATATCTAGAGAGTTTTAGAAGAATTTGTGGTGGAATCCAATGTTTTCTTTAGAGAAGGTATTAATCTATGAACTTGAAATATATATATATTTTTTTTTTTTTTGAAGTTATACCATTGAATGGAAAACCTTTTCAATTTAATGTGTTGGCTTTTTGCTGCGATATGCCAGCCCTAGCTTACATTTAATGTTGCAAAAGTTATGTTGGTTTCTTTTCGTGTGAAAGATGTACAGTAGCGAGTCTCGAATAATTATTTTTTAAAGCTTTCGGTTAACAAATGCCACAATTAATTTTAAAGGGAAATATTATTAATAAAATTACCGATTTTTTAACTACCCAATATTGTCTTCAAAAGAAATCGGATTGTAAAATGTTTAAAATTAAGATAAAAATATTGTTATGATGAAACAATTGCTATTGCACTGTTACACAAATAATTGTAATAAAAGAATTTAATAAATAGTAAAAATATAAACTAAAAAAATATTCTAATAAAAATTGTACAAAAGTAATGCCAAAGCACTTTTAAGGTTGTAATTTGAAACGTTGGCAAAGCGCTTCAGTTTACAAAAAATAAGTGCTTTAGCAGTACTTTATTTTTTGTACCGCTGGCAATTTCTGCGTGGGTATTCTTAAGGGAATATGTTATTTTACATCGCTTTATCTGTTTTAATAATACAAATTCATCATTTATTCTAATTCATCTCAGTTCAATTTTACAATTGGTTCTCAACGCTTTGCCTCTAGAACACAATTAAACTGATTCACAGGAATTTCTCAATTATGTCTCTGAAACTGAATGTCAATGTTTCAAAGACATGAAATTATAAGAAAATTTACCCCAAAGAATTATTAAAAAAATTTAAAAATTCTGATTTCTAGAAGAAAACCTGGTTAATTTTAGAGTCATTCCTTACACAGATTTTATATCAATTTATCAATTTAAAAAGAATCATGTCCAGAGACATAAATATTTTCTATAGAAACAAACAATCATGCTGCTCATTTTTCTAATGCAGGTCTCAGAAAGAAAATTTCTTAGCTTCTGAAAAAAATTTTCAGGTTTTGATAATTATATCCTATCGAAGATTTAGATATTGTGAGACATTATCATTTCGTAAGTCTCAGATTTTATGAAATTTTTTAGCTAGGTCTTTCTTGGAATACTTTTTGGACCCACCTGGTCCATGCGTACGTTTCTGCCAACAATTATCAAGAATTTTAATAAAATCTCTAAAAAATTACATACAAAATAATAAATAAGTAGAAGTCGAAAAATCAACAATTTCAAAGAAACGAAAGTTCCCGGGAATTCCCGCTCTATTTCCCAAGATTTCGGGATCGAAAATTCACGGGACACTAATTGCAATTCGTAACCATGTTTTTATTCTACACATAGTTAAGAAACTTCTTTCACAACTAGCACTACACTCAAAAAATTATGTAGGTAAATTCCAGTGAATATTCACTTAAAACAAATGAAATTTTATTTAAAAACCATTCCACTGTTTTTTCATTTAAAATAAAAACACATTACAGTCAATTTTAAATGTTAATTTAATGACTTATATGATATTCGCATTCATTTTAACTAGTTTAATTATGTGTTTTCCCCATACAATTTAAACACATTATCTGTCAAAATAGAACGAAGTTTAATTTTGACGTTTAAATTGTATGGGGAAAACCAATGATTAAACAAGTTAAAAATGAATGCGAACACCGTTTTACCAAAACATTAAAAAACTAGTGAATATTCACTTATTTTGTATTGAAAAACAGTAAAACTATAGAAGAAATTTTTTACTGCTCCAAATGAATGTAACAGAAAATTTGTTTTTAAGACAGTAAATTATATTTTTTAAACTACAGAAATAGTAAAAAAATAAAATCCTTAATAAAATAAGTGATTTTTCTTTTAAAATAACTTTACTGATTACTTTTTAAAATAACCTACAAACAGTTAATGACATAATTTTCTTAGTGTAATAGGAAGGTTTATTGCTACTTATAAAAGTTTGGATAAATATTCCTGTCAATTTTGGATTTTAGCAAGTTAAATCAATTAAAAAAAGGAAAATTGTCTGGGGTGGGCTAAATGTAAAAATGTCTGGGGTGGGCTAAATCAGGTCTAGGGTGGGCTTTGCCCACCCCAGCCCCCCCCCTTTCTACGCCTATGCTCATGTCTGAAAAAATATGTCACAAATATATATAAATCTCACTGATAAGTGAATATGCGATGAATTTTCATCTGTATAAAAAAATGTTAATGCATTTGAAAGAATAAATTCTTTTTTCGTTTTTTGTAATTCTTCTTTTTGCCCGCCAAAAAAAAAGCGCCTAGTACTTTTTTTTCTTTTTTGGCTCATTTTCTTTCTTTTATAGTCAAAAAACATAATCCGCTTAAAAATTGGAGTAACACCAAAATTTTATTTAAATACTCTCCAGGGCACCGTGACTTTTAAAAACACTAACAAGTTTACATAACCAGTGAAGCACATTTGCAACCAAGGAACCATAAATACAAACCCTGCAGTTTAAGTCAAATGCAATAATTTCATTTTAAATCTAACAGAATATATTATCAATAAACAACCATAAATATTAAGATAATCCTCAGAACTAAGTGTATGCCTGCATTTTATTTAACCCTTTTCCACATCTCTTGCTGTTTTTACTTATTTTTCATATTTCCATTTAACCACCAAATAGTCATTATTAATTAAAACTCTTGATTCAATATTATGTATGTATGAGTTGGCAAATCTTCCGGGTTTTTTCATCTTTATCATCTTCAGCTTGTTTACCTTATAATCCTTGCAATTTTTATGCAAACTTAGCAATTTATCTTGACAAACAAGTGCAAAAATATATTTTTATCATATTTACACAGTGAATGACTCCTTAGGCCGTTTGTTGCTGGCTTGCGAAATGCAGGGGATTTTTATTAAAAGTGAACCCTATTGAAGAATATATTTGCAATGTACCGTATAGTTATAGGGATCCACACAAGTCATATTGTTTATGGGATGTTGCTTGGTATTTTTTTTTTTTTAATTTTTACTGGAAATGAGTCTGTATTTGTTATTGCAACGTTTGTGTTGTACTTTATGGAGGAACGGAATAAAAAAACAAGTAGAAAATTTGAATTCTACTCAGCCGAATCTATGAATACCCTTCATATGCTCTTTTGAAGTGAAAAAAAACAAATTTTCATCACAATTTTTTATTTTGAGTAAAATTTTTTTTAGTCCTTTTTAAAAAAAGATTCAAGTGATGAGTTTTTTATGTGTAAAAATTATTTTTTATAGTAAATATTTTTTTTTTACTTTTTGTAAAAATAAAAAAATTTTGAGCGTAAAATTTTTTGAGTATAATTTTTTTTTTTTCTATTATAAAAATTTTTTGAGTGATACAAATACTAATTAAAATATTTTTGTGGCATAACAATGTTTTTCAAAGAGTATTTAGCATGTTTTTCAACACGTGAATTCAAGGTGAAACTAATCGGAAATTCACGGTTTTGCTCATAACTTTTGAACCCCAGGGCCGATTTTTCTGAAATTCAATAACAACCTGACCAGGAAAATTAAAAATATAAATGCTAAACTTTAGGAGGATCCGATTTGCCCTTCAAGTATTAGCGTGATTTCTACAGACAGATGAACGGACATCGCCATATCAACTTAAAATCGATCAAGTATTTATGAATATATATGGGGCATTCCATGTCAAATCGGACACTTTGAAAAATTTTTTTTTTAGATTTTCCCAATTTGTTAACAGTTTTTAGTACCCTTCGAAAACTCCTTCGTGGTAAATTTTCAGATTTTTTTGATGACCCGTTCAAAAGATATCGAATTTTTAAAAATTGGTAGTTTTTTCCTTTACTCAAACTTCTTTTACTCATAACTTCTTCAATAATGGTCCAAATTTAATTTTTTTTCAAAATTTTTGTTTTTTACGTACTTTTTAAAAAAAAGTCCCAAAAAATTCTTAAAAGAGCCCTAGTATGCGATTTTTAAGTTTTAAAATTTAAATCTCATTTTTGAAAATGTTTGTACTCTTCGATTTTTTTGAAATTTTTTCGTGTAAAACTTCTATCGATTCTACAAGTTTTTTGCCCAGGAGGATCGTGGGATAACGATTATTACTATTTTTAAAAATTTTTTGAAAAAAATTTCAATGATGCGTCAAAGAGGGGTCCTTTATAAGACCGACCCCCATTAATTTTTACGTCTTAACATTTCTTTGGAACAAACTAATACCCTATCTCCAATTTCTAAGGGGGCTCCCACACAAAACGACATTTTTTTAAATTTGTTCTATCCGCTCTAACTGCCCTAATAGTGCCCTTAGAGCAACAAAATGTATGACCGACCCACAATATTTTTTTAGTCCAAACATTTTTTTCTGAACACACCTACCCTCTATCTCTAATTTTTAAGGCGGTCCCCATACAATTTTTTTTATTTTTTGTAAATTTGTTTTATTTAATCAGCTTCTACCGGTCCAATGGTGCGCCCGAGAGGGGTCATTAGTGAGACCGACCCCCATTTATTTTTACCCTTCAACATTTTATCTCCCTAAGTAGGCTCCCATACAAAATTACATTTTTATAAAATTTGCTCCAACAGTTATTTGTATGGGAGCCAACTTAGGGAGTGGAGATATTGCGTAGGTATGTTTTGAAAAATTGTTGTAGGGTAAAAATAAATGGGGGTTGGTCTCACTAATGACCCCTCTCGGACGCACCATTGGACCGGTAGAAGCTGATTAAATAAAACAAATTTACAAAAAATAAAAACAAATGATTGGAAAATTACAATAAAATTTTTTCAAAAAAATTTTAAAAAATAGTAATAATCGTTATCCCACGATCCTCCTGGGTAAAAAATTTGTAGAATTGATACAAGTTTTACACAAAAAAATTTCAAAAAAATCGAAGAGTACAAACATTTTCAAAAATGAGATTTACAGGCCTATTCACAGTTATGACTGGTTATGACTAATATTATTATTTTCAAACTTCATATTCCCTGTGTTTGTTGTAAACACAATCATAAAAAATCTCAAAATTTAAAAATTATTTGTCAATTTTGAGACGATGTGGGTAGCAGGTCTTTATTTTTTTGAAATTTTCAAACAAAATTTGAATTTTTTTATGATTGTTTACAACAACCACATGAAAAAATTGAGTTATGATTGAGTTATGACTTTTTTTGTGAATAGGCCCCTTAAATTTTAAAACTTAAAAATCGTAAACTAAAGCGCTTTTAAAAATTTTTTGGGATTTTTTTTTTTTAAAGTACGTAAAAAACAAAAATTTTGAAGAAAAAAAAATTTTAATTTGGACCATTATTGAAGAAGTTATGAGTAAAAGAATTTTGAGTAAAGGAACAAACTACCAATTTTTAAAAATTCGATATCTTTTCAACGGGTCATCAAAAAAATCTGAAAATTAACCATGAAGGAGTTATCGAAGGGTACTAAAAACGGTAAACAAATTGGGAAAATCTAAAAAAAAAAATATTCAAAGTGTCCGATTTGGCATGGAATGCCCCATATACTTTATGGGGTCCTATATACAATATTTCGACGTGTTACATGCGGAATAACAAATTTAAATATCCTCTATCACTAGTGTGAAGGGTATAAAAAACAAAAACGGTTGAAAACAAAAAAAACAAGTAGAAAAGTTAAATTCGACTTTGCCGAATCTATGAATACCCTCCACAATGCATTTTTTTAAAGAGTAGAACATTTTTTAACGTGAAAAAAATTAACAATTTTGATTAGAAATATTTTATTTTGAGTAAAAAACTCTTTTTTTGTAATTTTTTTTTTTTTTTTTTTAAAGAAAAATTTTTTTTTTTGAGTGTAAAATTTTTTTCGAGTGTAATATTTTTTTTACTGTATAAATATTTCTGAGTGAATGCACGTACGTATGTACACAAAATATTCTCATTTTTGTAAAAAAAAAAACTAAATTTTTTTTGTGTAAATTTTTTTTGAGTGTAAAATTTTTTTGAGTGTAAAATTTTTTTTGCGTGTAAAATTTTTTTCGGGTGTAATTTTTAAGTTACCAATGTTTTTAAAACTAAACAAGTTTAAAAAGCATTGCTTTAAAATTAAGCAAGTTTGAAAAGCATTGTTTAGTTACCACCAATGCTTTTAAAACTTGTAAAAACACGTGGCATTTTAGATGAAACAAATCTGAAATTCAGTGCTTTGCTTATAACTTTTGAACCACTGAACCGATTTTGCTGAAATTCAAAACCAAACAGCCTTGGGGAACGACAAATATATATGCTAAGCTTCATTTCCCTCAGAATTGTCTTTCGAAAGTTATAGTGGTTTTAATCTTGTAAATTCGAAAAATACCCTTGCCGAAATTTACTCTTTTGCTCATAACTTTTGAACCACTTGACCGATTTCGCTGGATTGCAATACCAACCTGACCCGGTAAATGGAGAACATATATGTCAAACTTCAGGAGCCTCCGTAAAGTCTTTCAAAAGTTAGCGTGTTTTCAACGGACAGACAGACAGACAGACGGACGGACGGACATCGCTAGATCGACTTCAAATCGATCAAGGATCATGAATATATATACTTTATGGGGTCTTAGACCAATATTTCGATGTGTTACAAACGGAATGACAAACTTATATATACCCTCTATCACTAGAGTGGAGGGTATAAAAATGGTTATATATAAAAAGCAAACAGTAACAGGAGCAATGGCAACAAACGGTATCGTCATTGACACAAGCTGCATAAGCAACCGAATGATTCCCAGCACCAGTAGAGAGTAGTTAAACAATTCAAACAATTTCAATGAAACATTACCAACTTCATCATCATCAGCATCACTAGCACCAGCACCGACACATTTAAACATTTATACACAGACATACCAACAAATATATATACAAATGAATATTTAAGTTAAAAATATATATATTTGTATATATAGAAGAGGATGCAACAACAGAATATCAGGAACTGGAGAATAACAAAAACAACATCAGCAGCAACAGCAATACAAATCTATCCCTGGTTGTAAGCAATGTTAAAGCGCCTCAAAGTATGCAAAGGAATGTGTTTTCAGGCATAAAAGGCATTGACATTGTAAAATGCTAAATTGAAACCGAGTCAAGTAAAAAATATTGCAAAAAAAAACAAATACACAAATAAATAAAAAATACAACTGGGAGTCAGTCGCTACGTTATAAAAAAAAATAATAATAAAAAAACAATATACAGCATTCAACCATGGTGTACAAAAGATTGAAATGTAAAATAAATAAAGGTGTAAATAAAAAATGTAAGGGATACTATGTGTACAACAACAGCCACAATAAAAAAAAATCCTAGAAAAAAAATTGACATCATATTTACAAAAAAAAAAAAAAAAAACTTTTAATTTATGTGACCAACTACTAGAAACCCCTAGTTTGTATTCGGGGAAAAAGCATTAAGCAAATCATTTTCTTTTTATAAGGGTTCAAGTTGAAAAAATGCAAAAGAAAAATTGAATTTCTAAAAATTATAGACATTTCTGGTATTTCCCATACCGGTTTCAAACACCCCAGTTAATGTCATCATCAGTAGGATTTTAAATGTCGGTTTGTCTTGTTAATGAAAACTGTTTTTTATATATGTGAATATTTATAGTTTCTACAGAATAAATTTTGACAGTTTCCAACACTACAATTCTATTTCTAGCAATCTCAACCTCACTTCATACTTTCTTTCAACTTTTTTGTCTCTTACATTATTTCGCAAGGGTTACCAACATGATCTGGAATTGCAGACACAAATTTCTTTTTAATTTCACAATTTTTTTAAGTTTTTATCGGGGTTTTTCCCAAATTTTCCTGAAGTTTTTCTGATTTTTGCTAAAAATTTTTTATGAAAAATTTCGCAAAGTTTTTTTAGATTTTTTCTATTTTTTTTATTCTTTCCTAAATTTTTTGTATTTTTTTTTTAATTTTCAGAAATGTCTATAAGAGTGCCCAGAGTAAACACAGTTTTTAACATGATAAAGTTTTGTGGCTGGTGTCCAATTTTAAAAGTGACGCAGGACGCCACACATAGGTTGATGTTCATAGAACGAGCGGCTAAAAATAGAAGAAGTTGTCGAAGGACAATGAAACTTGGCACATAGGCATTTTTTGTTTGAATCAAGAAAAAAAGCAAAAATCAAAATGATCCGCCCACTTTTACGCCCACCTCCCATACAAAGTGAAAATTAAATTTTGACCGACGGCATTGTTTTTTGGCACATATCATTTTTAAACACTCAGAATCATTTGTGTTAAATTTGAAAAATATCCGCCCACTTCCCATACAACTTGTATTAAAAAAGTGACATAACTTCCTTGATTTTTAATGTATCAACTAAATTTTCACAAAAAATAAATATTATAATTGTAGAATGGGCTCCTTAAAATATATACCTGATCCGCCCACTTTTACGCCCACCTCCTCCAATTCGTTTAAAATAAAAAATAAATCGCAGGGGCGACCTTTTTTTTGGTGGGGGGTCGGCGGAGATGGTGGGGGACACCTGTATCCCCGCTATATATGTTAACGAATTATTTGTTTATGATATTTACGCTTAAATAATAAATTTTTATCGTTACTTTTAATTAATTTCTATAACCACGCCCCCAAAAGGGGGCGGCCTGAAAAAAATCGAATTGTCTATCCCCCTTGGTCCAAGCGCAGGTCTATGAACATATATGGCATACAAATGTTACATTTGTTGAGCAAAAATTAAAAAAAAACTTGTAAAAACATCGTATTTTTCAGGGGTCGTTTTAGTTCTTCAAGGGGGAACTTTTTTCCCCCTGTTCCGATTTTGCCCATCTTCGAACTTAACCTTAACAGTAACATAAGAGATATTCTTGCCCAATTTCAGGGGTCTAGCTCTTTTTGTTTGGACTGCATCGTTATTTCTACAGACGAACGGACGGACATCGCTAAAATGTCTTAGATTCTATAATGGATCAATATTATATATACTTTGTGGGGTCCCCGACCGTTATTTCGATGTGTTACACACGGAATGATAAAGTGAGTATACCCCCATACTGTTGTTGGAGGGTATAAAAATCAGAGTTACTGAAACATGAACAAAAATTCATGTTTTGTTACTTTATTATTTTATAGTTTTTACTGTATTTTTTTGGAAATGAGCAGGTATGAGCAGCTGAATTTTTTTTTAACTTTTAGCTGAGACTTCAAGCTCTAATTTGACATCTTTCTTTAAACAGCGCTCCACAGCGCTAAAAAGATGCAGTCCACTAAAGTTGATGAACATTGAAATTTTGATGTTGTTTATATTTTGTTCTACGAAATTTTTTATATGGCACTTTTTACAACTTTTTTTAATGCAAATCTCATCCATGACAATTGTCATTTACGAAAATATACAACAAAGTCAAATGATAAGTTTACTTTGATTGTAACAAAAGATTGAATATACACCCGAGTAAAAAAAAAACTTTTTAGATCTAATTTGATCTCAAAATTGGCTGTATCAAGTTGGATCAAATATTGATCTAATTGTATTATTTTAGATACACAAATATAAAAAATTATACAATTAGATCCGAATTTTGGTCACATCCAATTAAATCCACTTGATCTTATTTTATATAAATTAATATAGATTTATATAGTTACATAAAGTCAGATATATTTATGTATAGCCTCAGATAAGAAAATGGACCCTCAATAAATCTTAGATAAAATTAGATCTGAACATATAAAAAGTCCTATATAATTTAATATCATTGTATCAAATTATATATCATTATATCAAAACTTTTTTACTAGGGCAGTAAATTTGCATGCCATTTTAAACAAGCGAACATATATGAAGTTTGATTGTATCTGTCCAAACAAATAATAAATATATCAGCCTAATATTACGGAATCATAATATTCAGAAATCTGACAACAAAATACCAAAAAATTATCCAAATCGGCGAATATGAAAAAAATTACACTCTTCAACCAATGTGCGCCACCTCATTTTGACGAATGACAAAAAAAAAAAAATATAAGGATTATTATTTTCATTTTCTTTAAATCAACTAGGTTTGTAACTTGGATAATAATTAACCTACTAGTGACTTAAAAAATTCAACAGCTGGTGAATAAAACGTAACATAACTACACTACTCTACAAAATTCAACTTTTTTAACATTATAATGAGAAACCTGCTACTCAACTGCTTCTGATTATTTCTATCAACATGTTGTGCGAGCTCTTCTCATCACAAGTAGCGTAAACAATTTATACTACATTTTACCGCAAACTGATACATAAGCTCTTTTAAATTATTTAATGTTTTTTTTACGTTATTCAAGGAAATAAACAAAAAAAAAACTATAAGAAAGTATTTTTAACTAAAAAAGGGCGTTCAGCAGAGAAAACTAATCAAAACATGCTACATCTCAACTGTTGAGTAGCAGGTTTTTTCTTCTATTCTTGTCAGGTTCTGAAACATTATTCTACAAAAAGAGCCTGAGATTAGAAAAATTAATTTTAAAATTTTGTGAGTCAATTTGCTAGATTCTGAGAATTTTTTTTTTGTAGAAAAAGTATATGTGTATAGTTTTCTGAGACACTTTTTTTAGAAAAAGTCTAAAATTCTCAAATATTTTCTGAGACATATTTCCTATTGAAAAATCTGAGAATCTAGGAAATTTTTCCTACAAAAAAGTCCGAGACTCTTAGACATTTTTCCTATAGAAAATGTCTCAGCTTCAGAGACATTTTTCCAATAGAAAAGGTCTCAGCTTCAGAGACATTTTTCCTACAGAAAAACTCCCAGATTCTGAGTCTCAGACATTTTCCTACGGACAAAGTCTTAGATTCTGAGACATATCTCAAATAGCAAAACTCTCAGAATCTAAGTTTTTTTTTAGATTCTGGGATATTTTTTGCCTTAAAATCTTTTTTCATATAGAAAAATTCTCAGATTCTAGAAAATTTTTTCTAAATAAAAACTTACAAATCTGAGACATTTTCCTTATTGAAAAAGTCTGCGATTTTTTCTAGGATTCTAAAACTTTTTCATAAAAAAATTTCAATCTTTTCCTACACTCAAAATAATAACTCTGTTAAATTACAGAAAAACTCTGCTAATTTAACAGAGTACACCATACTTTTCCAGCTAGCAACATTTCTTGGTAATTTTACTATAAAACTCTGTAAAATTATTTTTACAAATAAAAACTGTTAATTTACAGAGTTTCTAGTAAAATATTGGTTAAACAAAACACCATTTAGCAAAGAAAAACTCTGTAAATTTACATAAATTTGTAAAATGCATTTGATGCAATCAAAATTTTACAGAAAACAACTCTGTAAATTTACAGAGTTTAGTAAAAAAATACATGTTATTTTGTAAAATTTTTATAAGGTTTTTGAAAAGATTTTTTTTGGTACTTTTTAACATTTTCTCAAAAAAATACAAATAAAATGTTGGTGTTTTTAGAGAAAACTCTATTTTTAACTATGAAATTAAGATTATACATATAGAATAATTAAAAATACAGATAAAACTTAGTTTTTATAAAAAAATACAGAGTATTTCGCCTAAATCTGTATTTTAGCAGAAAACTCTGTTTATTATCTGTAAAATTAAGATTACAAAGTTAAAAGTAAAATAACAGATTAACAGATTTTTTTTTTGTCACTACAAAGTATTTTCTTTAAATCTGTATTTTGACAGAAAACTCTGTCAAATATCTGTTGAATTGAGATTACAGTCATTTAACAGAGTATTTTACAGAGTTATTATTTTGAGTGTAATAAAAAGCCTTAAATTCTGAGGCATCTTTCAAATAGAAATAATGTCAGATTCTGAGACATTAAAAACGGAGACATACTTCCTTAAAAAAGACTTATAATTGGATTCTATAGAAAAAGTCTCAGATTCTAATAAATTTTTTCGATAAAAAAATTTTCAGATTTTTCCTGAAGAAACTTTTCTTATTATTCATACAGAAAAATTTAAAGATTCCGAAACTTTTTTCCTATAAAAAAATTCAAAGATTCAAAAACATTTTTCCTATAGAAAAGTTTTGAGATTCTTTGACATTCTCATATAGCTTCCTTTTCGTTTTCTTTTTCTTTTCTACCAATTTTTTTTATTAGATTTTTTTTAATAAAAAATTCTCAGATTTTTCCTACACTCAAAATAATTACTCTGTTAAATACTCTGTAAAATGACTGTAATCTCAATTCGACAGATATTTTACAAAGTTATCTGTCGAAATACAGATTTTAAGAAAATACTTTGTTTTCTTGTGACCGAAAAACAAAATTTTATCTGTAATTTTACTTTTTACTTTGTAATCTCTATTTTATAGATAATAAGCAGAGTTTTTTTTGTTAAAATACGGATTTTAGAAAAATACTTTGTTTTATTCTCGTAACCAAAATACTAAATTTCATTTGTAATTTTACTTATTGCTCTGTAATACAGTTTTTAAATAAAAATCACTTCAAAAAACTTCCAAATATGACCGATAAACCGCTCTTTAAAAAGTGTCTTAAATTACAATAAAAACTGTTAAATTTTACGAAGATGACGTGTAAAATTGGAGTTACTCGTTATAAACTCGTAATATTCACAAAAATTAAAAAGTAAATTTACAATTTGGAAGCATTAAAATTTTAATTTTAAATATTTTTTCTTTTTAATTTTAATTAATGTTTTTGATGCAGAGAAGTTTTACTCATAAAATGGATTTAACTAAAACTTTGTAAATTTACAAAGTTTTTTTTGTAAAATTTTGAACTCATAAAATGTATTTAACTAAAACTTTGTAAATTTACAGAGTTTTTTTGGTAAAATTCTTTTTTGTTTTATCAATATTTTACAGATAATTCTGTAAATTTACAGTTTTAATTATCGAAATCATTTTACAGAGTTTTCTTCGTAAAATAACAAAAAATCTTGCTGGTTGGAAATCTATAGTATTTTCTGCTGGCTCAGCAGAGTATCTCTGTAATTTAACAGAGTCATTATTTTGAGTGTATTATAAATTCTTAGATTTATCCTTTAGAAAAATTGTTAGATTTTCCTGTAAGCAAATTGTCAGATTATTTCCATAAAAAAATTCTAAGATTTTTCTTAGAAATTTCTAAGCAAAATTCACAAATTATTCCTATCGAAAAAGTCTCAAATTTTTCTTATACAAAAATTCTCAAATTTTTTGTCTAGATTTTTCTAGATTTTAATTTTTCCTTTAGAAAAATTCGCAATTTTTTTTATGAAGAATAATTCTAACATTCCGAGACATTTTTTTTAAGTTCCTTAGACATTTTTCATAGCAAAAAATCCTCAGATTATTTCATTCTTTTTTTCACTTTCTTTTTCCCCCTATCCATTTCTTTTCTTTTTCTCTTTTTTCCTCTTTTTATACCCTCCAACTACAGTATGGGGGTATACTCACTTTGTCATTCCGTGTGTAACGCATCGAAATATCGGTCTAGGACCCCATAAAGTATATATATTATTGATCAGTGATCCATTCTAAGACATTCTAGCGATGTCCGTCTGTCCGTTGGTCCGTCCGTCTGTCCGTCTGTGGAAGACACGATACAGTCCAAAATAAAAAGGCTGGACTCCAGAAATTTGGAAAATATATGTCTTATGTTCATAGGCTGGTTAAGTTCGGAGATGGGCAAAATCGGACCAGGGGGAAAAAATCCCCCTTGATGAAGTAAACCAATCAATGAAAAAAGATAACTTTTTATAGGTTTTTTTGTATTTTTATCAAACAAAAGAAACATTTTTATGCTTGAAGAAGTTCAAAGTCTTGGACTTGGGCCCAGGGGATTTGAAAATGACTTTTTTTTTATCCGCCCCCTTTTGTGGGCGCGGATATTAGCCAATAATTTATATAATGACGAAATTGTATGTCTTTTGTACAAAAAGCATAGTAATTAAATTTGTAAACCCCCCCAAAAAAAAAAAACGCCCCTGCAATTTTTTTTAATTTTTTTTTTTAACGTTGGAGGGTATACAAGATTCGGCACAGCCGAATTTGACACTCTCACTTGTTTTCTTTCGAATTCGGTTTGGGGGGGGGGGGGTTTCCTTTTCCACCGCCCCGTGGGTTCGCGCCTGGAATAAACATTATGGGGTCCCCGACCGATATTTCAATGCGTTTTGCATGGAATGACTAATTAATATAGCGTTCTTTTTTCTAGAATTTTTTTTTTTTTTTTGAAAGAACACCTATTTTTACAGCAAAACATCGTGATTCCTTAGTTTGTGCAAGAGTACAAACTTGGCAGACATATTTCACAGACTTTTAGGGTACATTTTCTAAAGTATTTTGGGTGCCTAAACACGAATCTGTTATCAGAAAAGTTGTACCAAATCGTGTTTATGAGATATACACCTTTTAATTTTTTTTGGACCATGCCCTCATACCGAAATTTTTTTTAAATATATGAAAAGTGTATGTTAAAGTTATGTTAATTTTTTTATTCAAACTCCCAATAAAATTGCCTAACTTCGTCAAATTTAAATCAACAAACAGCAATTGTATATCAATCAAACATGATATCAACCAAACATGATATCAACCAAACATTTAGTAAAAACGGCCGCCTGTTAGTCTATAATACAAAACTTCGGTTTTGTATTCAATAAACTCAGTCAAGTAATTTTATTACAAAATTATTTTATCATGCTAACAAATAGTTGTTATGTTTGTAGAATTTCTTTGTTGAAAAAATAACATTTTTTACGTTTGTCAGATCAACAAATTGTGTTTGTTGAATTTCTTTGTTGAAAAAAAAGAATAGATTTTGTTCGTGAGAACAATCTAATTTATCAATTCTTTTTTTCAACAATCAAAATTTACAAATGTTTGTTGATATTACAAATTTCCGTATAGGAGCACTTTCAGTGAAAAAATTTATGGTATTCACAAATATGGGGGGTCAATATAACAATTCGTTATTTTTCTGTGTGTATTCAGATGAGCTTTCATTAAAATTTGAAAATATATTGTAAGTTGGTTCCATTACTCTTACAACAAATAAAAGAGGTAAAAATTATGAAAACAAAAATATGCAATGACTTTAAACAGCATGATGATGATGATTGTTTATATATACACACATACATACATACACTTTGAATTTTATTTCCATGTAAAGGTATGCATTTGAATAGTATGCAACAAAAAAAAGTAATTCCTTTCCCTGTTAGTTATTTGTTGACGGTATAAATTTGTACCCGCTTAACTTTGACGTTATGAAAACATGGCCTTTTGTAGTAAGATCTCTTCTCTACTATATTTATACTAGTATTTGTTGTTGTTATATATTAGAGTTCATGGTAAAATTTCATTTCATTCATTTCCACTTGAATTTACAATTATACATCGTACATTCATTTTCATTCATTTGAGGTTTATTTTGTTCGTTTGTAAAGTAGTATATTGTTTACCCGTTTTTCATCAGTAATTTCCCTATTTTCTGTTTGCCATGTGGTTGGTTAAAGGCTGATTTTATGTTTATGTTTTTCTTTTTTTTTTTGAATTTTTTGTAAATTTTACAAATGATTTCTTTACTTGTTTGTCGATTTTGCATTTTTGCAAACAAATGAAGCATTATAGAAAAAACATCAGCAACATTTCTATAATCACAATAACATTTCAACGTCTGTAATAAATTGCGCAGTAAAATGTTGGAATGAAATAAAAAAAAATTAAAAAAAATAAAAAAAATATTAACAAAATCAACACAATACCGGCTCGGTCGGGATATATAAAGAATACCGTGTTGTGATGTGGCAGTCTGGGCCAGGTTATAAATCATTATAGTAATAAAGAATTTAAAAGCAAACCATAAAAACCATCACAAAAAATATTGACTGCATTATTTTTTTTATTTTTTTTTGGAGCAGACACATTAAAATGATTAAAAATAATATTTTTGTCTATATTTTAATTAAAATAATTTGTTAAAGATCTTTAATTAAGTAAAGAATGTCATTAAATGCAGAAATTTGGCAAAAATGTTCAACTAAAGATTTATATTTTTAATAAAATAAAAGTCAAATTTACTTTTTTCATACAGTCTATAATATGCGTATAGAAACTATTTGAAACCAAAATTTGATCTTAAGACTATTTTATGACGACTTTTTTCATTTCATCATCAATGCTTCAGTATACGGTGCGTAATCTATATTAAATTTATTAATTATACGCACCGTATGCTGAAGTAACGATGATAAAACATATATGAAGGGCTTATTGCAAGAACTGGATAAGCAACATTTTAATTTTTCGTGTTTTTCGCCTTCTGCTGATGTTCCATTGACAGATTTTTGGCAGAAGTCTTACTTTAACCCTTTCAGACATTATTTAGAACTAGTTGAGAAAAACATTTGAAAATTTGATTGTTAGTTAATTCGAGGATGCTGATTAAGAATCTAAAGTCAGATTACATGTAAGTTCTTCCATCTGGACAAAATTCCCGGTGGGCACGTTTCGCACATTTAAATTTTAAGAAACTTAGTGTAATTAAAGTAGACAATATATATAATTAAATGAGACAAAAATAATAAAAAAAATATTTTTTTGTGATAGTTAAAAAACCAATTGCTTCTGCGTTGTACCCAAAAATAAACATAACAATTTTTTGAAATAATAAAAAATAATTGAATACCACTTAATTTAACAAAAACTAATGGAAAATTTCCAGTGTAAATCACATGTATATAAAGTTAAGTAAATTGTCTTTCGAAAACGGTACTATATGTCAAAATCGCTTCATTTGTGCCAAATCTACAAGGCTTCAAACAGAGCAAACCAAATGTCCATTATATTGCACAAAATGTCTGAAAGGTTTAACCCTTCGTATATTGTATAAGTATATTGAGAATAAAAGTTCTGCAAAAGTTCTATTTTCGACATTATTTTTAAAGTTTTAAGACAAAAGCCACCATACAGTGAAATGTTGCTTATGGAGTTTTTACAATAAGCCCTTCATATGTACATTAGAGTGTCCCTTATTTTGGAAATGTTGGAAATCTTGAGACGGTACCCGCTCATTTTTTTCCTTTTGACTTAAAAATAACTCAGGAAAAATTTTACGCCCCTAGGACCACGCCTTCCCTACGCGACGGGGCCTTAAAGAGCGGGGCCTAAAAAATCATTTTTCCATACAAACCAAAAAAATTTTTTTTTGATTTTTAATTTTTTTGTTATTAATTATTATATTACTTGGTTTGCTTATTCACGACAAAAAATTTGATTTTGGAGGGATAAGTCTTTCAGCGCTAAAAAATTTTTCGCAAAAAAAAAATTTGGGCGGCCGGGGTCCTACAGTAAAAAATTTTTAAAAAATATTTTTTTTTAGTTTTGACCAGCAACGGTTTTAGCTGCTATGTTGCTTTAAATGATATATATTCCAAAAAAAAAATTATTCATATCTGTGACATCTTTATCTTTTTCGAAAAAAAAAAAATTTGAGCCGTAGGAATCCTACGGTAAAAAATTTTTAAAAAATATTTTTTTTTAGTTTTGAAAAGCAATGGTTTTAGTTTTTATGTTGTTTTTAATGATATATATTCCAAAAAAAATATTATTCATATTTGTGACATTTTTATCGTGTATCGAAAAAAATCATCAATGCATTTTTTACCCTTTTTTAGAACACGATTAAGATGTCACAGATACAAAAAATATTTTTTTATGAATATATATCATTTAAAGCAACATAGCAGCTAAAACCGTTGCTGGTCAAAACTAAAAAAAAATATTTTTTAAAAATTTTTTACTGTAGGACCCCGGCGGCTCAAAATTTTTTTTTGCGAAAAATTTTTTAGCGCTGAAAGACTTATCCCACCAAAATCAAATTTTTTGTTGTGAATAAGCAAACCAAGTAATATAATAAATAATAACAAAAAAATTAAAAATCAAAAAAAAAATTTTTTGGTTTGTATGGAAAAATGATTTTTTAGGCCCCGCTCTTTAAGGGCCCGTCGCGTAGGGAATGCGTGGTCCTAGGGGCGTAAAATTTTTCCTGAGTTATTTTTAAGTCAAAAGGAAAAAAATGAGCGGGTACCGTCTCAAGATTTCCAACATTTCCAAAATAAGGGACACTCTAATGTACATATATCCTAAAATCAACTTAATCGAACTAAATATTCCCTAATTGTTCCAGGTTTGGAAATAGCTTTTCCTGCTCTCTCAAAGCCTTTAAATAATTTTCCTTTAAATTATATCTTTTAAATCCTGTTAAACCTTTAAATATTTGCTTCTTTAAAAAATTGTGATTAATTTTTCCACAAAGTATGTGAATTCCTTTTTAAATACACACAGTCTATCTCAGATAACCTTGACTCTTGTTTACCTTACATATCTATCTATTTGTGTTCCCTTTTTTCATACGCTTCATTTTCTATATATTTTTTTTAACTCTCAACCGCATTATTTTCCTCTTCATATATGCTAGATTAGGTTTAAGTACGAAAAAATTTCTATATAAAAGTCGCGTGTTTGTCTGCTATTTTTCCATTTATTTTTGTTGAAATATTCCTTTTTTTACTGTTAATACTGAAAAATTTTCAAGCTAAATAAATTTGTGGAGTTTTATAACCAAGCAAAATTTGGTGAAAGTCATGTGGAGCTTTCACTAAAATTTTAAATTTTAAAAGCTTATTCATAAACATACAGCCTTACCACAGAAAAACAAAATAAATTTAAAATCTACTTTTAATTTTATTTCTACACAAATTGTTTTTGTTTTTAAAATCAACTTTCAAAAAATTAATGGAAAATTTGAAATTTGAAGAAAAACTTTTGTTAAAATAGACTTTTTAATTTTCTTTGGTACAGGCCATAGTTTTTTAAGATAAAAAATCTTTACAAGTAGATTAATTCTGCGAATTAAATTTGCTGATAGAATATAAATAAACTTATAATCTGTGTTAAAAAGCATTTTACTTAAAATAATTAAAATTTTTTTATTAAGTTTGATAATAATCGTGGGATATTTCTACTAAGAAAACGTTTTTCTGAAGATTTTAATATTTTAAAACATTTTAAAAGCTTTAATATGAAACACATTCAGTTTCTAACATTTAAAAGCTTTATTCAAAAGTAAATATACAGTTTTATTAATTCTTAACATCTCATTTCAAAAATTTCATTTCACAAATTCATTAAATTATTTTATATTAAAATATCAGAATTTAAAACACTTAATAATCACAATTTTAAAAGTACGTTATGATTTATTGAAAGCTTTTCAAATTTTATTAAAAACTCTTAAATTCCAGAAAGCTTTTTTTAGCAAAACATGTTAGTTTTCATTTAATTGTAAAAAGCTTTTAACAAATAAAAAGGGCTTAATTTTAGAATTAATAGTTTTGCTATTTTATGAAAGCTTTTGTGATATAATATTACTACTAATAAATTGTATTTATTTTTTATGTTTTTAAAAGCTTTCACAAAACTTAGTTATTGGGTAGCTGTTGTTAGAAGTATTTACAATTCTCAGATTTATTCCGTCTGAGCTTTTGACTATTATCAAACTGTATTTAAAATTCTATTATCAAAAAATGTAAATTTATTTTAGGCTTGAAACCTATAAATTGTTTGTTAAATGCTTTTTGGGTAAAAAATATTATCATAGATAATAATATTATCTTTGTTTGGCATTTATAGATAAAGTAATATTTTGAAGCTTTTACATGGTTTTTTGAGAAGCTTTTACAGTTTTTTAAATACCTTTTAGGAACAAAAAAACATTGACGCTTTCACATTATTGAAATTTTATAAAAAAACACATTCAAAACTTTTCAAAAAAAAAGTATTCAATTTTATTTTTAATTAACCAAATTAGCCTCTATCGTGAGTTACAAGCTTAAAAAAAAACTTTAAATCTCTTCGAAAAAATAAAAAGCACACTTTGTTTAGGCAACATTTGGGCAGCGAAAAGCTTTTACCGTTTAAACACATTTTACCAAGAGCTTGATTTTTTAAATAAATCACTTAAAAAGTTTGAAGTTTCTTAAAACTTTAAACAACAAACTAATGGATAAAGCTTACAAAGTCTAAAATTCTTTTTTAAGTAAAAAGCTCTAAATTTAATTTCATCATAAAAAGCTTTTAAGAAATAAAAAATTGCTTTTACAAAAATAAGAGATCGTTTCACTTAAAACTTTTTATAAATAAAATTATTTTTCATTAACTGAAAACTTTGTAAAATATAACTTAAGCTTTTTTTAAAAGGTTTAGGAGATTTTTTAAACCACACTCTTTTCCTTAAAAACAGTTTCAGCACATCTAAAAACGTTTGCTGGTTTACAAATTTTACCTTGTGCTGTCATTCCAATTTTCACCTCCTTTGGAATGTTTTTACCTGGGGAATATGGATGCTGTTGTTATTTTTGTGTATATATTTTTTTTTTATATTTTTGGTGGCAATTTAGCATTCGTACATACATACAATATTCAAATAAAGTTTGTTAGAGTAATTTTTTTCACCTTGAGTGTAAAATTATGTACACACAGAAAACAAATTTGTTACTTTGCAACTGAAAGTTAGTTCATGCAACAAAAATTAAATTAATACAATTGAAAACAGGTTGTCACAATTGAATATTGGTAGTCACAACTAAATTTGGTTGATATATTTGGCTTTCAATTGAACCAAACACAAAATTCGATTGCCACAGACGAAAATGCGTATTAGCAGAAATCGATGTTTGGGTTGATATAACTAAAAATTTAGTTGCACGCATAGAACCTATGCGATTAAGGCAACCATAATTTAAGACTGTCATATTATGATCATATCATAACTTCTTTGTAGCAACCATAACATTTTTTGCACCAATCATTATATGATCCTAAACAATCGCAAAATTATATTTAGGACCATATTATGATTGTAAAAAATAAATATGATTGCTACCAACATATTCTGATATAATTTTTAATCATAATATGACGCTCTGAAATTGTGGTTGTTACAATCATTCCTCTTCTCTGACAATGAGTGTGGAAATTAATTTTTCTGCGTGTATTGTTTTGTATTGTTTTGTGCTTTTTATTTAATCTACTACTGTTTTGTATATGACTTTTTGGTGAGACTTTGATAATTTAAAGGGTTTTTTTTTGCCCTTTGAAGAAAAAGTTCAAGGATAATTATAGATTTCTTTTAACAAGGATAAGATTAAGGGTTTTTATTTTGAGGATTTTTATAAAAGACTGAGTCAGAAATTTTTAAAATATTTAGAAACATTTTTTTATAAAAAGAAATATTTAATTAGGGTTTTTGAACTTGAGCAAAATATTTTAAATTTGCAGATATTTTGTTAAAGAGAATTGAAGATCTGGTATGTAACTTAAATTTGGTTAAACTTCAATTTCCGTCTTGAGAAATGACAGCAGTAATTAAAAAATAGTTAGAAATCAGTGATAGCTTTATGTGAAAAACTCGATTTATGGGTGATCTCAAATTTTTATTGTTTGTTATACCCTCCAACAATTGCTCGTTGTAGAGGTCCAACAATAGCTACACGTTTTTCATTCCATTTGTAACTTATTGAAGCATCGGTCTTGACCTAGACCTTATGGAGTATAATAAAGTATAATGATTTCATTATAGTCATGATTTTTTACCAATTTTAAGTCGATATGAAAATCAAAATCCTTTAGTATTTATAACACCGTCCGACAGTCAATATTAAACATGAACTAGATGATATACGTCTCAAAGTAGAGATCAAACGGAGTAAAACGGCATTTACAGTTTTTCATTTCGTGATCTTGTTTCCTTTTTTTTTTTTCGTAAAATATTTTTGAAAAATTTGTAAAATATTTTTGAAAAATTTGTAAAATATTTTTGAAAAATTTGGTGATGTCAAATGAAAGAGAAGGATCTCCCCTAATTTTTACATTTTTTAGTTTGCCATATCAGAATAAAAGGATGTAAACAAAGTCATTTGAAAACTTTATCAAAATATTTTGTTGAAAATGTTGAATGATATTGAAGGATAAATTTTTGAAAGGACGTAACTTATCTCCTTTTTCCTGATATGTAAAAATAATAAAATAGGAAAATAAGAGGAGATCCTCCTCTTTGATTTGCTATCACTGGCATCCTAGGACAAGTACAAATTTTAAAAAAAAATTTTAAAAACTTTAATCCTCTAAAACTTTGAAGTCATTTTAAAAGGAAACAGGATCGCGAGAAGAAAAACTGTAAATGCAGTTTTACTACATTTAGTCTCTATTTTTAAACGTATTCATTTTTGTCGGACGGTGTAATTTTTTATAATTTGTTTAAAAATTTGTATATTCTTTTCAATATCAGAGATTTTCTAAAAGTTATGAGTGATTTATATAAAAAATCTATATATGAGTGATCCCAAATTTTTGATATTTTCGCTAAAAATACAGATTTTCTGTTTGTGTTTTTCTGATTGAAGAAGAAAATTGTGTCTTCTAAAGATTAAATTAAATGTGGATTTACCCTAGACCATGGTTTCTGTAGCCACTACAGAAACCATTGGTAGAAAAATTCTTTATATGTTTTTTTATCAACCGACTAGCCTGACATGAGCTTCGAACCTGTGTCGTTAAATCACTCATGTTTTGTAAGCCGAAGACATAACCACTAGGCTATACTCGGTGTACAAACATCAGTGACTAAACGTCGCACAGAGGGGTGAAATGCATCCCAAGTGGCGATTAATTCAATAGATGAACATTAACTTTCACAACCGTGTTTCGTACCAGGTTTAAGTAGATAAAATTCAACATCAATAATGGCAAAAAACAAAGTTCTAAGTTGTATACTTTATTTGCAGTGTGTGTTTAAAGTTCAATTATTTTTATTATTTTTGCGCGCATTGATTTAAGGTGAAAATTTTGATATTTCAAGTAATTATATTTTGTATAAAGACTTCTAAAATTGAAAGCTTCATAATGGATCAGTCTACTTTAGGTATTTGAGCATATAAAAAAAATTTTTTGGTTTAGATAAATGTTTTGGAAATATTAAAAAAAAAAATAATAAAAATGCTCTAAAAATAGGGTATTTTTGATATAAATATTGAGTTTCAACAACTTTGTCTGTGAAAGAGTGAAAATCCGCCTATATGGTCTTTAAATATTTGATTTCATCTAATAAATCCCTGAATGTCCGTTTGCGGTTTTTTGCGGTTTTTGACTTATCAATTTTTTTGTGAAAGAACTCCAGTTGCTAAAAATCTATTTGAAAAAAAAGACTAAAAATCAAGTTGTTTTCATAATATTTTGTCCTTATATTCCGTATGGTAGTTGTAACTGCAGCTCATGAGTGTAATGTTTATAAGAGATGAGTGCGTGAGTTATTTTAAATCACGCACACGCACGCCCGCCCCCTTTTTGGGGCGTGGTTATAAAAAAATATGTAATAATAATGCAATTGTATTACTTAAGTGCAAAAACTAATAAAAATTAATTTGCAATGATAAATCGCAAGGGTGAAAGTGCCCCCTACGTACCCCTCCGAGCCCCTATCAAAAATGCCCCCCAAATTTTTTTGTAGTTTTGTAACGTTTTGGATGGTATAGAAGATTCGGCACATCACTCTTACTTTTTGTGTTAAAATACTCTCAACCCGGCTAAAAATAAATGTGTATGTTCATATATGACTATGTATTGATCTTTATATGATCATATATGGCATGTAAGGAAGCATATATGTGCCCATATATGCAAAAATCAATCCCATATATGAGGTCGTATGTAAACTATGTACCATATATGATATCATATATGGAACCATATATGTTGCAAATTTGAATCAGAATTACAAAAAAAAAGTTTTTTACGAATAAAATTATATTTTATTACCATCGATTAACTTATATAAACATAACTGCAATACCGGTGCATATAAATAATTTAACAACTATTGTCCTACTTGAAAAATATTCTGCTTAAAAAATTACTTTTACATAGAAAAATGTTGGAAAAGGTAAGTTTTCATTAATATATATAAAGAATTCTAAAATCATGTTTTCTTTTTTTTTTTTCAATTATAAGCATGGACATTTTATTCCAAAACAAGATGAACTGGAAATTTTCGTATTCAAAATGTCGAAAAAACAATATTCTTGAGTTCTTTGATGTTCAAGAAAATTAAACTACGCAGCTACGTTAAGCTTTCGCAACATGGTGGAGAGGGCATATGCACCACCATAATGTTATCATTTACGATTTCAATATTACAAACTTTTTACAAATCCCTTAATGTCGCCATATCAAATTGGAAATAAAAAGATCGTATAAGCAGTTTTGATACCGAGTTACGAGTTGAAGAGCTTTCCTCTTCTACTTGGAAGAGAGAACATATGCGCCACCATAACGTTATCACTACGATTTCAACACTACAAACTATTTTGAAATCCCTTACTGTCGCAAAAGCAATTTGGAAATGGAAAGAACATGTATGCAGTTTGAAGGTCGAGTTACGAGTTACAGCAACGTTCAGCTCACTCAACTTGGGGGAAAAATCATATGCACCAACATAACGTTATCACTAAGATTTCAACACTACAAACTTTTGACATCCCTTACTGTCGGAAATGAAAAGAACGTATAATCAGTTTTGATGTTGAGTTACGATTTGGAAAGGACAACGTTTTTACTAACAATCACAAGAAGACTGTCACCTTACATACATGGAAAATATTGTCGGCATGATGTAAGTATTAATAGTTTATTTATCCCTCTCCTTCAAATATCCTAAGAAACATAACCCAGTAAGATAATATACATACTACTAAATATATTGCTTTTAATAAAAGTTTTAAGTACTCATTTGCTTATTATGAGTGAAAAATTCTTTTAGTAGTATTTTTTGCTGGAATAAAAAAGAAATGTGGAATTATTTTTAATATTTTTTCACTTGAAATTCCATAAAAAGTATTCGATGGTCTTAAACATCCCATGGTCTTAACAAAATACACTCTATTAACATGTATGTATCTAAGAAGTCAATATTTAAAGGCACATGATTGTTTCTTTAAATGATATCAGTGTTATCATTAAAACCCATCAGCACCAAATGCTATTGTTGGTAATACTTAAGGGCCTGCCACAGAGTCAATTCCGTTCCAAAGTGGTTTGAAAGTTTTTCTCTAAAAACGTAAAACAAAATATTTTTTCGGAATAAATCCACTCCTATGCAATTGAATCCCACTTTGATTTTTGAAAGTGATTTCATTCCGAAAAAAAAAATATTCGTTTTGGGTTTTACGAGTAAACCACTTATTACAATTCCGAACGGAATTAAGCCTGTGACATGCCCTTTAATACAATAAAATGTCTAGAAATACCTTATTAATATTTTATATCTCTTTTTTATAGATTTTGACTTTAAATATGCTAAAATGAAGTTTATAGCATAACAAAAACGCTAAGTCTGAAGAAACTCTAATTTAACAATAACACAAGAAAACAACAAGGAAATCATCCTTCCTTTAATAAGCCATTTGCTCGCTTCTTGATATTTTAAATCCTTTACTATTTTTTTACTATCAAAATGTGTTCTAATAGGTCTATTCGATTACCCAAATTGTTTACTATTTTTTACTACAACTGGAAAGTCTTGTTTACATTTTGTATTAAAAATTTCCAGCTTTAGTAAAATGAGTAAAAAAAAATAGTAGATTGTAGTAAGGTAATCGAATAGACCTGGTATCTATAAGTTAAATTATATATTTTTATATGGTCACCAAAAATGCAAACTGAGTAAGTAAAAAATCAAAATCATCAAACTAAAGGTTTTTATTGAGATATATGAAAAACCCCATAGTGAATAAAAAAAATATTTTTTATTTTTAATTATACTTATGTACACCGTTTGCAATTCTGGTGAATATAATAATCTATTACATATAGTTTAAGATGAAAAAAATAATTAAAAATAAGAAAAAGAATGTAAAACAAATTGAAAACAAGATCATATATGATCCAATATATGATCCAATATATGACCCAATATATGATACAATATATGATCACATATATTGGATCATATATGATCGTGTCTTATATAAGCGCCAATTTTGGAATATGTTCATATATGAGACCATATTTGACACTATATATGATACTGTATATGGTCTCATATATGATATCATATATGATAATATACAACATTTTTAGCCGGGAATTTCCATATTTTTGGTATTTTGTTGTTTTTTGTTTTGTGAGAGATGAGTGCGTGAGTGATTTTGATGAAGATACACCATACATAACCTCATCAACTAGACCTTAAATTATTCTGTTCTGATCCTTTAAAAATTTTCGTCTGTAAATTTTTGAGATAAATGTTCACATTAACTGAATTAAGTGAAAAATAAAAACTTGATTAAAATTGAATTAATACTAATAAGAATACATATTTTATTTTAAGTAGATTTATTCTAGCTCGAGGTCATTATTTCATTTACCAACTAAAACTATGATATTCTCATATATTTTTTTTTTTTTTGCTAAATAATCTTGACAATGGGATCTGACAAATCCCGAAACACGTGTCGATTAAGTCTTGAAAAAAATTACCAACATAAATAAATTTAAAAACGGAAAAATTAATTTCTTGAAAATTATTCTATGAGAATATCATAGTTTTAATTAGTAAAGGAAATAATAACCTCGAGCTAGAATAAACCCACTCAAAACATAATATTTTAAAGGTCGAATAAAACAATTTTTATTTTTTAATAAAAATTAATCAGAATTTGAATACATATTTTATTTATTTTATATTTATTTACTTATTCTTTTGATGTCAAAGTTACAGCGAAAATTGTGAATTAGGCTTTTTCCGAAAAACAGAAAAAAAACTTTAACAGGTAAAAATATTTTTTCCAATTTTTCTTCTGAAATGCTGCGTTTTATTAAATTATGATTATCCATTAATAAAAAATTTTTAATCTTCTGTTTCGGGACTTTTTGAGATAAATTTGTACATTAATGAGATTTAGTGAAAAACAAAAATCGAATTTTAAATTAAAATTATACTAATAAAAACACATACGATATATTTACTTTTTTAAGTTTTTAATAGCACATAAAGTTCGCTATAATGTGCCATTTTATTTATAAATGTAAAGCTTTTTGTTCCAAAGTTACAGCAAAAATTGTGAAATAAGATATTATATCCGAAAAACAATAAAGCGCCTAACAGGTTAAAAAAATTTTTTCCAATGTTTTTTTTCGAAAATGCTGTGTTTTTATGTGTTTAAGATTACTCATCAATAAAAAATTATAATATTTTAAAATTAAGTCTTCTATGTATTAATCGCCATTTTAGG
Organism: Pegoplata infirma; assembly: GCA_963921195.1. Lineage (NCBI taxonomy): Eukaryota > Metazoa > Arthropoda > Insecta > Diptera > Anthomyiidae > Pegoplata > Pegoplata infirma. The sequence continues at coordinate 224,533,566 of OY992538.1, forward strand.
TATCATCCACCCCACTGTGCGTCGTTTGTTTTTAACTCACAGTAGGTTTCGTGTGTGACGTATGCAGAAAAGCTTTTTCTCTAACTAAAGCAATGCATTTAATCTAGACACCAACAACAATTTTCTTAATCTTTCATTTACTTTATTTTATGCAAACCTTACTATAGCGGAGAATTTTTTGTTCTTCACACTACAGTAACGCATAGTTAAAGTGAATTGCTCACACGAGCGACATTTGTCAGTATTTCTATTTACTATATTTTTTCGGCGTAAGCCAAGTACATTTAATTTGTTGTTTGTGTTTTTCTGATTGAAGAAGAAAATTGTGTCTTCTAAAGATTAAATAAAATGTGGATTTACCCTAGACCATGGTTTCTGTAGCCACTTCTACGTCATCAGTAGGCAATTACATTAAATTGATTATTTGATATTTGCTAGAAAAATTCTTTATATGTTTTTTTATCAACCGACTAGCCTGACATGAGCTTCGAACCTGTGTCGTTAAATCACTCATGTTTTGTAAGATTTTTACAGATTTTCAAAAATAAAATTAAAAGCGAATAATATAAAAAATCTCTTTTTGAATGATCCCAAATTTTTGCCATTTTTGCTAAAAAATTTTGAATTTTAAAAATTCTTTTGCTATAGTTTCTTTTTACTAATTAATGAGTGATTACATATTTTTGTCATTTAGTTTTCTAAATCCCCTCTTAGCACTATAACTTCTTGATCAAATAATGTTTGCTTAAAGATTTCGCCTATCTTGCAATTCCTTTTTTTATAAAATCAATGTCTAATTAAGAATTCGTCTTAATAAAATCTATACCTAATCACTTGATTATATTTTAAATAAATTTTTTAATGTTTGATTTTTTTTTTTTCTGTAAAAAAAATTATCTATGAAAAATTGATCTACACTTTATCAGTGTTTTCCTTTCTTCATGGCAATTTTTTTATTATTTTTTTCCAATTTTTCCTCCTTATCTAACAAGATGATTACACACTTAGTTCTAAATGCAGCAGCAATAACTGCATTAGTTAGCATCCAGCATAAGCAGCAGCAGCAGCAAACAAAAAAAAATAGCATCAATATCAGCATCTCAACAGCAAACAGTTGACCCCCTGAAGGTAAATTCACAAATCATACGCTGATTTTCAAATAATTTTTCTTTTTTTTTTATATATAAGATATGAAAAATAGAAGCATCATATAGAAATTATGCTTCTACTAACATCTACAACATCTTTCAAGTAGATACCTGCCCAACTTACCAGAGCTGAGTAGTTGATGGTGATGGATAACTTTACAAAAGAAGATTTGAATGAAAAGTATGATTAAACAAAATAAAAATTCTGTAACATTAAATCTATGAAAGCACAAAGACACCATTTCCTCAGTTAAAAAGAATTTGACAATTTAAATTTTTCATCAAAAATTATTAAAACAAGTCAAAAAATTAAATTTAACTTGGAAAAGTCAGTGAAAAAAAAAACAAGTAGAAAATTTAAATTCGACTTAACCGAATTCATGAATGCACATCGAATATATTGTCTTAGATTCGATTTCGCTCATTTACCAAGGTCACAGCTCTTTTGCAAAAGCTTGGCTTGTATTGCATCTTACTTTTCACAGACAGGTGTATCCGATCTTGCTCATTTATCAAGTTTGCAGCTCTTTTGGTTTGGATTGCGTCTTGTTTTGAACGAACAGACGGATAACAATATTGGATCGATAATATATGAACCTTAAGGGCTATTTGACCGATATCGCTCATTTATCTGAAAAAAAATTGATTTGACACGTGTACCCATACTCCAGCAAAACATTATCACGATTTAATGTTTTGGACAGACTACAACATTTGCAGGCATTTTGTCATGTTTTCAACGTTTTCAAGAAACTTCCAAAATTCTTAAGAAAATGGTGTTCCCTTTTTAAAAATAATAAAAAAAAACTTAAACCAGAAAGCAAGGCCAGAATAAAAGAACACCAGAGGATTTCCTTTTAAACATTGTTGTTATGAAAATTCTACTGTTTTGTAAGTTATTCCATTAGTAGGTAAGATGAAGTAGAGGTAGTGGTGTTAAAAGAAAATAGTCGTGTTATAACCGTGAAGTTAACACAGGCTTCTTATAATCATTTTTTTTTCGACTAATTTCTGCAGGTCAAATATGTTATATTCACACTTATCTTGAAAGAAAGATGCTAACGGTTTTATTTTTTTTTTTTTTGAGTTGTTGTTTTACAAGGAAATTTAACGGTTTGTATGGAAAATTTAACATAAAGAAAATGTTAAAACATTTAAGACGATAGTAGACGACATTTTTATACAAAAGGCTACTTTTTTTAATAATGAATAGTTTTTGGAGATTTTTTGGGAAATTTTTTTTAAACCTAAATTTTTTGAGATTTTCGAACTGTAAAAAATTAAAAATTTTCAAATATTTCATTAAAGAAATCATTGAAAATTAAAATTTTCCTAGTCACCAAAAACAAAAAGTTGGGGTTGCAGTCAATCAGTTTTTCACGGGTGCTTTGCTAGTGCTTATTAAACACTTAGTTTATTAAATTTTTTAGAAAATTTCCGTAAAAATGTAGTTCTTCTGCAATATTATTGTAAAAGTTGTAAAATAACTGTTTTTATAACTTTTGTTATAAATTTATTTAACGCATTAGTGAATAAGTGCTATATTACGGCTTAGCCAGTGCTTTGCCAGTGCTTTTACAGTGATTTAACAGTGCTTTGCCAGTGCTTTGCCAATACTTTTTTAAAAATTAAAAACAAAAATACTAAAGTTTTACTCTTTTTATTGTGAACTTAGTTTATTAAAAATCCATAATTTTATAAAAAAAAATGTTTTTTTTTTAATTAACCAAAATATGTGATCACCCAAGTGTTTTACAAAATTTGTATATAAATTACTTTAAATTAGGTTCTTTTGGAAAAAAATTTCTTTTTTTGACAAAAGTTATTTTTTTAAAATGACCAAAATTACGTTAAACTTATTTTAACTTTCCAATTTGTAGCGCCAACAAAAAATTCAGTAATTTTTGTTTCTTTAATTTTCGCGCCATCAATTTTAAATTATTTAAGGCCTACGTGAGACAATTGTGTATACAAAAAACGTATATGTCAGATTGTTTTGACATTGGTAGTATGTATTTATGTTGTTAAAAAGTGTTTAAGAAAAAAATAAGTTATATTATTTTAATTTAGATAAATTGAAAATAATTTTACACTTTAAATATTATAAATTTTTAAACAATAATAATCATAGAGGATAAACAAGTGAAAACTACTGATGAAAAATTGTAAGAAAATTGGTATTGTGAAATACAAGTAATTTTCCCATTGAAAAATTACGAAAAAATATCTTGCAATTTACAAAGATTTTTTTTTTTTTAATTTACAAAGAAATTTCTTTAAAATTTACGCCGATGTTTTTAGTTTGTTTTTTATTGAAATTTAGTGAAAATATTTTTAAAGAGGGTTTCTGTAACAGACATTTTTTTTCACCGTATAAAAATTATTTTTTTTTTATCAAACAATTTCCATTCACATTTACATTTCATATTTCAAATGACCTCAAGTTGTCTGCTGCAGTTAAATAAATATGTATCAAAATTATAGTGTTTTAGATTTAAATCATCAGCCCGTATTAAATTACAGAACATTTACCTTTTTCACTTAAGGATATTTTTTTTTTTCATTTTGCGGTTTGCTAAGAAAGGTCGTTTGCGAATTTTAACAGCTGCTTATTTATATTAAGGGCATTCAAGAATTCAGAAAAAAATAATTAGAAAACATAAAATATCAGGAAATGTAAGAAAAAACAAGTAGAAAAACTAAATTCGGCTTGGCCGAATCTATAAATACCCTGCACTATGCCTTTTTAAAGTGATAGTAAATTTTCTTATGTAAAAAACACAAGTAGAAAAGTTAATTCCGACTTGGACGAATCTATGAATTACCTCCACAATGCCCTTTTTAAGTGATAGTAAATTTGTTAACATGCAAAAAATAAATTTTTTGATTAGAAATATTTTATTTTGTGTAAAAAAACTAATTTTAGAAAAAAAAAAATAATTTACTAATTTTTTCTTTGAGTGTAAAATTTTTTTGAGTGTATTTTTTTTTGTGTTTAAAGATATTTTTGAGTGGCAAAAATACGTTGTAAATTTTTTTTGTGACTTTCTAATGTTTTTAAAACAAGTTTAACGGATTTTCAACACGTGGATTTAAGGTGAAGCGAATCTGAAATTTACGGTTTTGCTAATAACTTTTGAACCACTGAACCGATTTAGCTGAAATTCAATACGAACTAGCTCAGAGGAAAGACAAATATATATGCCAAGCAACAGCGTCCTGAGAATTGGCTTTCGAAGGTTAGGTTAGGTTGGATTGGCGTCCGCCAATTTGGCGAATTCACTCGGAGGCCATAAGGCCCATTGTGATTCCCCTAAAGTTGTCTTCCTACTCCCCTCTGATATACAAAATTCTACCTCTCAAACCACCCCGATTCTCTAAGGTATTCTGCTAGAGATGTCAATGGGACACTGTTTGGCAATCCAGGTCATCAAAAAATCGTTGTCCCAAATACTTAAGACGACGTTTCATCGGACCCGGACATCCACACAACAAGTGCTTCACTGACTCCTTCTCCTCCACTTCTCCACAACTTCTACAAAAGTCCCGATCAGAAATTCCCATACGAACGGTCAATTGGACGGTTAGCCTAATAGGCTAACCGTCCGTTTGCCAAAGGTAAGAAGGCTTTCTGTCCTCTTGGGATTGGCTTTCGAAAGTTTGCGTGTTTTTTATCTTTTAAATTCACGAAAAACCCTTGCCGAAATTCAGTCTTTTGCTCATAACTTTTGAACCACTGGACCGATTTTGCTGGAATGCAATACCAACCTGACCAAGTAAATGCCCAACATATATGCCAAATTTCAGGAGCCTCCGTGAAGTCTTTTAAAAGTTAGCGTGTTTTCAACAGACAGACGGACGGACATCGCTAGATCGTCTTAAAATCAATCGAGGATCATGAATATATGTATATACTTTATGGGGCCCTAGACCAATATTTCAAGGTGTTACAAACGGAAAGACAAACTTATATATACCCTCTATCACTAGAGTGGGGGGTATAAAAACACAAAAACCAAAAAGTGTGAATTGTATTTTGATTCTGTATAACCGTAGAATGCAAGCATTCTTATTTGTTAATTTTGCAAAATAAGTTCCTAACGTGAGTTCCCCTATTTTAACTTAAGAAATATACAAGTTTATCAAGAAAATATCTAAAGTTATAAATGTTTTAATATTGATTTTGTTATTATTTCCATTGAAATGTCTAATTGAATACAATCACATATATAAATTGTATGCAATTCCAAGAAATCGTACCAAGAAATTGCAGAGAAATATGTCAGTAATAGATAATAATAAGAAAAGTTGCTAAACGAAGTAAAATCCATTAAACACAAATATTTCTGCAATAAAATACTAGAAATTTTCCCAAAACAATTTCAATATTTCTTAAAGAAAGTAAGAGTTTTTGATGATTGGTTTTTAAAGAAAACTTTTTTTTAAGTTGAGGTTAGCATGCTGCAACTGCAGTTTTAGTAGTTTGTCTTTAAGTTATAAACACATTTCGCCAAAAAATCCTCAAATATTAATATTTTGGATTTGGAAGAGCTAATATTTTTGTTCTACTTAAAGGCTCTAAGGCTGTCAACCCTGGACACTTCAAATCAAAGCCAATTTTCACGATAATATTTTCTATAATACATATTTAATTATTTGTAAAAAAACTAATGCATATACTGAGGCAGTGATTTAAATCATATATTTTACTTTAAAAATCTTTAAACTTTTTTAATATTTTTGAAATTAAAAGATAATTGTTTTCTTATACAACTTAGACGAATAATTTTCGAAATTTTTGGAAAAAATTTTAAAAATGTCGAGAATCATACGAAATATATTTTTTTTCTATAATCCTAAAAGAATGCACTCATTTTCTACAAATCGATAAATGCAGTCTTATCGTAACAATTGGCCTTAAATTATACCACCTGTACCTTAGATTTTTGGGACACAAAGTTTAATTGATTTAACAGCATTTAAGAAAAATTTATTTTTTTTCTTCTAAAACAACATTTACTTCACAATTTTAGAAAGTGCACCTAAGTTTCCCAGTTTTACGTTGTAAATACTTTCGTTTCTTTATTTTTATTCAAAATTAGCATGTTTTGAACAAAAATACAATATGTTTTTAATCCTTATAAAACTTATAATAAAAACAAAATTCCAATTAATATTTAAGCCTTCTACAAAAAAGCCTATATGACACCTGCTATTTCACAAAATTTTAAAGTAAATTTCAATTTTTTTTTTTTTTCAAAATTTTTGTTTTTTTACTTACTTTAAAAAAAAAATCCCAAAACTTAAAAGAGCTAAAGAGAAAGCGATTTTTAAATTTTAAAATTTAAATCTCATTTTTGAAAATGTTTGTACTCTTCGATTTTTTTGAAGTTTTTTTGTGTAAAACTTCTATCGATTCTATAAATTTTTTGCCCAGGAGGATCGTGGGATAACGATTATTACTATTTTTTAAAATTTTTAGAAAAAATTTTATTGTAATTTTCCAATCTGAAAATCATTTCTACTTCTCCAATGCACAGTGGTTTCCCTTATATGGACAAGCGGTCAAAAATCAATATACTCAAAACTAAAAAAACAAGGGGCTTCAAAATTTTTCAGCACATAGTATGCCCGAAGAACTTAAAGTTTGCAAATATGTAGGAAAAAATATTAACAACTGTAGCCACAGTAGCGATTTGATCTTTGAAGGGTTAATTGGCTTAAAGATTTGTTTTAAGATTTACTTTTTATACCCTCCAACCACATTATGGGGGTATACTCACTTTGTCATTCCGTGAGTAACGCATCGAAATATCGATCTAGGACCCCATATTATTGATCAGTGATCGATTCTAAGACATTCTAGGGATGTCCGTCCGTCCGTCTGTCGGTCTGCCGCTCTGTCTGTGAAAGACACGATACAGCCCAAAATAAAAGAGATATACTCCTGAAGTTTGGCACAAATATGTCTTATGGTCATAGGCTGGTTAAGTTCGGAGATGGGCAAAATCGGACCAGGGGGAAAAAAGTTTCCCCTTGAGGAACTAAACCAACCTCTGAAAAACACCATATTTTTACATGATTTTTTGTGTTTTTGTTTAACCAATGCAACATTTTTATGCCTTAAGAAGCTCAAAGTTCTGAATTTGGACCCGGGGGATTAAAAAATATCGTTTTTTTAGCCCGCCCCCTTTTGTGGGCGTGGATTAAAAAAATTGCTAAAATAATGATAAACTTGTATTTCTTAAGTGCAAAAAGCATAAGAAAGATTTTTAAGCATATATTTCGAGGGGAAATTTGCCCCCTCTAATGACCACTGCCCACCTTCCCCCCCCCCCCCCCCCCCCTCAAAAAAAGAAAACGACCCTGGAATTTAACAGCCGAATTTAACACTCTTGTTTTTCTTGTTTTTAATACAAAAATACTTTTTTTTTTAATATTCGGCTTCGGCTTTGGTTTCGGCCAAATAGTGAAAATATTCGGCCAAAAAAAGTGTATTCTGTCGGACACTAGTAACTGTTATTGGTTGTAGATCTTAAAAATCAAAGCTAGTAGCAAATAGCTTTGCCCAGAAATGCGGAATCGTCAAAGGGCAAATTTTTTCACTAAAAAAATAAGGGGGAAGGACAATTTCTTTAAAAAAAGTGTTTTCTCTTTACTCAGAACTGTAAGCCAAATACCGTAAAATTGCAATATTAAGTTAAAAATAATAACAATTAAAAAATATTTCACTTTACTTATATTCTTAAAAAGAAATAGTACAAAACAAAATGCAATTTTTCACCATTTTTCGTTGGATGACTATGTAAACCACAACCATATGCGAAAATATGCAAAAACCCGCGGCCACAATATTTTTTAATTTAAAGAGGGGTAAAAAATCTTCAATTTGATGTATAAAAAGTGGTGGGCAGATGAGGGCCAAATAACTAAAAGTCTATGTGAAAAAGTAGTTTTTAAAAAACGTGTATTTTGAAAAGGTCAATTAAGTGTTCTTCAAGGATTTTTTAATGGGCTTATATTTTTGCAGCTTTTATTATTTAATTTGGTACAAAATAGGTTAAAATTTAATGTTTGTTGGGTTTTTGGAATCTTCTGCCACAATATCGCGAATAACTTCTTAGATAAACTAAAGTATTATTTTATGACTATGCAACCACAATATATGCAATATGAACATTCCCCCACTTCCAACGAACACAAACATCAAATCTCGTTAAAAAAATCAGAAAATTGGTTAGATTCATAAAATTTAGAGTGTTATCAATAAATTTAGTGCAATAAAGCTTAAAAAAAAAAACATAAATTTTTTTATTTTTGGCCAATGGGGGAAACCACTGTGCAATGGTGCGTCATAGAGGGGTCATTTATAAGACCCACCCCCATTAGTTTTTACGTCTTAGCATTTCTTTGGAACAAACTAATACCCTATCTCTAATTGCTAAGGGGGCTCCCACACAAAACGACATTTTTTAAAATTTGCTCCAACCGCTCTAACTGCCCTAATAGTGCCCTTAAAGCAACAAAATGTATGACCGACCCACAATATTTTTTTAGTCCAAAGATTTTCTCTGAACACACCTACCCTCTATCTCTAATTGTTAAGGCGGTCCCCATAACATTTTTTTTATTTTTTGTAAATTTGTTTTATTTAATCAGCTTCTACCGGTCCAATGGTGCGTCCGAGAGGGGTCATTAGTGAGACCGACCCCCATTTATTTTTACCCTACAACATTTTTTTAAAACATACCTAGGCCCTATCTTCACTCCCTAAGTCGGCTCCCATACAAATAACAGTTGGAGCAGATTTTATAAAAATGTAGTTTTGTATGGTAGCCTACTTAGGGAGTGGAGATAATGCGTAGGTATATTTAAAAAAAAATTTTGTAGGGTAAAAATAAATGGGGGTCGGTCTCACTAATGACCCCTCTCGGACGCACCATTGGACCGGTAGAAGCTGATTAAATAAAACAAATTTACAAAAAATAAAAAAAATTGTATGGGGACCGCCTTAACAGTTAAAGATAGAGGGTAGGTGTGTTCAGAGAAAAAATATTGTGGGTAGGTCATACATTTTGTTGCTCTAAGGGCACTATTAGGGCAGTTAGAGCGGTTGGAGAAAATTTAAAAAAATGTCGTTTTGTGTGGGAGCCCCCTTAGAAATTGGAGATAGGGTATTAGTTTGTTCCAAAGAAATGTTAAGACGTAAAAATTAATGGGGGTCGGTCTTATAAAGGACCCCTCTATGACGCACCATTCGAGCAGTAGAAATGATTTTAAGATTGGAAAATTACAACAAAATTTTTTCAAAAAATTTTAAAAAATAGTAATTATCGTTATCCCACGATCCGCCTGAGCAAAAAATTTGTAGAATCGATAGATGTTTTACACAAAAAAATTTAAAAAAAAATCGAAGAGTACAAACATTTTCAAAAATGAGATTTAAATTTTAAAACTTAAAAATCGCATACTAAACCGATTTAAAGATTTTTTTTTTTTAAAGTACGTAAAAAAACAAAAATTTTGAAAAAAAATAATTGAAATTTGGACCATTATTGAAGAAGTTATGAGTAAAAGAAATTTGAGTAAAGGAACAAACTACCAATTTTTGAAAATTCGATATCTTTTGAACGGGTTATCAAAAAAATCTGAAAACTTACCACGAAGGAGTTTTCGAAGGGTACTAAAAACTGTAAACAAATTGGGAAAATCTAAAAAAAAAAAATTTCACAGTGTCCGATTTGACATGGAATACCCCATATGTAAAATGTAAACCTTTTATAAAAAAAATTAAAAAATAACAAAATTCCAAGAAATTTTCTTAGATTTATAAAAAATTTTCCAAAAATGTCACTTAAGGCCAATTGTCACGATAAGATTTTTCTTATTATTTTTGCTACTATTTGTAAAAAACTAACAAGGGAGGTCTTGCAGAGAACAAAAAAAGTCATTATTATATAAGTCGTTAATGTACATATATACCTATGACCGCCAAAATCATGTAGTAGTATAATAATCTCTATTAAAATTAAGCTGACCTGTATTTTCGAACTTAACGAAATTCATGCTAGTTCGGCTTTTATTTGGGTTTTCTCGAAAGGCCATATTTTTCCACAAGGTAAAGTTGGCAGCTTTAAAAAGCAGATAACTCTTATTTTTCGATTTTTAAAAAACAAAAGATTTTTGAATGTAATAGCTGAAAAGTTGTATGGATCCGAAAAGGGGCCGCTAAAACATTAAAGTTCGACCCCTCCAACTTAGCGAGTTTTTTTTTATCGATCTTGTTCAAAATTGGTGCTGTAACTACTACCCAATTTCATCTTCGTGCTAGTTTGAGCCCTATCGGATGATATCGATATCAAAAGTGTGTACACTTGAAGTATTTTAACACATATTTTAAGTTTCAGACAAATCGGTGTATAATGGTTAAAAAAGTTCCCTTATCAGTGTTATCATCACAATTAACTTTCAAAAAATATAAAAAAAAGCAGTTGCCATATTGACTTCTAACAATTTATAAAATTATCATAACAATATAATTTTTGTTTGCCATTATAAATTTTAATACCACTTTATCAATATGACTAATAATAACACAATAATAGTAGTAATAATAGGTTTTAATTTTAAATTTATCATGAATAAATTTTACACAATTAATATCTAGACAAATAATGCAAAATGCATAAAACATAAAATATTTACTGACTGGAATCTAGTTTCAAAAATATTTACGACTAATAATAAAAATTATCATTTTAATTACATTTTACAAATAAAATAATAATAAAAAAAACATAAATATTATCAACATAAATTTAATATTTTTGAAAATAAAAGTAAAAACAAAATTGCATTTAAATTAAATGAGCTGGAAAATATAAAGTTATGATAAGTATTATATAGGGGAGTAGTGTTAATAAAAGTTTAGGGTAATCAATGGCGACTATGAAATGAGCTGCTTGGTAACAACTTAAAATTGTTATACCCACCAACCATAGTGTGGAGATAAATTGTCATTACTTGTGTAACGCATCGAAATATCGGTTGGGGATCCCATAAAGTATATAAAACATTAATCAGTGATCGATTCAAAGACATTCTAGAGATGTCCCTACCTCAGCCCGTCCGTCCGTCTGCAGAAACCACGATGCAGTTCGAGCCAAAAGAGCTAGACCCCTGAAGTTATGGGTTACACCGCTCAACACTCATTTTCCGATTTGAATAAATTTTAATAGTCTTTGGTCTCCTGATTCCAAATCTGTTCTTCAAATTTTCCCATCACGTCTAGATTTTTAGTTATTGACGGTTGAAAATGCGAAAAATTGCGACTTTTTCATTATTTGAAAGCCTGCAAAGCAGCCATTCAGTGGAATTCAAATCTGATTGTAATTTTCCAATCTTAAAATCATTTCTACTTCTCCAATGGTGCGTCATAGAGGGGTCATTTATAAGAGCGACCCCCATTAATTTTTACGTTTTAACATTTCTTTGGAACAAACTAATACCCTTTCTTCAATTTCAATGTAAATTTGTTTTATTTAATCAGCTTCTACCGGTCCAATGGTGCGTCCGAGAGGAGTCATTAGTGAGACCGACCCCCATTTATTTTTACCCTACAACATTTTTGTAAAACAAACATACGCACTATCTCCACTCCATAAATAGGCTCCGATACAAATAACAGTTGTAGCAAATTTTATAAAACTGTAATTTTGAATGAAAGCCATTTTGTTGCTCTAAGGGCACTATTAGGGCAGTTAGAGCAGTTGAAGCAAATTTGAAAAAATGTCGTTTTGTGTGGGAGCCCCCTTAGAAATTGGAGATAGGGTATTAGTTTGTTCCAAAGTAGTGTTAAGACGTAAAAATAATGGGGGTCGGTCTTATAAAGGACCCTCTATGACGCACCATTGGAGCAGTAGAAATGATTTTAAGATTGGAAAATTACAATAAATTTTTTTTTAAAAATATTAAAAAAATAGTAATAATCGTTATCCCACGATCCTTTTGGGCAAAAAATTTGTAGAATCGATAGATGTTTTACACAAAAAAATTTAAAAAAAATCGAAGAGTACAAACATTTTCAAAAATGAGATTTAAATTTTAAAACTTAAAAATCGCATACTAGAGTGCTTTTAAGAATTTTTTGGGATTGTTTTTTTAAAAGTACGTAAAAAAACAAAAATTTTGAAGAAGAAAAAACTAAATTTGGACCATTATTGAAGAAGTTATGAGTAAAAAATGTTTGAGTAAAGGAACAAACTACCAATTTTTAAAAATTCGATATCTTTTGAACGCGTCATCAAAAAAATCTAAAAATTTACCAAAAAATTTTATGAAAAAGTGCATAAAAGCAAAGTTGTCGGCCTTGACTCGAGCAACATTCGTGCCGAATACCCGAAAGCTCTCCGATCGTAAGTTTTCGAGATATCTTAGAAAGAATAGTGAAAATTTCATTTTTCGAAAATATTAATAGTGCTACTGCGCACCCGCCGAAAAACGGTGAAAAAATCATTGAAATTTTTTTCCAAAAACACGATCGTCTTTGTTTTTACGTCTTCTACAAGTTCCTTAATGGGCACGTGGTCGTCAGAATTTTTTAAATAGCATTTTTTTTGGTTCAAATGAAAAAAGTGAAAAATCGCCATTTTTGCTAAAAATAGCCTTTGCGCGAACTCGTACAGCTCGGAAAATACGACAGATACGAAAAAAGTGTTAAAAGAGAGTAGATGCGCAATAAGTTGGGCTACAAAGACATGAAAGCGATCCGAGCTATATTTTTCGAGTTATCGGTGAAAAGGTAATATTTAAGGGTGTCGTTTTTTGACGAAAAATGCTAAAAATAGCCAAACGAAAACTACTTATCCGATTTTCATGAGTGGCACATCGGCGGATTGGTATAAGATTAGGCTACAAATTCTTCTCGAGGCCCGAGATCGGGGGGCTTGCAGTTTCCCCAGAAAATTAAAAATAGCACTCAAAAAGGAGTTTTCGAAGGGTACTAAAAACTGTTAACAAATTGGGAAAATCTAAAAAAAAAATGTTCAAAGTGTCCGATTTGACATGGAATGCCCTATATATATATTCACAATCCTTGATCGATTTTAAGTCAATTCAGCGATGTTCGTCTGTCTGTTGAAATCATGTTTTTAGCGATAATACCGAAATAATTTAAACACCCGAAATACCAAAAGTTGCGAAATTCTCCTGATCAGATGGCTAATATTTTTTTGTATGCCCGTGTAAACATTTGTTAGATCTTATCTGATATGGTTATATCTATTCATATATGATTGTATCTGATTGCATATAATTATATCTGAAATGGCCAAAATCGAGATCTAGTTATATCTCGAATTTGGCCAACATCGGAACAAATTTGATATCTTATTATATCTGATCAGATACAATTATATACAATAAGATGCAATCATATATTATCAGATCAGATAAAATGAAATCGATTTTTATATGGTGTATTTCACACTATGTAAAATGGTATAACTTAACACCTCGTGAAAGAATGAGAAAGAAACTTGGTACGGAATGTTATTTTATCCTTCATAAGTCCAACCAAAAATGTGGGCGGTAATGCACAATGGGGAGTGGCACCTGTCATGTAACCCAAAACTTCAAATAGCTTTATTTCGGCTCTTGGTAAACATATTTAAACTAAATTTGAAATAGATGCATTTTTAACATTTTTCAGGTCATTTTGAATTATGACCAAATTTATTGTTAGTTTCAGTAAATGCAACGCGCCATTTTGTGTCAAAGTGTTGTTTCGTAGATGTTGATTTTTATTGTGTGCGTTGATTTGTAGTTGTTGGTTCTTTGTAGGGTATTTAAATATGTTTATATGGTTTTGTTAGTATTGTTAAATATAAATTCTTTTAATAATAATATTTTGAATATCATACGTGCTTGTTTACCGTAAATGTTTGTTTGCATATGGGGCATTATTTTGCAACTATCCAGCATTGTTATTACCCAAGCTGAAATTTTTCTGAACTGGAGATTGTGATGTCACAGTTTAGAGCACTATTTGGTAGTACTAGAGATGGGCGCGTGAGAAAATTTTTATTCACGTACGCTAAAGAATTCAAAATATTGCTCACGCAGGAACACGCACGACATTTTTGTCTGCTCATATTAAAGCGCGCTCACGTGAGTAACATAAATTTCTCTCACACTCACGAAAAAATCACGCTCATGAAGATTTTTTTTGTTAGTTTTTAAGGACATACACCCTAGGGCAATTATAAAAACATGTTTCATATCTCATTATATTCAAAACTTGAGATCGAAAATAGCTGTTTCTATGGTAATTCTGAGAGTTAAAATTAATCTTTCTCTTACATTTTTTTTAAAACAATTGTTTTTGAAATAATATTTCAGTTTAAAATTAATTTGATACCAGACAACTAAATCAGTAAACATATTTCTATCGAAAACTCTCTTTCGAGAAAATATTGTAGATGACAAGTTTTAAATATAAGCCCTCGATATATATTATAAATATTGAAAAATAAATGAGTTTGTTCAACTTATACAATGTACAAAGTATAATATGCATACATAAATAAAAGTAAATCCTCTCTAATTGTAAAAGTTAAACTACATGTGTGTTTGTGTAAATTATTAAATAATATAAAATGTTTTTATCTCTCTGATATTCTATTCCAAAAACAACACACATAGAGATTTTAAATAATAATGACTCTAAAATACTTAGATTAGGGGGATAACTTTTTTTAGAAAAATTTGTAAATGACTAAGTTTCTAAGAATACTGCAATATTTTATTTCGCTATTGCAAAATTAAAACTGTTTAAAAATTTTATTAAAAGTTGTACCCCTAATAAATTAGATATTGCAATTCTATATAATATAGTCAAACAAAAATGTACCAAATTTGTACGTGTTTTTTCTACAAAATATGATAATTGTATATTTGCAAAAAAAAAAACAACAATTCAGAAACAAATCGTATACAACAGCATACGGTTTAAGTAATCACCTAAAACAAACAAACTGACTAACACAAAAACCAAACAAATTTCATTACAAATACATAGACAGAGAATAGAAATGCAATTTATAATTTAAAAACTAAAAAACTACTAATGCATACAAACATGAACTAAAAACACAATTAAACAGTACACACAACAATAAACACAAGCACACATACTTATATACAAATGTGCTTTAAATACACATACACATAAACTTAACACATACCCTCAAAAATGTCACACACACACACAAAAATATTCTATGGTCTACATATTTGAATAGTTTATCAGTGTTGCCACTTAAGAAATTTGAATTTACACATGGATGCAGTCAAAATTATACATTAATATCACAGTCTTGTAGCACAAATCTTCAAATAAGTACACTCAAAAAAAAAAAACTGTAATGTTAGCAAAAAAAGCTTGTAAACCTACAAGAAAATTTGCTGATTTTGAACCCACAATTTTTTTGCTAAAGTTAGCAAAAATGTTTTGCCAATAATTAGTTAACTATTTTTTTTTTATACCCTCCAACCACAGTATGGGGGTATACTCACTTTGTCATTCCGTGTGTAACGCATCGAAATATCGGTCTAGGACCCCATAAAGTATATATATTATTGATCAGTGATCCATTCTAAGACATTCTAGCGATGTCCGTCTGTCCGTCCGTCCGTCCGTCTGTGGAAGACACGATACAGTCCAAAGTAAAAGCGCTAGACTCCTGAAATTTGGCACGAAGATGTCTCATGGTATTGGGCTGGTTAAGTTCGAACATGGGCAAAATCGGTTCAGGGGAAAAAAAGTTCCCCTCTTAAGAACTAAAAAAAACTCAAAAAAAGCCATTTTTTAAAGGCTTTTTGTAATTTTGCTTAGCAAACGAAACATTGTTATGTCAAAAGATGTTCATAGTCTTGCAGTTGGATCCAGGGAGGTTGTGTCCAACAAACTTTACCCCCCCCCCCCCAAAAAAAAAAAAGGACGCCCCTGTTTTTTTTACGTGTTGGAGGGTATAAAAGATTCGTCACAGCCGAATTTAACACTCTCACTTGTTTTTTTTAACTTAGTTCATCCACATCTGAGGACCCCATTGGGTTCGGACCTGATAGGTCCAGACCCCGATGGGCCTAGACCTAGTTGGGTTCCTTAAAAATCGTCATAGTTTTTGATCCAAAATGTGTGTCCGTTTCGCTCTACCTTGCTTAGTTTTTGAGATACGTGATTATAGGGGACCACTGGGGTCTTGGGAATTAAAAAACTCGATAACTTCAAAACTATTACTCGGAGAGCTTTTGACTATTTTGCGGTCTTGTTCTACGTGCCGAGAGCTAGGTTTTGGACTTTTTGTTGTGTCGGCAATATTTACCGAGATATGAGCATTTTAAATTTTTCGGGAATGCTAACTTTTTTGGATCCAAAGTTAGGGCCCGTTAGGGTCCACACATATGAAGAGGGCCGGCGATACTATCGAGAGCTCGAGAAACAAAAATGTCCTCCATTTTGCTCTATCTGGCTTAGTTTCCGAGATAGCGCCATTTTAAGTTTTCTGAAAATAAAAAAAAAATTACCATTTATTTTGCTAATATTAGCAAAAAATCTTGTAAAAATGTTGTCAACTCAATTTCAAATCTTAGCAAAAGAAATTAGTTCAAAGTTTGTTTAAAATTGCTAATGTGCTAAATGAAGTTTACAAGAATTTTTTGCTAACATGCTAATCTCAACTAAAAATTTGCTAAAAGTTAGCTAACTAGCATTAGCAAAAAAAAATTAGTAAATCTACTAACGTATTTTTTTGAGTGTAAGTAGTGCCAATAAAGTACCAATATTTTTGATAAAAGTAGCTAAAACAAGTAGAAAAATTAAATTCGACTTGGCCGAATCTATGAATACCCTCCACAATGCCCTTTTTAAGTTATAGTAAATTTTCTAGATGAAAAAATAACACTAATTTTTGAAAAAAAAAAATAATTTACTAAATTTTTTTTTTAGTGTAAAATTTTTTTTGAGTGTAAAATTTTTTTCGAGTGTATTTTTTTTTTCTTTTAGTGTAAACTAACTAATTTTTGAAAAAAAAAAAAAATAATAATTTACTAATTTTTTTTTTGAGTGTAAAATTTTTTTTGAGTGTAAAATTTTTTTCGAGTGTATTTTTTTTTTCTTTTAGTGTAAAAATATTTTTGAATGACAAAAATGCGATGCAAAATATTTTTGTGACTTACCAATGTTTTTAAAACATGTTTAACGGGTTTTCAACACGTGAATTTAAGGTGAGGCGAATCTGAAATTTACGGTTTTGCTAATAACTTTTGAACCACTGGACCGATTTGGCTGAAATTTAAAAAAAACCGAACCTTTAGAACGACAAATATATATGCCACACTTCAGCACCCTCAGAATTGCCGTTCGTAAGTTACCGTGTGTTTTATCTCGTAAATTCCAAAAAAACCCTTGCCGAAATTCACTCATTTGCTTATAACTTTTGAACCACTGGACCGATTTCGCTGGATTGCAATACCAACCTGACCAGGTAAATGCCCAACATATATGCCAAACTTCAGGAGCCTGCGTGAAGTCTTTCAAAAGTTAGCGTGTTTTCAACAGACAGACAGACAGACAGACAGACGGACAGACGGACGGACGGACGGACGGACGGACGGACGGACGGACATCGCTAGATCGTCTTTAAATCGATCGAGGATCATGAATATATATACTTTATGGGGTCCTAGACCAATATTTCGAGGTGTTACAAACGGAATGACAAACTTATATATACCCTCTATCACTAGAGTGGAGGGTATAATAAAACCTTTTAATAAAAGGTACCAAAAAATGTTTCGTTTATAAAAAATACCAAATTGGTACTTTTTAATAAAAGACACTATTTTGGGAAAAAAAGTTTTTATGAAAAAGTACTATTTTGTTACTTTTTATAAAAAATAAGTTTGAATAAAAAAAAATAGTATTTTAGTGTTACAATTTTGTTCCTTCTTATTAAAATGTAGGTACTATTTTGATACTTTTTTATTAATATACGTTATTTTGGTACTTTTTTATAAAAATGTGCTATTTGGTACTATTTATAAAAAAAATCTGTTGTGATATTTTTATTAAAAGGTACTATTTTAATACTTTTTGTAGTTTTTGTAAAAAATACAGTGTTGTTACTTCACATGTAATTACACATTTCACGTGTAATATTCGGCTGCATGTGTAAAATCTTCCATGTCTTATTAATGTGTAAAAATGATTTCTTAATGCAAATTTTTTTTTTCATTTTTGGAATGGCAAAATTACGGATTTTTAATAGTACCATTTTGGTACTTTTTATCCCCTTATGTTGGTACTATTTTGATACTGTTGGTACTATTTTGATACTTTTGGTACTATTTTGATACTGTTTACTAAAAAACTACATCCAGACACACAGTTTTTATAAAAAAGTATATTTTGGTACTTTTTATAAAAAAGCATTCTTTTGGTACTTTTTAAAAGAAAACATTATTTTAGTACTTTTTATAAAAAGGTCTTTTTTGGTGCAAAATAACGTACTGTTATGAATATATAAAAAATACCAAATTGCACATTTTAATAAAAAAAGGACCAAATTCAGCCTATTTTATGAACTTCAAAAATGTCACGGTCGGGAAAGTTGCCTTTTAGGGTCAAAATAATGTGTCCGGATGTAATTTTTTTAATAAAAAGTATCAAAAAAGTACATTAAAATAAAAAGTAACAACAAAGAATTTTTGGATCTGAAGTAACAAAATGGTACTTTTAAATTTCCGTAATTTTGCCATTCCAAAAATTCCCCACCCCGATTCGAAAAAAAATCTAAATTTGCTTCACCCTACTATACATACAAAAAAAATCATTTGGTACTTTTTATTTGGTTTTGGTACCCTTTATTAAAATATTTTATTTAAGCTACTTTTATCAAAAATGTCTTTTTATCAAAAATGTTAGTACTTTTTATCAAAAAGTACTATTTTGGCACTTCTTACTTATTTTAAGATTGGTGGCACAAAATTATTAAATAAAATGACTTTTCGTTCCAGATTACGTTTTTGATGATTGAATAAAGAAATTACACGTGTAATTTTAGGTTTTATGTGTAACTTTGACCATGCGGCATTTCAATTTTTTGTGGAAACATTGACTAAATAGTACTTTATTTTGCAAAAAAAAAAAAAATATAAAAAGTACCAAAATAATATTTTTCTATAAAAATTACCAATACATATAATACTTTTTTATAAAAAGATTTTTGTACTTTTTACAAAAAAGTATTATATTGGTAATTTTTATAAAAAAATATTATTTTGGTACTTTTTTATAAAAAGTATAAAAATAATACTTTTTTTATAAGAATAAATATATAATTTTTTAATAAACAGTATAAAAATAGTACTTTTTAATAAAAAGTAACAACAACGAAATTTCTGTATAAGAAGTACCAAAATGGTACTTTTAAATTTTAAAGTTCCGAACAAAGTAAAAAAAGTACTAAGTATCAAAAAAAGTACCAAACTAGGGCCTCTGTTCTATCTTTCACAACTTTTTAATTCACATGAAAATTTCCGAATCACATGAAATCAAGTTTAGTGTTTTGTTGATCACGTTTTCATTCGAAGTTGAAATCGAATAATTAAAACTTAAAAAATTATAAGGAAAAAAGTGCATTCGTTTTACTTTCACCAAATTTTATTTATGTGAACCAAAACGAAAAAGAAATTCGGATGTGAAATCTAGAACACCAAAAAAATTCGGAAATTTTCATTTTCACATTTTTTATGTGAATTACTTTTTTTGGAACAGCGGCCTAGGTTTTTTTATTAAAAGTAATTTTTTATAAAAAGTAAGAAAATAGTACTTTGAAATTTTCAAGAACTATTTTTATTAAAATAATGAAAATAAATTTCATTTAATTAAAGTGTTTCATTTTAGCCACTTTTATCAAAAATGTTGGTACTTTTTATCAAGAAGTACTATTTTGAAAAACTTACTTATGTTAAGATTTGTGCTACGAAATTGTTAAAAAAAAATAATTTTTTGCTCCAAATTACTCTTTTGATGATTGACAAAAAAGTACTTTATTTTCCACCAAAAAGAACTTTTTATTAAAAGTACTAAAATAATACTTTTCTATATAAGGTACCAATATAATACTTTATTATAAAAACTACAAAAATAATACGTTTTTTAAAAAAAAGTATCAAAATAGTACTTTTTAATATAAAGTAACAACAAAAAATTTCTGCACAAGAAGTACCAAAATGGTACTTTTTAATTTTAAAGTTCCAAAAAAAGGAAAAAAAAGTACCAAGTATCAAAAAAGTACCAAAGTAGTATTTTTTATTAAATAAAATATTAAATAAATATTAAAATGTTTTATTTTAGCCACCTTTATCAAAAATGTTGGTACCTTTTATCAAAAAGAACTATTTTGGAACTACATACTTACTTATTTTAAGATTTGTGCTACAAAATTGTTAAATGAATAATTTTATATTCCAAATTACGTTTCTGATGATTGAAATTACATTGGCTATTTTAGGTGTCATGTGTAATTTTGACTGCATCCATTTCTAGTTTCGAATTTCTTTAGTGGCAACACTGACAAAATAGTACTTTATTTTGCACCAAAAAAGACCTTTTTATAAAAAGTACCAAAATAATACTTTTTTTAGAAAAAATACCCAGAGATTTTTAATAAAAAGTACCAACAAAGTATTTTTATATAAAAAGTACCAAAATGGTGCTTTTAAATTTCCGTAATTTTGTTCCATTCCAAAAATTAAAAAAAAAAAATCGTAAAGGAAACATTTTTACACATAAATTAGACCTGGAAGCTTTTACACATGACCTAAGTACACAATGTGTAGTACACATGCAGCCGAATATTACACATTAAATGTGGAATTACACGTAAAGTGGCAACACTGCAGTTTATAATCTTTTAATTTTGATTGTATGCGTGTAAGTATGTCCGTATGTATGGGTTTGTGCATTTGTAAGTATTACATGTAAGTATGTATTTGTGTTACAATACATGCAAATGTGTTACTTTGTATTGTTATTACAATTTTGTATTTGTCAAGTGTTAGTTTTGGTATTAAGGGCACAAAATTTTGTTGTATTTAATCTAGTATTTGATATGTTTTCATTTCTGTTATTGTTGTTTATACGTATATTTTCTATTATTGGGAAATTGTATATTTTTTTTTTTTTTTTGTTTAGTTAAGTTTATACAATTTGTACATTTTACAAATTAAATGTAAATTTACTTATTGCATATTGAAAAATTTGTTTATGGACTATTCAACAAAATTTAGAAAAAAAAAAAAAAACAAAATTGCATGTATTTAGAGAATTATCGAACAATTTAAACGAAATAAGAATACAAATTGAAAAATGTTTAATGAAAATTTGTAAATTGTAATAGACAAGTAAATCTTTTGTTGGCAATGTCATTTAAATAAAATCAAGTGAGAGTGTTGTATATGGCAGTGGCGAATCTGAGATACTCTGCAAACACCTCATTTTTTGCGATACTTGTAATATGGCAACACAATTTCAAACACAAATTTCATTCTTTTTTGTGACAACAAACACAAAAGGGGACTGCTAAAAAAAATTGCATAAATTGGGAAAGCATCTGCTAACATTGAGGGACATTCTTGAGGGTTCTCTGAAAGATCTAAATGGGCAAGAAGCTGTGGTCTGGGAGTTAATCCAAGTACAACAGAGCTTGTTTTGTTTACATGGAAAAAAAGGATTCTTTCTTTTGATCATATTTTTCGGGAGGCAATATTTAAAATTTAGTTGACCAAATTTTTACAAGCTTTTTGCTAATATTAGCAAAAATAAATTGTAATTTTTTTTTTAAGAAAACTTAAAATAGCGCTACCTCGGAAATTAAGCCAGATAAAGCAAAATGGAGGCTCTCGGGCTCTCCATAGTATCACCAGTCCGCTTCACATGTGTGGACCCTAATGGGTCCTAACTTTAGATCCAAAAAAGATAGCATTCCCGAAAATTTTAAAATGCTCATATCTTGGTAAATATGTCCGACACAACAAAAAGTCCGAAAGCATTTTTGTAGCCCTCAATACGTAGAACATGACTGCAAAATAGCCAAAAGCTCTCCGAGTAATATTTTTGAAGTTATCGAGTTTTTTAATTCTCAAAACCCCAGTGATCCCCTAAAATCACGTATTTCAAAAATTAAACAAGGTAAACGGAAACAAATTTTAGATCAAAAACTATGACGATTTTTTAGGAACCTAACTAGGTCTAGGCCCATCGGGGTCCGGACCTATCGGGTCCGAACCCAATGGGGTCCTCAAATGTGTATGAACTAAGTTGAAATAAAAAAAAATTCAGTTAACTAATTTTTAGCAAAACATTTTTGCTAACTTTACCAAAAAAATTGCTAACATTAGAGTTTTTTTTTTTTTTGAGTGTAATCACGCATAAAAGGCGGATTGTAATGAAATTTTTAACACATATAGTCATAATAGAGTCGGAAACTAAAGGTTATAAAAGAGAGCGATCGGACAAAGGCGCTTAAAATAATACGACCTTGTTTTGCTATTGAACGGTATTTTTGCCTGTTCCGTAATCACGCATAAACGGCTAAACCGATTCTAATGAAATTTGTATCACAGATAGTTATAACCGAGCCGGGGACTATCTTCCGCTTTACTGATTGACACCAAACTTGGACAATAAATTAGTTTAGTCCGGAACAAGGTTTCTCTTTAGTTTAATCCCAATAGGTGGCGCTGTTGTCGCAATATTTAATTTTTTTTTACTTATGGTTCGATTTGGCTGAAATATACGCAATATATTTATTAAACAAAAACACGTTTCCAGATAAAATTTGGACCTGATAGGTGGTGCTATACCGATCGACTTAGAATCACTTTTTGAGTCGATTTAGCGATGTCCGTCCGTCTGTCCATCCGTCTGTCTATCTGTCCGTCCATGTAAACGGTGTAAACACGATACAGGTCGCAATTCTTAATCAATTAACTTGAAATTTTAAACTTAAGCCATGGACAAAGCCTATTGAAATTGGAAAAAATCGGTCCATATTTAGACCTAGCTCCCATACAAGGGTCCTCTTTAGTTTTGGCTCAAAAAAAAACAAGTGAGAGTGTTAAATTCGGCTGTGCCGAATCTTTTATACCCTCCAAAATGCAAAAAAAAATTAAAAAAAATTGTCAGGGGCGTTTGTTTTTGGGGGTGGAGGGGGGGGGGGTGATGCGGGCCAGTGGGGGACGTTGAGAGCACCTTCCCATCCCTATAAATATAACAAATGTTTCATTTATTTAACAAAAATACAAAAAAACATGTAAAAAAAGTGTATTTTTTCATAGGTTGGTTCAGTTCTCCAAGGGGGAACTTTTTCTCCCCTGGTCCGATTTTGCCCATTTCCGAACTTAACCTTCCTAGGAATATAAGACATATTCGTGCCAAACTTCGAAAGCCTAGCTCTTTTATTTTGGACTGTATCGTGTCCTCTACAGACGGACGGACGGACATCGCTAGAATGTCTTAGAATCGATCACTGATCAATAATATATATACTTTATGGGGTCCTAGACCGATATTTCCATGCGTTACACACGGAATGACAAAGTGAGTGTACCCCCATACTGTGGTTGGAGGGTATAAAAATAGCCGCATTTTAATAGGTATCTTTTCGAAATTTAGCAGGTAATCATGTTTTATCCACACAAATCACCATTCCGAATTTAAAAGAAGTCGGACCAGTTCTTCTTGTAGCCCCAATACAAACCACCTTCCCGATTTTCACATAAATCTCTCAAATTTCATGAAAATAGAAAATATTTAATTAAAATACTGTTTGTGTATGTTAAACGCGTACTTTAATAACCTTATCAAATCTGATTATCATCGGACCATTTTTGGACTTAGGTCCCATGTGAAAATATTTCCCGATATTCAGTTGAAGCGATTTATTGTCAACAAAAAGAAGCCTATTCCACTTAAATTTGATTAGTGAGTTTTTTTTACACTTATTAAAGATTTGACAAAATATAGATCTAATCAGTCCATGTTTGAACTTGGGACCAATTTTCCGGGAAACTCTGGTGTAAGGTATTATATGATCGGTCTTGACCGACTATAATTTTCTTACTTGTTTTTTTTTGTCGCTTTGTTCGGAACTTTCCGATTTTAAAGTCAAAAAAGGTACTCAACTTCATTGTCCTACAGTTCCAATATTTTAGTATCGACCCAAAAAGAACACTTTTCTGTCCCCGACGTTTTCGAAATTTAAAAAAAAAATCTAAATTTGTTCCACCCTTTTATTCAGTCATCAGTCAGTGATCATGTACAACAATTTCATTTTTTGTTTAAAATTGTGAATAGTTGACCTTTATTTTCGTAGTTTGTTGATTTAGTTCGGCATTAGGTCATGAGTTAAAAAAATTAATTAAATAAAAAATATAAAAACATATTTTATTTTAAATTTTTCTTTTATTGTCCCAATATTTCAGTCAACCTTGTTGACCATCTTCAGGGGGATCTACATGAATACAAAAATATTACACAAAATTATTTCGTGTTTTAAATGTTTTGTGTAATTTTTGTAATAAGTTTTAAGGGCATATTTTAGCATGTTTTGACATAAATTAGCAAAAACTCAACTTGAAATAAATTTGTTTCAAAAAGTAATTTAAAAAATTATTTTTAAAATAAGAAAAATAATTTTTTTTTTTAACATGATAATGTTTTTTGGCTGGTGTCTAATTTTAAAAAAGTTGCAGGACGCCACCTCAAAATAACTATTTTCATTTTCTTAAAACCAAAAATTTTAATAACTTGGGTTTGTAACTTGGATAATAATTCACCTCGTGGTGAATAAATTTCATATTTTTTTTTTTCTTTCACCAAATTTTTTTTTTTTTCATTAAATTTTTTTTTTCATCAATTTTTTCCCCCATCAAATTTTTTTTTCTATCCATCAAATTTTTTTCCATCAATTTTTTGTTTTATCAATTTTTTTTCATCAATTTTTTTTTTTCATCAAAATTTTTTTTTTCATCAATTTTTCTTTTTTTCATCAATTTTTTTCCATTAAATTTTTTTCATCAAATTTTTTTTTTATCAATTTTTTTTTTCATAAATTTTTTTTTTCATTATTTTTTTTCACAACTTTTTTTTCATCAAACTTTTTTTTTATCAAATTTTTTTCATCAATTTTTTTTTCATCAAATTTTTTTTCCATCAAATTTTTTATTATCAATTTTTTTCTCACCAAAAAAATTTTTTTTCATATTTTTTTCATCAATTTTTTTTTTACATCAAACAAACTCATCAAAAACTTTTTTTCATCAAAATTTTTTTCACCAAAAATTTTTGGTTCATTAAATTTTTTTTAACATAATTTTGTTTTTCGTAAATAAAAAATCATTTTTTTACCAAAACCACTTTTTCACCAAGTCTAAGCTTTTCGCATAAAAATTTTCCATTTGTTTATCAAATGTACATAAAACAAGTGAGAGTGTTATATTCTTTGGATCCGAATCTATTATACTCTCCAAAATGTAAAAACACTTTTTTGCACTCACTTACGAAATATACAGCTATTTTGGTATTTAAATGGGTTCGTCGACTGATAGTTCTATTTAAACTATACTATTTAAACCCAGCGTTATTTTTGTGTTTTAAAAAGTTTTTCGTATGAAAACAAGATTTTACTTAGTTACACACATTTTATTTTTAGTGCATATTTTTAGCTTTTTTATTGCATATTTTGAATTTTTTTAGCGCATTTTTTGGATTTTTAGTGCTTGAAAATCTCATCCCCATTAATTACCTACCAAATTTCCCTGCTCTTTTTCTCTCTCTGCTAACAATTTTATACACCAACAATATTTTTTTCTTTTTTTTAATAAACCATTTAACAATAATTACAAACTTTTATTTAATTTCTACTCTTATAATACCTGAAGTGCACTTGCAAATAAAATCAATAACAAGAAATTACTTAACAAACTTATTTAATAGAACCAAAAGTACTATAGTACTTGAAAACATTACGTTTTAAAATATTTACTGTACAAAATATTCATTTATAGCAACAAAAACAAAATATCTGCTATCTCTATGCTAAAGTCTATGCCATCCATGATGCAGTTAAAACAATTCAATGTTTAAAATTACTTTACGAAAAAGTCAAATATAAAAGTTAAATATTCTTGAACAACAACAAGAGCAAAAAAGAAAAAACAACTGAACTCAAAATGAGTATGGCAAAAAAAAAGGAAACCTAGAAGAGGAAGAAGTTGTTACAAGAACAAAAATAAGTATAAGAAGTGTATATAAATGATACCATAATATCATTTTGAAACTTATACTTCAATAAATTTTATATTGTGAACAACTATTGTCAATAGCTAAAGGTGGTAATATAGGGCGAGAGAGCAGAGGAGGGGGATATACTTACACAAAAATATTCTATACAGACAAAGGCAAAAAACACGAAAATACACACAGACACTTAAACACAAACACAGACAATATGATACTCTAGGTCTCTGTAAGGACTAAATGCATTTGCGTTTATTGCATTTTGTGTAAATTATACGCACAAGGATATTAAATGCAAATTTTCTTATGAAAACTATACAAGCAACAATATGGTTAGCAACAAACGAGTAACGAGACAATGCTGGCAGTTGAATGTGTTAACATTGACAACGACAGCAACGACAACAACAACAACAGCAGCAGCGGTCCTCACAGCAGTTGGGTCTACGCCCCGGGATCGACGCGGGAACCACAATCCCGCCCAAGGACTGCAAAACCTCGGACACTGGAGTCCAGCATGTAGGTACAAGGAACCCACAAATCCCATATCCCCCCCCCATTTTTCCCCACTGAACAGACAACACCGGCATGCCTGTTCAGACTAACAACTCTCCTAGCCGGTGACATAGAACAGAACCCTGGTCCAATGACCAACAGGTGTAACAGGTGTGGAAGGTCCTTCACTGGTAAGGCCAAACCCATCAGATGTGCTATGTGTGGTGACAGTGCACACCTTCGCTGCTCGGGACTGAGGAATGCCGATCTATATAGACCGGACTTCATCGGTCCCTGCTGCAGAAGGCGTCAAGCTGCCAACACACGTAGCACACCTGTGGGTGAGGCACCAGATCGGCCTTCCACACCTGGTGTCCAAGCAGGACCACACTCGACCGACTCTACCAACGAAGAACCAACCATTAGGGCCAGCCCGTTGGAACCTTCACCAGGTCTTGATTTCAAGATATTACAGTGGAATTGCAACGGGCTGAGCAGGAAGATCAAGGAAGTTACAGATTTCATGGACAAGAGACGCATCCTGATCGCGGCCCTCCAAGAAACTAAGCTGACGAGCAGGAACCCAATCTCCTGCTCGTCCAGCTATAGTATCATAAGGCAGGACCGCGAAAGGGATAAGGGCGGAGGCCTTGCTTTTCTTGTTCATGACTCTGTTAACTTCCGACCGCTGTCCATCACATCGAACGACGATCACCTGGAACTCCAGGGGATAGCCGTTCGATCAGGAGAGGATGAGATCGAAATTGTGAACGTCTACATCCCTCCAACAGCGGCCTGCCGTTCGGGATATCGTCCTTCCATTGAATTCTTAATGGAAGGCGATAGTAGGGTCATACTGGGTGACCTAAACGCTCACCATGATAGCTGGCATTCTGAGCTGGAAAATGATGCGAGGGGTAATCTCTTTGCTGACGAAATTGACAACACAAATTACTGTGTTGTCAACGAGAGACACCCTACTCGCATCACCGCAAACTGTCGCAGCTCACCAGATCTTTCGATAGTCAGCCCTGACCTTGTGGCCTTCACCACCTGGCATGCCGACATCGCCCTCAACTCTGACCACATCCCAATTACCGTCAAGATTGCAAAAAGCCCAGACTTCATATCTGCTGAAGAACGGACTTTTGTAAACTTTCGGAAATCGGATTGGGCCAGGTTTGAGGAGGTGACGGAAGCACAATTTGGTCATCTGACTCCTCCCTCAACGTCATCAGAGGGAGAACGTAATATACGAAAGATCTTGGTCGATGCGAAAAACCGCTGCATCCCGGCTGGACGCATAGCGAAAATGCGCCCAAATTTCCCACCGGAGGCATGTCGCCTAGCAGATAGGCGGGATGCCATCCGGAGGGAAAATGCAGCGGACCCTCGTTTAAGGCAACTGAGCGCCGAGATTGAGGCTCTAGTCTCTGCTCACTGCAAAGACCTGTGGTTACGGCACCTTGAAGAGTCGGATAAAGGTTCTAAGCGTCTTTGGTCGACGATAAAGAACCTTTCGAATCCCCGTAGAAGCGGAAGACCCACTCTCACTTTCGAGAGTGGCACGCCGCTTGACTCCCAAAAGTGCTGTGCTGCCTTAAACCGACAGTTTGTAGAGCATCCAGCCAGACCCAACAGGGACCAGAGAGTCATCCGAAGGAGGATCAGATCTCTACCTCACACTGAAGATGTAGAGATCACTCCGGAGGATGTCTCTAAAGCTATCAAAGAAGCGAAAGCCTCCACGGCAATAGGTCCAGATGGTCTTGCTATGATCATGCTTAAACACGTGGGGGAGAAAGGGTTGACATACATGGCAAAAACGTTTAGCCTGTGTGTTAACTCCTTGGAGATTCCAGACATGTGGAAGCTCGGGAAGATTATTCCCCTTCTCAAACCTGGGAAGCCCAATAATTTGGGGAGCTCCTACAGGCCGATAACCCTATTGTCACCAGTGGTTAAGGTCCTGGAATCTGTCCTTCTCCCTACTCTTAGGGAGAATCTCCCCATGGCGGACCACCAACATGGCTTTCGTTCTGGTCACAGTACAACAACTGCGTTGTGCGAGATCACGACAGCCATAGCCGGAGGCCTTAACAGCAAACGCCCGCACGAGAGGACCATTGTGGTCGCTCTCGATCTGTCTAAGGCCTTCGACACGGTCTGCCACACGCAGCTTCTGCAAGACCTGTATGACTCTACGCTCCCTAATGTCCACAAACGGTGGTTGGCGAATTACATGGCTGGGAGGCAGTCATATGTAGAGTTTAGAGGTTCCAGGTCGGGACTGCGGAGAAATAAGCAGGGTGTTCCACAGGGGGGTGTCCTTTCACCCATCTTGTTCAACACGTATATCTCCAAAATCCCGACCCCACCTCCAGGACTGAAATTGATATCCTACGCCGATGACTGCACAATTTTGTGCACAGGCAGGGATATCGAAGCCCTGGAGGAACAGCTTAACAGCTATCTGCCAACCCTGACGAAATTTTTGGCAGATAGGAACCTCCAGCTCTCGACACCCAAGTCGACGGCCACGCTCTTCACCACGTGGACTAAAGAGGTTAACAGGGAACTCAATGTCCACATTAGTGGGCAGAAAGTTCCCACAGTGAAACACCCCAAAATTCTTGGGGTTCACTTCGATAGCCTCTTTATGTTCGCGAGGCATTCTGAAGAGGTGACCAGGCGAGTGAAAGGGAGGAACTCCATTTTGAAAGCGCTAACGGGCAGCACCTGGGGTAAAGATAAGGAGACGATCTTGACTACGTATAAAGCCATAGGTCGTCCCCTTATCGATTATGCCTCCCCGGTATGGTCGCCGTCCGTTAGCGACACACAATGGAGAAAGCTCCAAACGGTGCAGAACACGGCCCTCAGGGTGGTAACAGGATGTCATTCCATGGCATCGGAAGACCACCTACATGAGGAGACCAAAATTCTGCCCGTTCGGAGCCATTGCTCCCTTCTCACTCGTCAATTTGTACTTGGATGTCATATGACAGGGCACCCCAACCATGCAAGCGTCGTTGGTACGTCGGCACCAGAGGTGAGACAGGTGAGGTCTGACTTACGGTCCGAGAAATCGGCCGTGGGTCACCTCATCGGTCTTGTGCAGAGTGGCGACTTAAAAGAGGCGCAGGCTCGCCTACACACGGAGATCGTCTCGGAATCCATTGGGAGGATGCGAGACAATGTTGTGTTAGGTGGCAGGCCCCCTCCCCTTTCCGAATCCGAAAAGAGCCTGCCACGTAAGGTCCGCACGACATTGTCCCAACTCAGGTCAGGTTACTCTAGGGGGTTAAATAGTTACCTGGCCAGAGTTAACCCTGACATCTCTGATGCCTGCCCTCTTTGCGGCGCTACTCCTCACAATACCATACACCTCTTCGAGTGCCCGGTTCGGCCCACGACACTCACACCTACGTCATTATGGACCAATCCAGTCGAGGCAGCTCGCTTCCTCGAACTGGAAGGGTAACCTGTTTTATGTCTCCTATCCCAACCCCTTTCCCATCCCCATCCCTAAAATATTTTTAATAATATAATAATAAATAAATAATTTAATTTACTACTAACATTTCTTCTGTATCTACATGTGAAACTCCAGTGGACGCTACAACAACAACAACAACAACAACAGCAGCAGCAACAACACTTAACATAACTACACAATACAAACAAGTAGAAGAAGTAACACCAATATATAAACTAGGGATGCCAAACGGGATTGACATTTACAAATCCCGGGATTCGGGATTTTAAAATTCTAATCCCGGGATCCCGGGATTTTTCGGGATTTTTCGGGATCCCGGGATTTTTCGGGATTTCGGGATTTATTAAAATTAAGGTTTTTTACGTAACATTTTAATATTTTTTTTATAATTAAATATTCAATTAATTCATAACCATATTTAGCACAGAAAAACCAAAAATTTAGGAACAGCTATGACCGATTTGAATAGACTCGAACGATGTGCGTCTGTGAAAGACGCGATGCGATTTAGAAAATACTTTTTTTTTCGGACGGCCTCTTTTGTAGACGTGGATATAAAATATTTGTTTAAATAATGATAAAATTGTGTTAATAAATTTTTTACAATTCCTCGCGAGGGGAAGGTGTCCCCAACGTCCTCTGCCAATACAAAATTTGTGTTAATTGTCTTATTGGTAGGCGAATAGCACTTTAACGGTTTTTTTTCCCTTTTGCGATAAATGTTTACAAATACATTTATTACGCCTAATAGTTGCCTTTTAGGGTCAATATTTATACAAAAAAATGTTGGACCTGTAGGGCTCCTTTTTAGGCAAGAAAATGTGAAAGTTTCAAAATAAGTAAAAAATGCTTTACTTTGTTCGGAATTTTCTGATTTTGAAATAAAAAAGGAACCTAAAGACATATTCCTGCAGGAACAATATTGACCCTAAATGGCATCAATTCTGACTCCGACAATTTTTAAATTCGAAAAAAGGAAGATATGCTTCACCCTTCTGTATATTAAGTAATACGACCTGAAAATTAAATTGTACTCCAAAAGAGTAAGAGAATTTAAGCCCAACATGCCTCATGTGAAAGATATTTCAAACACCTTTCAAACGTTATCCATTTTGTTACCATCGACCAACAAACACTGAAGAAATAGTCAATTTTGATTACAATATTTGACAAAAAAATCCCGAAATCCCGGGATTTTTCGGGATTTCTTAATCCCGGAAAATCCCGAAAAATCCCGGGATTGAAGAAAATAAATCCCGGGATTCGGGATTTGTCAATCCCGAAAAATCCCGGGATTTCGGGATTCGGGATTTCCCGTTTGGCATCCCTAATATAAACACACACAGACTTTAACATTTACACAGACATAACATCAATATCTGGAAGATACTTATATAAATACATACAATATGGTGACAATTGTCATAAAACCCAACAAAACGGAAATAAAACTAAAGTTCATGTATAACTATAAATATGCATGAGTGTAGAGTTGTGAGAGCAGAGATTCACAATGAAGAAAAAAATGAATAATCGTAGGTAGGTTTATCGGAATGGATATAATTCTAAAGCGTAACCAATGGATTACGATCCCTCTTAAAAACTTTCATTCAGCAGTGATCTTATTAAGGATTTGACACAACTAAGCAGGAAAATGTCAGGACTCCCATTATTCATATCTCACCGCACAGTACTACTGAATCTAAGATGCTTGTTAGGGTGGCTCGTTTTAACATGATAATGTTTTTAGGCTGGTGTCTAATTTTAAAAAAGTTCCAGGACGACACCTCAGTTTGACTATATAACAGTGTCGGGCATTTTTGTAATTCCTATTCCCGCGGGAATAGGCTAAAAAATGCTGCTTGTGCACAGCCGACACACGTACACAATACTACTACCACACAAGCATAATTTTTTTTTTTTTATCAAACTTTTTTTTTCATCAATTTTTTTCCATTAAATTTTTTTTTCATAAAATTTTTTTTTCATCAAATTTTGTTTTTTTTTCATTAATTTTTTTCATCAAATTTTTTTTTTCCATCAATTTTTTTTTTTCATCAATTTTTTTTCTCCATCAAATTTTTTTTTCCATTAAATTTTTTTTTTTTTTTTTTCATTAATTTTTTTTTTTTTTTCTTCAATTTTTTTCATCAGTTTTGGGCAAATTAACGGTTTTTTGGTCTGTTATGAAATCTTACCGATCTAGGACGTCTTTAACCCAGATTGGTGGGGGTAAAAAATGACCCCACGTGAAAAAAAACAGCATTTTTGATTAGAAATATTTTTTATTTTGTGAAAAAAAAAAATTTTATGCAATTTTTGAAAAAAAAAAAAAAATTATTTATTAAATTTTTATTTTTGGTGTAAAATTTTTTCGAGTGATTTTTTTTTTTAGTGTTTTTTTGTGCCTTGCCAATGTTTTTAAAACATGTCTAACAGGTTTTCAACACGTGAATTTAAGGTGAAGCTAATCTGAAATTCACGGTTTTGCTAATAACTTTTGAACCAATGGGCCGATTTGGCTGAAATTCGATACGAACTAGGTCAGGAAAACATGAAATATATTTGTCAAATATATTTCATTTTCATTCATTCCTCAGAATTGCCTTTCGAAAGTTAGCGCGGTTTTATTCCGTAAATTCAAGAAAACCCTTGCCGAAATTCAGTCTTTGTTCATAACTTTTGAACCAGTGAACCGATTTCGCTCGATTGCAATACCAACCTGACCAGGTAAATACCCAACACATATGCGAAACTTCAGGAGCCTCCTTCAAAAGCCTTTCAAAAGTTAGCGTGTTTTCTACAGACGGACAGACGGACGGACATCGCTAGATCGTCTTAAAATCGATCGAGGATCATGAATATATATACTTTTTGGGGTCCTAGACCAATATTTCGAGGTATTACAAACGGAATGACAAATTATATATGGGGCATTCAAATCGGGCACTTTGAATATTTTTTTTTTTAATTTTCCCAATTTCTTGACAGTTTTTAGGGTCATTAGTGAGACCGACCCACATTTATTTTCACCCTCCAACATTTTTGTAAAACATACCTACGCCCTATCTCCACTCCCTAAGTAGGCTTCCGTTCAATATTACATTTTTTTAAAATTTGCTCCAACTGTAATTTGTATGGGAGCCTACTTATGGAGTAGAGATTGGGCGAAAGTATGTTTTAAAAAAATGTCGGAGGGTAAAAAAAAAATGGGGGTCGGTCTCACTAATGACCCCTCTCGGACGCACTATTGGACCGATAGAAGCTGATTAATCAAATTTACAAAAAATAAAAAAAAATATGAAGACCGTCTTAATAGTTAAAGATAGAGGGTAGGTGTGTTCAGAGAAAATGTTTGGACTAAAAAAATATTGTGGGTCGGTCATACATTTTGTTGCTCTAAGGGCACTATTAGGGCAGTTAGAGCGGTTGGAGCAAATTGTAAAAAATGTCGTTTTGTGTGGGAGCCCCCTTAGAAATTGGAGATAGGGTATTAGTTTGTTCCAAAGAAATGTTTAAACGTAAAAATTAATGGGGGTCGGTCTTATAAATGACCCCTCTATGAACCACCATTGGAGCAGTAGCAATAATTTTAAGATTAGAAAATTACAATAAAATTTTTTCAAAACATTTAAAAAAATAGTAATAATCGTTATCCCACGATCCTACTGGGCAAAAATTTTGTAAAATCGATAGAAGTTTTAAACAAAAAAATTTCAGAAAAATCAAAGAGAACATACATTTTCAAAAATAAGATTTAAATTTTAAAACTTAAAAATCGCACACCAGAGCACTTTTTTTTGGGTTTTTTTTTTTTAAATTGCGTAAAAAAATAAAAAATTTAAAAAAAAATTTGACATTGAATGCCCCATATACAGTAAGTGCTCAGAAAAAGAATGCTTAGGAAAGAAACCGAAATTGTGTTTCATTAAAATGAACAAATTTAGGGGGTCAGACCTAAAAAAAAATCTGGGCACTCTAATATACAGGTAGGCCGTATATCAGACTTTTCCCAGCAAAAATAAATCGAGATTTTGGCGACACAGCATCATTTTATAGCATACCGAAGCGCATCCAAATAGCGCTTTTGAGGATGCACTAAAAGTAAGGGAAAACATTTTATTTTTTTGTTAGGATTGCTTGTATAAAACTTACAACATAAAATTATTTTTTAATAAAATTTCACACTTGCTTTCCTTTTTTAAAATTTTTCAAAAATTTCTATTTGTATTTCAAAATTTTCTTTTCAGAAAATTTATTTATATATATTTCTATCATTTATAAAAATTTTGAAA
Organism: Pegoplata infirma; assembly: GCA_963921195.1. Lineage (NCBI taxonomy): Eukaryota > Metazoa > Arthropoda > Insecta > Diptera > Anthomyiidae > Pegoplata > Pegoplata infirma. Next base: position 224,568,366 of record OY992538.1, read on the forward strand.
TACAAACGGAAATTTCTTAAATACAGTTGAAAATTTCTGAAATATAAGTAGATGTTTCTGAAATATAAATTGGAATTTCTGAAATATAAATGGAATAATAGTAAAAATGGTGTAGTCAGACCTTTGAACTTTTTTTTACATAAAAATCTTTAATTTTTTTTTAACAATACTACAAAATAACTTAAGAAATATTTTTATTTCGGAAATATTTAACGGATTTTCTGAACTAGTCAATTGTATTACAGATTTTCCAATTGTATTTGAAAAATAGTCAAATGTTTTTCGTCTTTATTCTGCTTAAATCAGCTCTGAAAAGATACATGAATTCACTGCATCTTTATAGTGCTTTAATCAGCGCTCTAAAGACACCTGATTTCAGTGCATCTGAAGAGCGCTTTTTATGTGTATTCAACTAGCGCCTTAGAGAATCATGCATGAATTAAGCAGTTTTGGATGCGCTCCTTGACTCGAGTTTCCTTTCCAAAAGCTGCTGCCAATTCAGCAAAATTTCTGCTGGGTTACCATGAGGATGAGTAAGCAACAGAATACTTTGTTGTATAGTGTTTTCTAGATTTAGCCGGCATATTTTGGGATCTGATCTTCAGTTGATACTGTGTCGAATAAAAAAGCCATTTACAGTCTAAATAACACCGACATACCGTTTTCTTTTTTCCCCCTTTTGTTTTGTTCCACTCACCCCCATTTTAACCATTTGAGAACCTCTGCCTCATAATCTGGAGTATGAAGTTTAGTATTCTACAGTTTTTATGTATATTAGTTTTTTTAGTGTAGTTATCGAATCATATTGTTGCAATCTGTTGTTAGTTGTTAAGTATTTGAATATGTATATTGTATTTTTTAAGTTTAAGGCAATTTCTTTTCTTTTTTGTTCTTGAAAATTTTCTATCTCCGTTATACTTGTTGTTGTTATTGTAAAGTATTTCTTTCTCTTACTCCTTTTATATCTTCAAAACATTCCAAACTTTGTTTTTTTTTTTTGTTATATTTACTAAAGTTATTTGTAGCACGTAACTACAAGTATAAGGAAAAGTATCCGAAAACCTCTTGAAGGTATTTGCATTTAACTACAATAGAAAATTGTATAAATTGTCTTGCTTGAATGTTTAAAATATTTTGTCACAAATAGACTTTCTTTTAAATACATTCATATTTCAATTAGTTATGGAGAAGGAGTAAAAGAAGGCAATTGACAATGTTTTGAAATGTCAATAACAAATTGTTTTAATAAAATTTATATTTTACTCTTTTTATGTAATTGTTTTATTTATTTCTAGACTTGAGGAAAAAAACACACAAATTTTTAGTATTTTTGTAAATTGAATTTTTTGTAGAAAAATGTTTTAAGAAAATCAAAATATTGTGAGAACAACTGTGAATATTTGTGAAGGAAATTGTGGTTCAGAGTTCCTCTAAACAGCACTACTTTAGAGAACCAAAAAGCGAATATTTTGACCTAGCAAAATGTACGGTATTTCAATGGAAAATACACCTGCTATCAAAAAACCTGAATTTAAAATTTAAGGGCTATTGATTAAAGTTCTATCAATTCACTTGTTTTTATGATTTTATTGAATAGTTATTTTATGTTGAATAGCGTGATTACAAATTTTAAGATAAACTACTTGCTGGGATGTTGAAAAATTTTACGATTAATATTAATAATTGCATTTAACAGTATAAATTGGTAAAGCTTTTAATAACTGAAAAAATACGTATGATTAATATTTAATTCATAATTGAAATGCAACGTATATCACTCATACGCCTAGATGTATTAATTTTATTTCTACCACTACGCGACAGTGTTGTCATGTTAGCACTTTGGGTGCCAAATATATTATTAGTTATTTAGCATCCAGATTTTAGAAATCTGGTTTTTCAAACTCATATTCATTTCCAGAACTTTTTATACAGTTCTTTTTTTTTATACCCTCCAACTAAAGTATGGGATCCATACTATGATACTATTTTTTTAGCTGAAAGGGGTCTAAAAAGTTTTTTTTTGCGTTACATCGACGCCAAAAAATTTTCGTGAAAACCAAAAATTCCTTTACCTTTTCGGGTTAAAAAAAAATCGGAAGGGTGATTTATGAAGACAAAATACGTTTACCTACACACAAAGAAAAAGCTTCATTAATATAATGAAACTCATCATAAAAGTTCGTCCAATGAAACTGTTTCATTATATTCATGAAATGGTTCATTAATATTCATAGTATTTATGAAAGATTTCATTATATTTATGAAAATTTTCATAATATTTATGAAAACTTCATTAAAAAGTTTCATTGGACGAACTTTTATGACAAATTGTTTTACAGTTCTTTGAGTGTACCAAATTTCGAAATGATACCTATTATAATATGGACCTTTGTATGGGGACTAGGTCTAAATATGGGCCGATTTTTTCAATTTCAATAGGCTTCGTCCTTTGGCCTGTATCGTTCATATGGACAGACAGACGGACAGACAGAGGAACCGATCGACTCAAAAAGTGATCCTAATTCGATCGGTATAGTTAAAAGTAGGCCATTATTTTGGGTAGTTACAAACATCAGAACAAGCTCATTATACCCTGTACCACAGTACATTTTTTCATATTTTTATTAAGACGTTGGAGTGTATAAAAGATTCGGCACAGAAGAATTCAACACCATTACTTGTTTTTAAATCATTTAATGAATTTACTTATTTGAAAATTTTCTACAACTACAATTTTCCTAAAAACAAAGAAAAAAAATTTCAAAATATGTACATATGTTCTGAATTTTGTCTATATCTCCCAAATATAGACAAAATTTAAAAAATAATTCCGAATAAAAAATTGTATACAACCTTTTTGAAATAAAAAGAGCTGACAAGTTTCAAAATAATGCCCCATATAAAATATAATACTAATATTAGGGTGTTCAATTAATCGGGTTTTTTTATTGTTCGATTAAACGATTAATCGAAATTTGCCATTTTTAAATTATTCGATTAAACGAATAATATTTTAAAATTGTTCGATTAATCGAATAATTACAAATTCAGAAATTTTCGAAATTACAAAATTTTTTTTCGACAATTTTAGAAAAAATTGGTACTTTAGTAAATAAACAATATTGATTCCAATATTAAAACAAAGCGAAATTTAAGTTTTCTGCTAGTTTGAGAAAAATAATTTTGGAGATTTGAAAAATGTGTAGAATTCAAAAACAATGTTTTTGCCAAATTTATATGTATTACCGATATCACAAAAAAAAATTATTTGACATTTGGGAAAATCTTAAACAAAAACTCGGAACTTTGACCGATTTTAGCGCGGTCATATAGTTAACTGATTTGGCCCAAAATTTAACAGCGAAAATCCGAAAAGGTTTAAAGTAAGGACCACTCAAGTTAACATGAATGCTTCTTTTTTTAATTCCAACGGCCACATACATTTAGTTTGTTTATTGGATTAAAAACTTTTAAAAATTATACATATTTCCAGAAAAACTATATATTATTATTATTCGATTAATCGACATAAATTCTTCGATTAATCCTTTAATCGAAATTAGCAATTTTAAATTAATCGAACAATTATTCGTCTAAAATTATTCGATTAATCGAACAAGAATTATTCGACTGAACACCCTAACTAATATACAACTACATTCAACGTTTATAGATGTGTGTACCATGTGTATTACAATAGTTTTCACTACTTTTTGCATATAAATCTAGTGCAATTTTATTTTCACTATATTTCATTTGCTGCTAATATATTTGAGTGGTGTGTTGCTACTAAATAAGTTTATCCTTTTTATTTATACTCCGTATACAACGTTTTCGTTTTTATATTGCACATATAAAGTGAAGTATTTTGTAGTAACAATGATAGAAACCAAAACAAAAAAAAATCAGTTGGCTACACCATTTTTTGATAAAATTGGGAAAAGATCATATGGAATTTGGAAATTACATTTGAATTGTAATTCGAAAGAGATCAATTGTGATTAGAAAAATATAAATTGTAATTAGAAAAATATCAATAGCAATTTGAAGATTCCAAAAGTAATTCGAAAATTTTCAACTAATTTTCAAATGATTGTTGTCGAATTACTGTTGCAACTGTACAGTTGCAAAGATTCCATGGAATCTTTGAATTACAATTGATCTTTTTCGAATTACGATTAATATATTTCGAATAGAAATTGATCTTTTCCAAAGTAAAATGGATCATTTCGAATAAAAATTTATCTTTTTCGAATTTCAATTGATCTTTTTCGGATTATAATCATTTTGATCTTTTTTACCTTTTTGGAATCACAGTTGATCGTGTTCGAATTTAATTTACAATTGATATGTTTCGATATGATATTACAATTGGAATATTCGAATTACAAATGAAACCTTCGAATTACAGATAGAATTTCCGTATTACAAATAGAATCTTCGAATTACAAATGGAATCTTCGAATTTCAAATACAATCGTCGATACACAATTGATTTTTTTCAAATTACATCTGAAAATTAATTAAATTTTTTTTTTCACCCAAAATAATTGTTATAAGGGTTCAAGTTGAAAAAATGCAGAATAAAAATTGAATTTATAAAAATTGTTGACCTTTCTGGTAATTTCCATACCGGTTTCAAACACCCCAGTTAGTGTTATCATCAGTATAATTTTAAATGTCGGTTTGTCTTGTTAATGAAAACTGTTTTTCATATATGTGAATATTTAAAGTTTCTACAGAATAAATTTTGACAGTTTCTAACACTACAATTCTATTTCTAGCAATCTCGACCTCACTTCATACTTTCTTTCAATTTTTTTGTCTCTTACATTATTTCGCAAATTTTATCAAAAAAATTTTCATAATTTTTGTTTTTACGACAAAAAGAATTCATTTGTGTAAGGCATTCTGAAGGATATTCATGGATTCGGCCAAGTCGAATTTACTTTGTTTACTTGTTTTGAATTTGAATTGATGTTTTTTAGGCAACAATTATTTTCTTTTTAAAAATTCAATTGATTATTTTAAATTTTCAATGGAGTTTTCCTATTAAAGATTTTCGTCGATCATTTTCGTTTCATGTCTGTAAACAGTGTACAGCCGAGCGATGCTGCTACACTGTTGCTGCTACTCCTTCTTCTATTGTTACTAGTATGTTGCCATTGTTATATTATATGGTTTTGCTTTTACGTGTTGTTAATATCCCAAGGGTGTCTGTCCGTTTATTAATTTAACAAATTTAGTGGTTTTAACACTTTTAATATGTTGGGTTTTTTCGTTGTTCTGTACTGTCAAAAGTTGTTGTTTGTAATATTTTTTTTATTTCATGGATTTTTTTTGTTTTTTTTGTAAAGGATAAAGTGATATGTTTTTGTTTATAAACATAAACACACACAAGAATAATTATGAAATATAAATTAAAATGTAATTAATAATTTAAATGATTTATAATGCTAAATATAAATATGTAGGAAAAAAGTTAAATTTATTTTTTTATGTATTTTTTACAGCAAATTTTATTTTTTTGAAAGTTTTTGTGATTTTTTTTAAACATTTGATTTATAATTGTCGTTTATTAGGCATATTGATTAATAACACTGTAAAACAATTGTTTAATCATTTTAAAATCATTTTGTCATTCCGTGTGTTGCACATAGAAATATCAGTCTAGGCCGCTGATCTATGACAGTTTGTGTGTAAAAAGCATGAAAAAGCATTAATGAAAAATTTTAAACTGTAATTTAACATTTTCTACTTAACAATCCATACTAAGTATATTATTTACAAGTAAATTATTTTAAGAACACCTTAACGTATGATTGATAATAAAAACATTTTTTACTTTTTAAGCTTTTGCAAAAAATGATCTAATTTTTATTTATATGTAGTTCGATACTTACTACAAAAACTCATTAAACTTTTTTTTTATATCTAAATATAAAAAGTATACGATAAGGTGTTCTTAGTAAAATATATTTGATTATTTTTCTTTAAATAAGTGTACAACGGTATATGTCATCGAAATCAACTTATAACAAATACCTAATAAGGTGCTTTTATGTCTTTGTAAATAACTAAATTATACGTTTAGATGTATTAAGAATAAAATTAAGAAATATTTTTTTGTTTTTTGTTTTTCCACAATTTTTTTCACACATTTAATTGAAATTAAAAATTGATTTCAGTCATATCAACAAAATATTTTGTTGGTTCAATTAAAAATTTGCATTGACCCCGAAATTTGTATTCCAAATTTATTTTTTAGTAGCAGGACATTAGCAAAAAAACTCGCCATATGTAGGATCTTATATCAATATAAATGTACATATTTTTTGATATTGTATTGTTTCTTTCGTATTTTTTTTTTGTTTATTTTTTTTTTTTTTTATTTTCCATTATTTTGTTATTTTTCTTTAGATACAACCAATAAAAACTAACGGGAATCTATGGGGAAATTCAATTTTCGTTTATATTTAATTTTCCAATATGTTAAAATCAATTGAAGAAAAAGTATCATAGGGAATTGTATAGACAGTTTTGTGGGTTTTATTTTGTTTTTTTGTTTGCTGTTGCTCCTGGAATAAATGTTATTGTTTTTTTTTTTGTATTTTTGCTACTTCTACTAACAATATTGATGATGATGGTGATACGTGCTGTTATATATTTTTGGGAGTTGTGCTTTTTTTTTGTTTTCTTGGTACAAAACAAAAAAAATGCCGTAATATCTTTTGTAATTTTTTTATATGTTTCTTTTTCTTTTTTGAAAGTAGAATAAATAAGTAAGTAAATTCTACACCAAAAAACTAAATATGAAGAACTTGACAAAAGAGCAATTAGAAAAGTTTAATTCTACTTGGCAGAATCTATAAAAACACAGTGACATTTTAAAATAACTCTAGTTTACAACGAGTGTGCCCACTAACCCTGACATTTTTTTTTGAATGTAGTATTGACCGCTAAACTCAAAAAGTTCATCTGAAAAATGTTTCACGGATACATTTTTTGTTAATAATTTTTTTTTTACGGAAAAGTTCCACAGGTTAAGATGATCGGATTTTTCTCAAGTTGTATGAAAAGTTCAAAGGACAAAAAATTTTGATATTAACATGATAATGTTTTTAGGCTGGTGTCAAATTTTAAAAAAGTTGCAGGACGCCACATCAGTTAACAATTAACGAAAAAGAAAACAAGAATTACTATTTTCATTTTCTTAAAACCAAAAATTTTAATAACTTGGGTTTGTAACTTGGATAATAATTCACCTCAAGGTCAACAAACCCGTTGTTCACCAGCTGGTGAATAAAAAGTAACATAATTACTTTTCACCAAAAAAAAAATTTTTTTTCATCAATTTTTTTTTTCATCAAATTTTTTTTTCATAATTTTTTTTTACATCAAATTTTTTTTCATCATTTTTTTTTTTTTTTTTGTTTTAATTTTTTTTTATCATTTTTTTTTTATCAATTTTTTTTTATCAAATTTTGTTTTTTTATAAATTTTTTTTTTCATCAAATTATTTTTTTATCAATATTTTGTTTTTCATTAATTTTCTTTTTTATAAAATTTTTTTTTCTTAAAAATTTTTTTTTTTCATCAAAATTTTTTTTTTCATAAATTTTTTTGTTTTTTCATCAAATTTTTTTTTCATCAATTTTTTTTCATAAATTTTTTTGTTTTTTCATAAATTTTTTTTGTTTTTTCATCAATTTTTTTTTATTAAATTTTTTTCATCAAATTTTTTTATCAAATTTTTTATTATCAATTTTTTCTCACCAAAAATTTTTTTTTTATATTTTTTTCATCAATTTTTTTTACATCAAAAAAATTCATCAAAAACTTTTTTTCATCAAAATTTTTGTTCGCCAAAAAATTTGGGTTCATTAATTTTTTTTACATAATTTTCCCAGGAAAAACTCTGTAATGTGTGGTGCAAAGTAGTGATTACCAATCACATTACTTATAACCACTACTCCTTACCATCTGCATTACTTAAGTCCGAAAAGTAACTAGTGCCTTTTATTATCATATAAAATTACTTATTTGTAATAATATAAATAACTAGTTGTTAATAATGTGAGAAAAAAGTACTTATTTTCAAGTTTAATTGGGAAATTAAGACTTAAGCAAACAAAAAATAATTGTATAGATTTCAGTTTTCAGAGTAAATCATCACGTTTTCTGTAATTTTCTTTTGTCTTACTTACGTCTGTAAATTGGAATAAGAATTCAAGAAAAATTTCGGCCGTAACATATGTTATTTTTTAATAAAATTTAAAAAAACTAAATTTTATTAAAAAATAACATAAATATCAGGACGTTTTAGATCCGGGTTTGTAAAATATACAAAACAAGTTGTTTAAAAGCTCAAAGTAACTACTTTTTAATCCCATTTGATACCTAGTTATTTTACTCCTTATTGGTAATGGCATTTGACTACTTATTCGTAATCCGAGACAGTAATTACTAATTTATCTCTTTACTCTTCACTAGTTATTTTTGTCTCACGCCCTTGTTAAAATAATTAGTGTTTCATTCAATATGTAAGTAGTGATTAACATTTGTTTCGGATTACAAAACCCATTACTAGTAATGTCAGTTTTTGCTGGGTTGTTTTTCGTAAAAAAAAATCATTTTTTTTTTACCAAAACTACTTTTTCACCAAGTCTAAGCTTTTCGCATAAAAATGTTCCATTTGTTTATCAAATGTACATAAAACAAGTAAGAGTGTTATATTCTTTGGTGCCGAATATTTTACACTCTTCAAAATGTAAAAACACTTTTTGCACTTATTTTTGCTGTCACATACGAAATGTACAGCTCTTTTGGTTTTTTTAATGGGGTCCTCGACTGATATTTCAACTCGTTTTGCATGGAATAGCAAAGTAATATAACATTATTTTTTCTAAAAAAAACTTTGCTTTGGCAAGTACAACGAAATCTTCCGCAAGACATTATAATGATTTAATGTTTTGGGCAAGAATACAAAATTCGCAGGCATTTTTTTAAGTTTCTAGGAAGAAACTTTAATTTTTTTCATGTCTATAAAATAGTCAATGAAAAAAGCACGCCATTTTTTTAACATTTCAAATGGCGATATCTCGAAAATCGATCGACCAACACGCAGAGAAGAAACATAGTTGATACAACCATAATAGAAACATGGTATATCGATCTTATTTAGATCGTCGCTGATCATTGCATGATAATAAATTTTTTTTATTTATTTATTTTGTGGATGATCATAGTATAACTGTCACGATCATATTTATGATCAAATAGATCAACCATGCTTTCCAAAATCGTTGATTTGGCGTACTGCTGCCATGTTCCAAACATGTTTTTTCTCTGTGTGAATGTGCTTAGAGCATAAACATTAATAAATATTTTTTTTTTTAATTTCTTAATCGCACGACATTTTGTATTTTGCGTAGGTTTATTTTAGCTCGAGGTCATTATTTCCTTTACTATTTAATTAAAAAATTATTAAAACTATGATATTATCATAGAATAATTTTCTAGAAAATTATTTTTCTATTTTTAATTTATTTATGTTGGTCATTGTTATTTGTTAATAATCTTGACAATGTAATCTTGCAAAAACGACCAACATAAATAAATTTAAAACAGAAAAATTATTTTCTTTAAAATTATTCTACTTATGAGAATATTATAGTTTTAATTAGCAAAGGAAATAGTGACCTCGAGCTAGAATAAACCAACTCAAAATATAATATTTTAAAAGTCGAATATACAATTTTTATTTTTTAATTAAAATTAATCAGAATTTGAGCAAGACATTTTGTTTTTTAAATCCAAATTTTTTTATGGTGGAATTTTTTCAAAAAACAAAAATTTTGACCGAAGGGCGCACAGTGCCACATTTGGCCAATCTAGGACGACAAAAATCCAATTTTAATTATATTGACTCGAAATTCGGTATAAATGTTCGTGTTGACTTCGAAAATAACATTATGATAAATGTGGGAGGCCGGTTAAGGGCCACGCCCACTTTTTTTTAAATTTGTAATTTTGGTTATAATTTCTTTAAATTTGGTATATATACTCTCAATGACTGTAGAAATAATATCACAAAAAAAGGGGGCGGTCAGACAACTTCCACGCCCACTTTTTTAAAATATGTTTAAAAAAATATGTAAAAACAAGGTTTACATATCACCCCACTGTAGTCGGCATCGCAGACGGTCGCAAAAGTTAGCCGTTGAAATAAGTACTATGGATATTGGTCAATATATCTGAAAAAGTCCGGCGACCAATACGGACCAAACACAAAAGTTCTTTTCCATCAAAAAAAATAAATATATAATTTTCTTTTCAAAAATTTGTATTTTGTTAAAAATTTAATAAAAAATAGAAAAATTTGTTTAAAAAAAAAGAAAAGATATGAATTAAAGCATTTAAATATCCTTTAAAATTACCAAAAAAGAGTGGATAAATATATCTTTTTGTTCAAAAGTTACAACAGTTTAAACTCGACTTAATTTATGCGAAATAATGTGCACTAGTTACAGGATTTTACAAGATGCAACTTTATGCACCCACCTGTTAGTAACATACAGAATTATCGATCTTATATGATTATTTCCGTGCTATTAGGAATGTTCTATAATACATACAAACATATCATGAAAATCGGGGAACTTTTTTTTTTGATTTTTGTCGTGCTAGATTGGCCAAATGTGGCACTGTGGGGCGGCTTGGATTCAATGATTGAATTTGGCTCAAATTTGGTTAAAATGAAAGTTTAAATAAAAGGAAAAACAACCTAAAAAAAACCCCGCCATTTTTTAAAAAATTATAATGTTGATATCTCGAAAGCCGTATGACCAATGTGCTCAACGCATGAAAATTAATATTTTTTTTTTTAATTTTGTTTTTTAATTCTGTTTTTTAATTTTTCAAAAATCCAAAACTTTGATCGCCTGGCTCCACGGATTAATTTTATCTGATTGACCTAAAATGTGTACCACATAAGTTTTAGACCTACAACAATAAAACTTTGCCGGGACAAATGGGAAAAACGAAAAAATAACTGGATTTGTAAAATTTACCTCAAACTCTTAAAAAAGCTTCCCAAAACATTGGAAAATATGAATAAGAGAAATTAAAAATTGCTTTTTATTTTTTTTAATTAATAATTTTTTCATAAAAAACTGAATTTTTTTAATAATTATTTTTTAATTTAATTTCTTTATCTATCTATTTATGTATGTGGGGAAGAAGGAGTGAGAAAGCAAGAAACCAAAAACAACGAAAATAAAAAAAATAAACCCAGATAATAAAAACAACAAGAAAAACTTTTTAATTACATTAAAAGCTGACATCACGCACTAAAGGGAATTTTTAATGAAAATAAATTGCAGCAAATGTTTGTATAGAAATGTTAAAAAGAAAATAACAAAACCAACCAAACCATACACCAACCAAGTTAACCAAATATAACATGCCAACACACATTGGACAGAAATACATTTTTTTTTTAAATAGAAAAAAGAAAGAAATATAAAATAAACACTTGGAAAAATATCACAAAATGGTAAATAAACTTCTCTAAAACTTACAATTATGAAAAAATAGTGGAAACCCTTGGAAATGAAAACATTTTCTTAGAGAAAGGATTCTTCAAATACAGTAGCCATATAATTTTAAGTTGGATTTTTTTAAAGAAACGCATTTTGTTCGGCAAATTTTATTTGTTCCACTGTTAAAAATTTTACTGTAATTACTTACACATATGCAAGCATCTGAAAAGAAGTAGTAGTTTTGCTTTTTAAAGAGATATATAAGTATTTTATTTTAAAAAATCCTTAAGGGACATAACCAAACATTTTATAACATTTGCTTAAATTACACATATGAGGCATTTTATTAAACAGGAGGTTTAGGAAACTATGAACAGCATAGTTGAAACTACATAAAGACCAATCGAAATTTTTAAACTAAACCAGATTAAGTTTGCCTATCGAAAAGAGCTGATGATAGGAGGGTGATAACTTCTTAAAGCTTTCCACATCTCCTAGGTCAATTTCATTTTAGCTTTTTGAACAACAAAAATTATTATTTCTTAAAAATAAATAATGTGATCTAAATCAAACAAAATTAAAATCAGTAACAAACCCACTTAAAGTTTAAAAAATTCCTTTTAGAAACCAAAATTAAAATTAAAAAAATCTTAAAAAACATATTTTTAGAAAATCCCAGTAAAAACTTGGTAATAAGTCCCCATTACCGCCTGCATTCTATGTAATGAGGACTACTTACCTGCTCGATTACTTCTTGTTAACAAATAATGAGTTACCGATAACCTCATACAGAACTGGTTACTTCTTATAAACAAATAATGAGTTACCAATAACCTCCTACAGGACCGGTTACTTCTTGTTAACAAATAATGAGTTACCGATAACCTCATACAGAACCGGTTACTGGTAAATACGATTTAAAATATTTAATAAGTTGTCCAAATAATTTTTTTTTATTGAAATTAAAAAAATGCTAATGAAAATTTAGAAAAAACTTGCACATTTAGCTTAAACAAGATTAGCATTTCTCTACTCTGTAGAGAAATGTTTAATTCAGGAATTCTGATTAAAATTGGGAACAGGCAAATTAAAGTTTAGAAAATCAAATTGATATTTAAAAACCTGGATCTATATGACACTTGTTAGTGATTTATGAGCCTTAATAAGTCTTTACATAACTTATATTGAAGTTTTCTATATTTAAATTTGCTTTTTCTAAATTGTAATTGTTTTTCTAGAAATTTTGGGGCGTTTTCCAAATTTTAATTTAACTTATTTGTTTGCCTTGTTGTTTAAAGTATGTTAAAAGCGGTTAAAAGGTAAAAAACCATCACAGACAGTATTTCCCTTAAAAACTTACTCACTCTTATATAGACTAAAACTTAAGATGGTGTTTAATGCGGTTTCCATGGGCTGAGCAGCAGTTGCTTCTGTATATTTGTTATTGGTCCTGCCATAAGCAGCCAAATTTCCCATTCTACGATGTTCCAAGATATATTTTCGGTCATTGTATTATTTGAATTTTACAATCAAACATTTGAAGAGATGGATATCACCGTAAACATTGGTTCCGGCCAATTTTTGGTACTAATGTATACTGTTATTTGGTAGCATTTTTGTAAGGAGTGGGTAACGAGTTATTTTTGGGCTACTGGTAGCTACTTATTTTTAGGACTAATGTATGCTGTTATTTGGTAGCATTTTTGTAAGGAGTGGGTAACTACCCAGCCAGAAATTGCCAACCGTTCCAAAAAAAAAGTACTGGGAAAGCAACTTTTTTTTGTATACCAAGCTCTTTTTAGTAAAGTACTTGGTTTTACCGAACTAATTACTTTGCTAACACTTTTTTACCAAACTAAAGGCGGTTTATATTATTAATTTGAAATATTTTTTTTTTAATAATTTTACTAAATTTTAACATTTAAAAAAACTCTTAATTATGTAATAAAGCAATTGCAATGGTGTCATTATAAAATTTAGTAAGAATACATTTTGATTCTACTATATTGATACTGATTTCAATGTTATTTTTATCTAATTTATTAACATTGTAGAGTCCTATTTCTCTTGATGGTAGTGGAAATTGAAAAAAATCGCTACATTCAGTGAAAATATTGCCTTTCAAAAATATATCATCACTTTTGTATTTAGACTGCTTTCTACTAAAAATTTCAGTAACGATAATAACGTTTTCATTGTCGAGTAAACATACGTTATCTGAATGAATAGGTTTTATTTTAAAACCTTTAATGTTTACGAAAGAAAATACAACTTTTGATTCCGAGCTTTGTTTTATATTTCCTAGAGAGTATTTGGAATTTCTATTAAGCGGATATAGCAATGGAATATTATTAACTGAGTTATCGGAATGAAAAATATGTAGTTTTCTTTGGATTAGTTGGGGTTAGTTGGGGATTTTATAATAGGTTTTAAATAACCAAGACTGTTTTCAAAATCAAATGGCGAAAACTGTGATATAGGGGCGCCCATATTAGCTACATCGTCTGCAATGTGAATTAAGTTGTGGATGTTCATTGTTTGGGAATTAGAACCGTAAAAACTTGGCATAAGTTCGACAAATGTTCTTAAAATCTGCTTAGCAAACTTAGTTTTTAATGTAGCTAATTTCTTTGATGATAAAATTCTGCATGCCGTGTAAAGAATTAAAAAATGCTTGTATTGATCAGATTTTAAAACGTTTTTCAATATGATATAATAAAAAAATATAATAAAAAAAATCGGAATTGTGTTGCTTTCCAGTTTCCTATATCATATAAATCGAATGACTTCCTCTGAAACTCTGATGTAATATCTTGAGACAAATTTAAAAAGTTTTTTTGTAAAACAGCAACATTTTCTGTAGAAATAAATGAAAATGATTTCTTTTAAATCATCTTTTGAAGCAAATATTTGCTTATGCCGAGATGCTACATATGCATCTCATCCAGAACAACATTCTTGACTAAGTCAATATTTAAAATTTCAAGTAGTGGGCTATTTTCCTTTGTTAAATGATGTTCTGAATTTATTTTTTCTTTAAATGGCTGCAAAGTCCTTTCATCGCAGTTAATTTCTTTAAAAACTCGAGTTTTGTTATCTGTTTCTCCTCGTACTGTGCATCTTTCACAGGAAAAAAATACAGTATGGCTTTTAGTGCACCTAATAAAGGCACGGGCAGGCATATCGCAACAGAATGCTAGAACTTTAAAGTTAAAAATATTTTCCACTTATATTTACACCTTTAAAAATAAAACCAAAATTAATCTTGAATTCATTTTTTTAGAAATATTATACCTTCATTTATTAACAAATTGGATTCCACAACGACTTCTTCCAAAAACTCTTGTGAGGAATATGGTTTTGAATTTCCTTAACATAAGCCTATTAAAAAAGGTTTACTCATATAATCTGGTGCAAACACTTTTCCCATAATAGACCAAAAACCTTTTTTGGATTTGTTAAAGACATCCATGCCATCCACATGAATTATCAACGATATACCTGCCTCAACATACAGTTTAGGGTTCACAATATCAACAAGATTTTATTTTATTCCAAAATACTGGAATTTCCCAAAAGTGTCATCTGAACTTTTCATAATTTTTGTGCAACCGCTTACAGCTGAAATTCCTAGCAATGTTTTAGAGGATTTTGGTAGTGACGTATATCCTTCTTCTCTCAAAACTATTAAAAGTTCATCGATTGACTTTTGAATTAGGGTTTTTATATTTCTTAAAACCCAATTCTTTAACCTGAGCTCTAAATGGCCGTTAATAAGGTTGCTAAAATCAGTTTCCGTTGTTTCAGGTATAAAATCCTCTGTACTAGATGAGGACATCGCTGTCAACTTCACAAAAAATTTCCTCATCCGTTTCAAGATTTTGAGCATCAATAAATTCATCGTGAACGTCGGTTTTGAAGCTAATCATTTAAGTTTATTAAAATAAATTGTTAAAGCTTTCCTCACGAAACAGTTTCCGAGTGAAACTGAAGCCACAGTTTTTTCAAAGATAACTCGCTGGCTATCCGCAGCAAAGGATCAATGCGGAGGTCGAACTGAACGATAAAACTACATAACCATTTAAGTCAAATTCGATTATATTAACATTTGAAATGTTATTTAAACGAAAATATTTTTTAACTTTAACATATAATTTATTTAAAAGGATAATTAATATATAATTTTTTTAAAATGAAAAAAAAAAATATTTCGTAAGTACGAATTAAATAAAAAATAATTTAAATTAACACATTTTAAATTTTTCAATTAATTATTTAGTTAAAATGCATGGGAAAGTAAATTTTAAAATATCTCGGATATTACTTTTGAAATTACTGGGAAACGCTCTGGAAAGTACTGGGAAAGCCCAATATTTGTTGTATTCAATGTACTCTTATATTACTTTATTTTGATTCAACAATTACTTTGCCACTACTAAATGGTGTTATCATTTAGCATCTTAGCAAGTACAAAAAACCCAAAAAAAAGGTACTTAGCCAGTATTAATACTACCTTATTAATTACTTTGCCAGATCTGGCCCGTATGTATTTTTCTGCCTGGGTAGTTATTTTTGGGCTACTAGTAGCTCATTATTTGTTGTACTAATGTATGTAGTTTTTCAGTAGCATTCTCGTAAGCGAGTGGGTATGCGGTCATTACTCCAATGACATCGCCATGTTAAAATAATGAGTGTTTCACCAACCTAGTAACTAGTTACCACCATCTATTTTACGGCGAAAACCTCATTACTTGGTAATAGAAGTTTTTACTGGGATGTTCATTTAAAATTTAGCAAACTGTTTTTATTCTACCCAAAATACAACATTGTGAAATACTCGTAAAAGGTCTTGTAATTCCATTTAAGAAACATTTATAAGTTTTGTTTTTACATTTTGAGTTGGTTTATTCTAGCTTGAGGTCATTTTTTCCTTTACTAATTCAAATTTGGATATTACACTGTGCTACACCCAAAAAAAAACGTGGGTATTCAATACTAAAAATTTAACTAAATTTTAGTCCAAAAGGACCTAGTGCAGAAATTGGTAACCAATACTAAAATTTTTTACTAAAATTATTGAAAACCAGTCAAAATTACTAATTTTAGTACATTGATGATACTAAAATTAACAAATAATTAGTAGATTTTGTACAAAATCACTTACTAAACCTTTTACTGTAGAATTATTTTGAGTGTACAAAAAAAAAACAAAATCGAGGTTGTAGGTCTCGTCGAAAAGAACATAAATATACCCATCAAACTTGCCAAACACCCTGAAATTTTAAAGTTATTGTCAAAAATAAATATATAATATTTTAAAGGTCGAATAAAATAATTTTTATTTTTTAATAAAAATTAATCAGAATTTGTCAAAAAAACGTTTTTTTTTGTGACTTTTCTGACTGAACCACGTGTAATTTTTAACTGATTTTCACTTTTTCAATTTTTTTGGATAAACGAAAAATAGGGCTTTCCATATGTGTGAATTCGTCTATTTGTAAGAAAGATTTGTATTTATTTTTTCAATAATATGTAGTTCTAGATTTATTTTCGTATTTGAATGCGGGATCGGTGATTTATTCCGAACGTAGTTAGAATTATTGTAATTCTAGATTGAATAGGGATCGGTTATTTATCCCGAAGATTTATTTTCGTATTGGAATGCGGGATCGGTTATTTATCCCGAACATAGTTCGTATTATTGTAGCCATAGTTTATTTAAATATTTGAATGCGGGATCGGTTATTTATCCCAGATAATATCTTGCAGTTAAGGTAACTTCATTATAAGTATAAGGGTTTTGGTAAATAAAGTTGTGTGCGTTAAAGATCGTACTTTTGTTATAAACCCACAAGAGAATCGTCTTTTTATTTATTCAAAGGAAGCAGACTTTTGACGAACCTGGACAGATTGAGTTTCAACCCCAGCTGGAAAATAAACTGCATCACAGTTTTATAAATTTTTTTTCATCATTTTTTTATTTTTCATAATTTTTTTTTTTTCTCAAAGTTTCTTTCATAATTTTCTTTGGATCATCATAAACTTTTTTTTCATCAATTTTTTTTTGTCATCAAGTTTGTTTTTTTTTTTCATCAATTTTTTTTTTTTTCGTCAATTTTTTTTTCATCAAATATTTTTTTTTTATAAAAAAAAAAAAAATTTCTTCAAAACTTTCTTATCAAAATTTTGTTTTTTATTAAAAAATTGTTCTTTTCATTTTTTTCTTATTTTTTTTCACCAAAACAACTTTTCCACCAAGTCTAAAATTCTGAAATAAAAATGTTCCATTTGTTTAACAAATGAACAAAAAAACAAGGGAGAGTGTTGAATTTTTCTATGCCAAATCATTTATACTCGCCAAAATAAAAAAAAAAAACTCTTTTGCGCTTACACTCAAAAATAAACATTGGGTCAGTCTTAGTGAAATCAATCAAAAATAGCTCAAAATTTTCGTGACCCCCTCCGATTTTGATGAAATTTAGTTTAGTTGTAACACTAAGTGATAAACTAATGCACACTTATTTTCAGCCCTCTAAGTAAACAGTGGGCGAAAACACGGAGGGTCAAAATTTCCCCCAAAATCTCCCAGTCGCGACACTTTGCACTGTAAAAACTTAATATCGTTGGTTCTATTATAGCTAGAATGCCCATTTTTGGTTTGTTTTGAAGCTCATAATATGCTCTACAAGACCTACCATAACCAAAAAATTTTCGAAAAAAAATAAGGGTTACCTCCCTTATTTTAAGGTCGAGATATACGGAGGAGAAAATGGGGAGGATGGTATCCCCCGATTTTTTTTTTACTTGATAATCTTATAAAGAAAGTCCTAAAGAATATATTCTAAAATTTTTAAGTTGGGACAACAAGGGGATCGCTCAAAATCAAAATTTTTCACAATTTTCCCCAAAATCTCCAAATCGCAACACTCTTTAACCTTAAAAATTTAATATCATAAGTACTTTTGTAACTACAGAGCCATTTTTTTTTGTTTTAAAGCTTATAATACGCTCTACAAGACATACCAAAACCAAAAAATTTTCCAAAAAAAGAAATTGGTACCCCCCTTATTTGAAGGTCGAGACAAAGGGTGGAGGAAATGGGGGAAAGTATCCCCCGATTTTTTTTTTTACTTGGGATTCTCAAAGTGCAAGTCCTAATGAACATAGTCTACAATTTTTATGTTGGGACAACAATGGGATCGACCAAAATCAAAATTTTTCAAAATTTTCCCCCAAAATCATCAAATCGCGACGTTCTTGCGCCTCCCATTGGAGTCCCAAGATAAAAATTTCAGGATATGCTCTCTAGAACTTACTATTTAAAAAAAAAACAAGGTAAAAAAAAATTGGGGGATACTATCCCCCGATTTCCCCCACCCCTTGCCACGATCTTATAATACAAGAGGCATCCCCTAATTTTATTTTTTTGTAATAGTAATATTGTAGTGCATATTAAGAGCTTTAAAACAAACCAAAAATGGACTCTGTAGCTACAATACAGTCCACGATATTAAATTTGTAATGTGCAAGAGTGTCGCGATTTGGAGATTTTGGGGGAAATTGTGAAAAATTTTGATTTTGGTCGATCTGATTGTTGTCCCAACATAAAAATTTAAGGATATGTTCATTAGGACTTGCACTTTGGGAATACCAAGTAAAAAAAAAATCGGGGGATACTTCCCCCCATTTCCTCCACCCTTTGCCACGACCTTTAAATAAGGGGAGCACCCTTCCTTTATTTCTAAAATTTTTTGGTTAAGGTATGTATTGTAGAGCGTACTATAAGCTTTAAAACAAACAAAAATGGGCTCTGTAGCTACAATAGCACATATGATATTAAATGTTTAAGGTTCAAGAGTGTTGCGATTTGGAGATTTTAGGGGAAATTGTGAAAAATTTTGATTTTGAGTGATCCCATTGTTGTCCCAACTTAAAAATTTTAGAATATATTCTTTAGGACTTTCTCTATAAGATTATCAAGTAAAAAAAAAATCGGGGGATACCATCCTCCCCATTTTCTCCTCCCTTTATCACGACCTTAAAATAAGGGAGGTAACCCTTATTTTTTTACGAAAATTTTTTGGTTATGGTAGGTCTTATAGAGCATATTATGAGCTTCAAAACAAACCAAAAATGGGCTTTCTAGCTATAATAGAACCAACGATATTAAGTTTTTACGGTGTAAACTGTCGCGACTGGGAGATTTTGGGGGAAATTTTGACCCTCCGTATTTTCGGCCCCTGTTGACTTAGAGGGCTGAAAATTTGCATTTGTTAGTTTTTTACGTAGTGTAAGAACTTAACCAAATTTCATCAATATCGGAGGGGGTCAAGAATATTCATGATTGATTTCACTAATACTGACCCCATTATAAAATTACAAGAAAAGTTTGTGAATTGTTTTTGCTACCTCCTATTTGACAAGAATTCCTTGTAATTTTACAAGCTTTTTACCAAAAATTTTATAATTTTACAAGAATTTTACCAATAAAATTGAAAATTTACAATTTTTTGGCGCAATAGAACTAACAACGAATTCTCGTAAATTTACTAGATTTTTTTTGGTAAAAAAAAACATTGAAATTTGTAAAATTACCAAAAAAAATGTTAAATTACTAAAAAATGTAAATTTCGATCGGAAATACAAAGAATTCTCATAAATTTACTCGATTTTTTTGTAAAAAAACCATTGCAATTTGTAAAATTATCAAAAAATATTAAATAACAAATGCAAATTTCGATCGAAAATTTTTTGTTAAAAAACAAGGAAAACTGTCAAATATTGGTTAAATGGAATTACGAGACTTTTTCTAGTAATTTCACAAAAAAATTATATTTTAATAAGTTTATAAAAACTACTATTTCTTTCACGGTCGTAGAGAAAAAATATCGAAATCAGGGAATCGTTTAATGATTCCAAATGCACTTGGCTTTAGCCGAAAAAACATACTTTTCTTTTTTTATTTTACAACTTATTTCTCCAAAATTACAAATTTTTTCTGTAAATTTATTTTTTTTTATGATGAATTTACAACACTCTTGATTTTCTACTACTACTTATTTTACGATGCCTAGTAAATTTTACGAGCTTTTTTGTAATTTTACCAGATTTAAATTTCAGTATAGTTGTGCCATTTACAAAATAATACCTCATATGAACAAAAAACTTTTTCTATAAACTACTATGACTACTACACTTCTATTACTTCCACAACTACTACTACAACAAGAACTTTACTACTCTACTCTTTTATTTATCATCATGACCCGCAATATCCGGTTTCTCAGAAGAGATACTTGAGTTTAAAAAAAAACACACACACATACATAGACTAACATTCAAATGCACACATTCACACACCCATATAATAACAAAAACACTGTTGTAAACAAACGCGCAAACAAACTTTATAGTAGTTGTGTGTTTACAATACGCACACACACACATACAGACAATTCGACATACTATAAACATTGTCTGCAACGGATGTTTACATGAGTAGTATATGAAAAATTCTCTACATGTATAGTTTTGTAGGTGTATTATGATGTGAATATACGTTTTAAAGCAAGTTCATTCATATTTTTTTTTTACAATAATATACCAGCAAAAATTTAAGTTCTTTAATGAACTAGAGGTGCTAGAGCACCTTGAGGATTATTCTAAAAAATTTTCTAAAAAAATTAGTACCCATTTTGTGGGTTAACTTGAGATGCTAGAGCAAAATATCTGAATTTGGAGATCATCCTTTTAAATTTTTAAAATTTTGTTTTTATGCGATTAAAAAAAATATTGTGGCTTAACTAGAAGGGATAGAGCAAAAATAGCAGATCATACCTAAAAATTATCAAAAATCCATTTTTATATAAATTTTTTCAAAAAAAACTTTAATTGTATTTTGAAACTTATCTAGAGGTGCTAGACCAAAAATTAATTTTTTGTTCGAAAAAAAAACTATAATCAATTTTTTATACCCTCCACTCTAGTGATAGAGGGTATATATAAGTTTGTCATTCCGTTTGTAACACCTCGAAATATTGGTCTAGAACCCCTTAAAGTATATATATTCATGATCCTCGATCGATTTTAAGACGATCTAGCGATGTCCGTCCGTCCGTCCGTCCGTCCGTCTGTCCGTCTGTCTGTCTGTCTGTTGAAAACACGCTAACTTTTGAAAGACTTTACGGAGGCTCCTGAAGTTTGGCATATATGTTTGGCATTTACCTGGTCAGGTTGGTATTACAATCCAGCGAAATCGGTTTAGTGGTTCAAAAGTTATGAGCAAAAGACTGAATTTCGGCAAAGGTTTTTCGTGAATTTATGAGATAAAAAGCACTATAACTTTCGAAAATCAATTCTGAGGATGCTGAAGCTTGGCATATATATTTTTCGTTCCTCCAGCCTAGTTCGTATTGAATTTCACCCAAATCGGTCTAGTGGTTCAAAAGTTATTAGCAAAACCGTGAATATCAGATTAGCTTCACCTTAAATTCACGTGGTGAAAACCCGTTAAACCTGGTTTACAACCATTGGTAAGTCACAAAAATATTTTAAAACGTATTTTTGTCACACAAAAATATTTTTATACCAAAACAAAAAAAAATAACTCGAAAAAAATGTTACACTCAAAAAAAATTTTACACTCAAAAAAAAAAATTAGTAAATTTTTTTTAATGTAAAATTCGAAAAAAATTTTGCACTCAAAAAAAAATTTGTTTTTTTTTTCAAAAATTACTAAAAAAAAATTTTGCACTCAAAAAATTAGTATTTTTTTTTTTTTTGAATGTAAAATTCGAAAAAAATTTTACACTCAAAAAAAATTTTACACTCAAAAAAAACTAGTTTTTTTTTTTTAAATTACTAAAAAAAAATTTTTACACAAAATAAAATATTTCTAATCATAACTGTTATTTTTTCACGTTAGAAAATTTACTATCACTTAAAATGGGCATTGTGGAGGGTATTCATAGATTCGGCCAAGTCGAATTTAACTTTTCTACTTGTTTTTTATTCAATTAATTTTTAAGTTTTTAATTGATTCAATTAAAAACTAATTGACATTGGAATTTCAAAAACTGTACTCCACAAATTTGTTAACAACTATTTATTAAATATTATTTTTAATTCCCAATATCAATTAATTTTTATTGAAATAAATTAAAAATTTTATTTAAAATGTTAGAACAAAAGTAGCTAAATTTGGGGAGCATTCTATTTATATATGCATTTTTCTAAAAAAAAAAACGTATATTGTATTTTGTGGCTTAACTGGAGTAGCTAAAGCAAAAATAAAAAAAACTATAATTATTTTTTTAATTGATGCAATTATGTTTTTAATTGATTTAATTAATTTTTTGATTGATTCAAATTGGTTTTTATTTGATTCAATGTAATGTAAGTTTTTAATTGATTCAATTAAAAATAATAATTGAGATTGGAATTTCAAAAACTGCACTCAACAAATTTTTTAACAACTGCGTTTATTAAATATTTTTTTTTTTTTTCAATTCCCAATATCAATTAATTTTTATTTGAATCAATTAAAAATTTAATTGATTTTTATCCATTTCAAATATTTGTTGATTTTTTTTTTTTTGATAATTCAGTGAATCTTCAGAATCTGAACTGCCTTTTTGCAATCCGATTGTTTCCTGGGACTGACTGTTTAACGTCGTTGTCTATCCATACATGTTTGCTTGTGTATTATATGTTTATCTGTATAATAGTGTTTTAAATGGCAACCACAACGTGTAGCATCTTTCATTTACTGTCAAAACTAATTATCAATTTTCTTAATTAAACCGCAATTACAACCACAACAACGAACACAAAAAATAAAACAAACATAACATATAAAATTTTAAAGTTTTTTTTTTGTCTTCTTTGGGAGTTGAAGACAGCAAAAAATATAATACACGTTCTTTATATGAATGAAAATAATATTATAAAAGAATCTATTAGAGTCGACTTTGTGAAGCCAATGAATGGCAAAAAAATTTATAGGAATTCATATAATTTTTTATTAAAAAAAGCATGGTTAAGGTATATAAAAATAACAATTATGCTTTTAGGAGCTGAAAAATTTTATTTGGGTGTAAAATTTCCAATTATTTTCCTTAATAAAGGTTTTAGGGCAAATATAGCGAATTTTAGAGTTCAATATAAAAAACTTAAATTGCAATTAAACAAAAAATCGTAGAGATAAAATAGCGAAATTGTCCAAAATGCTAAGATAGCGACGTTTTAAAAAGAAATTTTTAACTTAAACTTTAATTATTTCCTTAACTAACAGTCGTAGATCCAAAAAATCTTCAACTGGAGATCATCAAAAAGATTCTACACACAGAAAACAAATTTGCTAATTTCCAACTGAAATTCAGTTGTTGCAACAAAAAATCGCTGGATGCATTTAAATTAATGTTAAAACAACTAAATATCGATAGTTACAACAAAATTTTGTTATTACAACTGTCTTTTAATTGAAACAACTATAAAATTCGTTAGACACATCAAAATGTAGTTGCAGCAACCGAATTTTGAGTTAATACAACTGAAAAATTCAGTTGGAAATTTATTTTTCTCTGTGTATGATTTAACACAATTTTTTCCTTACACTCAAAAAATTATGTCATTTACTGTTTGTAGTTTATTTAAAAAGTTTTCCGTTTAGTCGTTTTTAAAAGAAAAAACATTTGTTTGATGTTCAGTTTTTATTAATGACTACTTCAGTCCTTTGTTTCAAAAAAAACACACTAAAAAATAAAGACTTTCATTAACATTTAATTTTTAAAGTCATTTATTTTTGTTCTGTAAGTAAAAACCACTCATTATTCTTTTGATTTTTAATGATTTGTGTAAGTAATTTTTTTTTAAATTGTTGATATTTCTTAATGAAATATCATTAGTTTTTACCTACACAAGTCAGTTATTTTTTTGTAGAAAAAAAAATCAAAAAATTATTTATAGAAATATAAAAACATGTTTGTATCAAGTGACTTTGGCACGATGGGTAGAGTGTCTGGCTAGAATGTAGTTGATTGCGGGATCGATTCCCCAAAAATTTTATAAAAAATTTTTAAAAAAATATTTCAATAAAAAATTGTAAAAAATTACCTACGAAATCATTAATTTTTATTGTTTTCGTAGGTTATTTTTTTGAAATTTGTTGGTAAAAATAACGGAACTATCATTAATTTTTAATGTTTTCGTTGGTTATTTTTTTCGAATTTGTTGGTAAAAAAGAGTGAAAAAGACGTAATTTTTTAATGTTTAATGTTGTTTATTTTAGAAAATTTTGTCAACAGTAAAAAATAAATGTTGATGTTTGTTAAAACAAATGAATAATTACTGGGATGGTTTTTAATTGTTTATTAACTGGTTTTAAGTGTGTTTTTCTTTTTTTTTTTGCCTACAAAATATTTTGAGTGTACCAATTGGCCGTAGAGGCAAAATTGCAATTCTGATGATCATCAAACATATAAATTTTAATGATTTTTTGTTTAAAAACTTTAATCGCATTTATTTCTTCCCCAAACGGTCGTAGATCCAAAAAAGCGGAACCTGGTGATCATAAAATATGCCTAAAAATTCATATTTTAATGATTTTTTTTTAAATTCAGACATAGCCATTTTTTTGAGTTTTTTTATAACTTAAATTCCAATTATTTCCTCAACTAACGGTCGAGGAGCCAAAAATCTTGTGATCATCAAAAAACCTTCTGGTGATCTTCAAACTAGTTTTCAAATATCTGTATCAATTTTTTTTTATACCTTCCACTCTAGTGATAGAGGGTATATATAAGTTTGTCATTCCGTTTGTAACACCTCGAAATATTGGTCTAGGACCCCATAAAGTATATATATTTATGATCCTCGATCGATTATAAGTCGATCTAGCGATGTCCGTCCGTCCGTCCGTCCGTCTGTCTGTCTGTCCGTCCGTAGAAAACACGCTAACTTTTGAAAGACTTTACAGAGGCTACTGAAGTTTGGCATATATGTTTGTCATTTACCTGGTCAGGTTGGTATTGCAACCCAGCCAAATCTGTCCAGTGGTTCAAAAGTTATGAGCAAAAGAGTAAATTTCGGCAAGTGTGTTTCGCGAATTTACGAGATAAAAAACACGATAACTTTCGAAAGACAATAATGAGACAACTGAAGCTTGGCATGAATCTTTGCCATTCCACGGGTCTGTTTGGTATTAAATTTCAGCTCAATCGGTACAGTGGTTCAAAAGTTATAAGCAAAACCCTGAATTTCAGATTAGTTTCATTTTAGATGACGTGTTTTAACAAGTTTTAAAAGCATTGGTGGTAACTAAACAATGCTTTTCAAACTTGTTTAATTTTAAAGCAATGCTTTTTAAACTGGTTTAGTTTTAAAAGCATTGGTAACTTAAAAATTACACTCGAAAAAAATTTTACACTCAAAAAAAATTTTACACTCAAAAAAAATTTTGCACTCAAAAAAAAATTTACACAAAAAAAAATTTAGTTTTTTTTTACAAAAATGACAATATTTTGCGTACATTCGTACGTGCATTCACTAAGAAATATTTTTACAGTAAAAAAAACATTACACTCGAAAAAAAATTTACACTCAAAAAAAAAATTAGTAATTTTTCTTTTTTAAAAAAAGAAAATTACAAAAAAAGAGTTTTTTACTCAAAATAAAATATTTCTAATCAAAATTGTTAATTTTTTCACGTTAAAAAATGTACTACGCTTTGAAAAAATGCATTGTGGAGGGTATTCATAGATTCGGCAAAGTCGAGTTTAACTTTTCTACTTGTTTTTTTTTTTTTTTTTCAAATTAAATTGCATTTTTTTTTTGCTTACCAAAGGTCGTTTAGCCAAATTCTGTTGATCATCAACAAAATTTCCAAAAATATATATTTTATTGCATTCAAAAACTACTGTTTCTTTTGTTGCACTTATTTCCTTTACTAACAGTCGCATAGCCAAAATTTTACATTTAAATGAAGAAACCTTAATTGTATTTTTTTCCTAACTAACAGTCGTGAAGCTAATATAGCAAAATCTGGTGATTTCAGCAAAATGTCCAAAAAATATATACCCTTGTCTATCTTTAACTAACGGTCGAAGAGCCAAAATAGAAAAACCTGTTGATCATTAAAATAATTTCCAAAAATCTTTATTTTAATTAAACTGATCATCAAACATATTTTTAAATATCTTACAATGCAATTATTTCCTTAACTATCGATCTTTAATTTTTTTTTTATTGAAAAGAACCTACTGTAGTTATTTCCTTATCCTTCCTTAACTGTAAAAAAAAACAGCGAAATCTGGTGATCATCAAACAAATTTCCAAAAAAAAATTTTATAATTAAATTGCTAAATTTTTCGTAACTAAGGATTGTAGAGCGAAAATAGTAAAATCCGGTCATCAACAAAATGTCCAAAAATTTATATTTTAATGAGTTAATTAACGTTAACTAACGGTAGTAGAGAAAAAATTGCGAAATTTTGTGATCATCAAACAAATGATTTGTTTTTTTATACCCTCCAACCATCGGCGTATACAGAGGGGGGGGGGGGGGGGGCCCAACTACAACAACAAAAAAATATTTTTTTTTATATGTATTGGAAAACACAAATCTCACAAAAAAAACAAAAAAACAAATTTTTTTTGTTGTTGTTGATGAAAAAACAGTCCTGCATACGCCGTTGCCTCCAACCACAGTAGGGGGTATACCCACTTTGTAATTCCGTGTGTAACGCATCGAAATATCGGTCTAGGACCCCAAAAAGTATATATGTGCCATTTTAGCAATGGCCGTCTGTCCGTCCGTCTGTCTGTTTGTCTGTGGAAGACACAATACAGTCCACTATGGTTCCAAATGCATTTTTTTTGGCAGAAATTAAAAAAACAAAAATTTACAAATTTCCAAAAGCTTATACAGTTTCTCAATGGCAACACTCCAAGCCATTAAGAAAGTATAATGAACAAAATTTTTATGGCAATACTGTCAGTCTGCCAGGGTTTCAAAGTTGATAGTTTTAAGGCGTATTATTAAATCGGGATTAAAACCATATTACAATTATACTAACAGCAAATGGGAAAAAATTAAATTATAAAAAGGCTAAAAAGCAAAATTGAAGCCCAAGGAAAGTAGTTCTTATTAAAAACTCCAATTTGTAATTCCATGCATCTTTGGCGTTATTCTTGGGGGTTGCGGTTTTAAGGATTTTGAAGCCAAAATAGCCTATATCTTTCGTGGACAAAAAGTTGTGTTTGGGCATGAACTTGCATGAGTCTTCAAATGTGAAAGTGTTTTCTAGATGGTCTATTTAATACTAAAATTAACACCTAGCCAGCATTTTTCGGCAAACTCTCACAATTGCCATTTTAGTTTAGCACAAATTTCGGCAAAATTTTCGGTTTTTTGCGAGACAAATCTTTAAATTTTTTTTAACTATAATTTTTTTGGCTTTAGCCAAGCTAACTGACTACTAGAAATATATTATGGTTGATAATTTTTTTTTTCCAAAAAAAAAAAAAAATTTTTTCAAAAAAAATTTGCGATTTTTTTTTTTTTTTTTAAAAAATTTTTTTTTTTTGAAAATCGTTTTTTAATTGCGTAAAGAGTTAAAAACCCATTTCAGATTCAAAACTAGCGACTTTGCTTCATTTTTGGAATTAATGCCAAAAAAAATTGATTTGGGACCATAGTGCAGTCTAAAGTAAAAAAACAGACTCCTAAGGTTTGCCACGAATATTTCTTATATTCTTGGGCTAGTTAAGTTCGGAAATGGTCGAAATCAGATCAGGGGGGAAAAAATGTCCGCATTTATTAACTAAACCAACCTCTGAAAAAAAACAATTTTTCACAGTTTCTTTTTAGAACAAGAAGAAGTTTAAGTGCTGCAGTTGGATACAAAAAACTGTCATTTGTTTTACTCCGCCGCCTTTTGGGGGCGTGAATTAACAAAATAATTAAAATAGTGATAAAATTGTAAAACTATAGTGAAAAAAGCTTTAAAAATTTAAATCTTGTTTTTGAAAAAGTGCGTTAAAGCCTGAACCGAACTAGCACTGTTTTGTGAACAACAACCGTTGTTTGAGAAGGTGGCAACCTTACACTCAAGTAATACCTCCGCCACAGACTCGACATAAGTGACAGGTGTCAAACAACTAGTCCTTAACCATATGGTTAATTTTTTAAAATTATTCTAACCTAATTAGAAAGAGAAAGCTAATATAACGCGCCATAAGAAAAATAGATGCCAGATCGGTTTTTATTGTTTCACTCACTACTAAGTATATATTTTATTAATCAGTGATCGATTCTAAGACATTCTAGCGATGTCCGTCCGTCCGTCTGTAGAGGACACGATACAGTCCAAAATAAAAGAGCTAGACTTCCGAAGTTTGGCACGAATATGTCTTATATTCCTAGGCAGGTTAAGTTCGGAAATGGGCAAAATCGGACTAAGGGGGAAAAAGTTCTCCCTAGGAGAACTAAACCAACCAAAGAAAAACCGCATTTTTTGCAGGGTTTTTTGTACTTTTGCTAAGAAAATGCAACTTTTTTATCTCAGAAGAAGTTTAAAAATCGCAAGGGTAACCTAGTCAAATACCTATCCGCCGATATGCTATATAAGAAAATCGGACGAGTAGTTTTCGAGTTATCGACAATAAGAGTTTTATTTTGGGTCTTCGGCACGAATGTTCCTCGGGTAAAGGCCTACAATATTGCCTTTGAAATTTTTTTCAAAGCGGCAATAGTTACCGAGATAAACGTGATAGAAAAAAGTGATATTTTTCCAGTGCTGCCAAGTTTATAAAAAAAGGGTAACCCTGGCAGAATTGAGGATTTACGTGTTGTTAAAAATAGCCGAAGATAATGGTCGTAGAGCCTTGGGCCTAAAGGCGAACTTTTAGTGTGGACCTTGACCCATCTTTTTGTTCCCGAGATTTTTCACCCATTATTTTCGGAGTTACGAGGGTCCAAAGTCAAAATTTTGGAAATGTGAATAGGTTTTTTTAATTTTCTGGAGAAACTATAAGTCCCCCGATCTCGGGCCTCGAGAAGAAATTGTAGTCAAATATTCCTTTAACTCGTGTTAAATGGGATCTGCAGATAATGGGATCTAATATTCTATCAATATTCCATGGACTCTCTTGATCTATTGATCGTATTTTTATTTATTCTTTCTATTTATTTATTTATAACACATTTTTTAATAAATTTAACCTAACCGAGAACTGGTAACATTAAACGTGGTCTCGTTGTAGCGAAAAAAACCAAGGGTATTGGTGGGAATCGAACCCACGACTCCCACGTTGAAAGGCTAGCACGCTAGCACGTGATCATCATTTAAAATTTAAAAAAATCTCTTTTTTAATGACTTTTCTTGAAAAATTTAATTACAATTCTTTTTTATACCCTCCAACTACAGTATGGGGGTATACTCACTTTGTCATTCCGTGTGTAACGCATCAAAATATCGGTCTAGGACCCCATAAAGTATATATATTTATGATCAGTGATCGATTCTAAGACATTCTAGCGATGTCCGTCCGTCTGTCCGTCCGTCTGTCCGTCCGTCTGTCCGTCCGTCCGTCCGTCTGTCCGTCTGTCCGTCTGTCCGTCTGTAGTTAACACGATGCAGTCCAAAATAAAAGAGCTAGACTCCCGACATTTGGCACAAATATGTCTTATGTTAATAAGCAGGTTAAGTTCGTAAATGAGCAAAATCGAACCAGGGGA
Organism: Pegoplata infirma; assembly: GCA_963921195.1. Taxonomy (NCBI): domain Eukaryota; kingdom Metazoa; phylum Arthropoda; class Insecta; order Diptera; family Anthomyiidae; genus Pegoplata; species Pegoplata infirma. Next base: position 224,598,648 of record OY992538.1, read on the forward strand.
AAAAAGTTCCCCCTTGAAGAACTAAACCAACCTCTGAAAAAATACACTTTTTTACATGTTTTTTTGTATTTTTGTTAAATAAATGAAACATTTGTTATATTTATCGGGATGGGAAGGTGCTGTCAACATCCCCCCTGACCCCCATCACCCCCCCCCCCCCCAAAAAAAACAAACGCCCCTGACAATTTTTTTTTTTACATTTTGGAGGGTTAAAAGATTCGGCACAGCCGAATTTAACACTCTTACTTGTTTAACTTACGGTAGTAGGGTAAACTAGCGAATTTGATAATCACCAAAAAAAATCCAAAGGTAGAAACAAATAGCGAATTTTGGTGATCATAAAAATAATCAAGAAAGCAATATTTTAATAAATTTTTATAAAAACACTTTTTGCAAATATGTACTTCATTAATAAACTTCTAAAAATATGTGTTTTAATGTGTTTTTTTTTTAATTCTTTAACTAATGATTGAAGAGACAAAACAGCAAAATCTGGTAAGCATCAACAAAAAATTTCAAAATCATTATTTTAGTTATTTTAAATTTTAATTATTTTGAAAACTTGAATAGAAATTATTTCTTTAACTAACGATAAGCAAACTAGCAAATTTTGATGATCATCGAAAAAAAATTAAAAAAAATTCATTTGTGTCTGCAATTCCAGATCATGTTGGTAACCCTTGCGAAATAATGTAAGAGACAAAAAAGTTGAAAGAAAGTATGAAGTGAGGTTGAGATTGCTAGAAATAGAATTGTAGTGTTGGAAACTGTCAAAATTTATTCTGTAGAAACTATAAATGTTCACATATATAAAAAACAGTTTTCATTAACAAGACAAACCGACATTTAAAATCCTACTGATGATGACACTAACTGGGGTGTTTGAAACCGGTATAGGAAATACCAGAAATCTCATAATTTTTAGAAAATCAATTTTTCTTCTGCATTTTTTTTCAACTTGAACCCTTATAAAAAATATTTATTTTAATGTTTTTTTTTTTTTGAAACTTGAATTGAATCGTTAACTAACGATAGTTGAGGCAAACTAGCGAATTTCGGTGATCATTAAAAAAAACTTCAGGGGGTCTATATTTTAATCAAATTTATTTAAAAAATTTGTTTGCTATTATTTCCTTAACTAACGGCCTTAGAGCTAAAACACCAAAATCTGGTGATCATTATTTTTTTGATGATCATCAAAAAATTTCCAGAAGTTTTTCTTTAAATGAATTTTATTAAGAAAATGTAAATTATTTTCTTAACTAACGCTCATAGAGCCAAAAGAGCGAAATCGGGTGATCATCAATGACACTTCCAAAAATTTGTTTTTTAATGTTTTTACTTAAAAAAAACTATTATTTCTTTAACTAACGGCAAAAATAAAAAAACGCAAAAAAAAATCTAAAAATCTTAAATGTTTTTTTTATGTAATTGCAATTATTTCCTTAACTTGAGTGCCAAAATAGCGAAATCTGAAGATCATTAACAAAAATTGTCAAAAAATTAACATTAATTTATTAACTATACATTACGGTATCCTTGCTAGATTATTAAATACTACAAGCTTCTTAGACATTTATTATTTTTAAAAGATTAAACAAATTATTCATTAAGATGAACATTTATATCATTGTCTATTGTATTAATTGCATGTTATGAATATAACTTAACTTCTTAAAAAAACTAACAACTTGAAAAAAATTTTCAAACTAAAAAATTCTGTTTATAATATTCATAACATTACCCTAGACAATGAAAAACAGAAAAAATACAACAATTTTTCATTTTTAAAAACTTTTTTTTTCGATCCTTCCTCTTAAAACAACAGTCAGTCAGACAGACAGAAGTTCATCAATTTAAAAGAATTTTTATTTTCATAAAGCTTGTTGATTTTTTGAATTTTTATTGTCTAAACCATCAACTTGAAAAATTCATATTTACAAGACAAGACAATCAGAAAGGAATAAAAAAAAACTACACAGAACAGAAAAAAAATTGAATTGGAAAAAAATTGTTTAAAGAAGGAGCTGACTTTTTATAGCTATACAACATTTAACATTTTCCAGAGAAATGAAAAGAAAACAATCATATGCAAAAAAAAACAAGAATATTTACGCATTTGAAGGAATAAAATAAAAAAATATACACACACACACAAAAAGAAATCATAGGGAAATGGCAAAAGTTGTAAATATCTAAGCAAGTAAATCCTGAATAAAAAACCAGGAACATTTGTATTTTTTTTTTTTTTTTCAATGATAAATGATGATAGTGCAATTTTTGCATAATTTTTTTTATGTATAAATTTTTTAATACATTTCTTTTTCATTGTATGCTACACTTTTTCTAATTGAAATTATGAAGAGAAAAATAGCAGGAATTCAGGATCATAATTTTAATAATAAATTTAACTTTAACTTTTGTTCACCAAAAAACTTCAATTGCAATTTATTCTTAAAGCAAACAATTTTTATCACTTGTCTAAATTTCCAATTTGCACAAAAAAATCCCTTTTTTATTATTTTTTCGTAATAACTATAATTGTGATTTAATCCTTAAAAAGAGGAGCTAAAGCAAAAAAAGCTAAAATTTGCTGATCATCGCTAAAAATTTCCATAAACTTTTTTCTTTGATTTTTTTCCGAATATGTTCTAATTTTAATTTATTCTGAGAGCAAAAAAAATCAAAATCATTTTTTTTAGTTTTTTATTTTTTGTAATAACTATAATTGTGATTTAATCCTTAAAGAGAGGAGCTAGAGCAAATAAGCTAAAATTTGATGATCATTGCTAAAAATTTCCATAAACTTTTTTCTAGGATTTTTTTCCAAATATGTTCTAATTCAAATTTATTCTTAAAGCAAAAAAAAATCCAAAATCTTATATATTTTTTTAGTTTTTCGCAGTAACTTAAGTTGTTGTTTAATCGTTAACTGCAGATGCTTTATCGAAAATTTCCAAAAACCCATTTTTCTATACTTGCAAAAATTGCAAGAATGGGGTATTATCGCCAATAATTTACAAAAATCCAAAATTTAAAAATTTTTACACAAATCTTTATTAGCAATTTATTGCTTAATTTGTTTTCTAATTATCCATTTTTCTTTAAGTTTTCTCTAAAAAAATACTTTAAATGCAAACTATCGTTTAACTAAAGAGACTAGAGCGAAAATATCAGAAATTTGAGATAATAAATAATCAATCAAATGATACATTTTTCTTAATTTTTTTTAATTTTTCTCCAAAAAATACTTAAAATGCAAATTATCATCGGTCTAAAGATACTACACCGCAAATAGCAGAAAATAAAGATCATGGCTAAAAATTTCAAAGAAATTTTTCTAAACAAAAGATCAAAAATCCATTTTTATACAAAATTTTCCTTAAATTTTTTTTTTGTTTCTTAAAAATATTTTTTCATAAAAATTTTTTTTTTTCTAATTAATTTTTTATTTTTATCACTAATTTTTTTTCGTCAAATTTTGTTCATCCAAAATTATTTTTCATAAATTTTTTTTATCAACATTACATTTTTAACAAGTCTGAACTTTTTTAAGTTCAATATACAAGTGATAGTGTTAAATGCGTCTGTGACGAATCTTTTTTATACCCTCCACTCTAGTGATAGAGGGTTTGTCATTCCGTTTGTAGCACCTCATAATAATGGTCTAGGACCGCATAAAGTATATATATATTCACGATCTTCGATCGATTTTAAGACAATCTAGCGATGTCCGTCCGTCCGTCTGTCTGTCCTTCCGTCTGTCTGTCTGTCTGTTGAAAACACGCTTACTTTTGAAAGACTTTACAGAGGATCCTGAAGTTTGTCAGATATGTTAGGCATTTATCTGGTCAGGTTGGCATTGCAATCCAGCGAAATCGGTTCAGTGGATCAAAAGTTATGAACAACAGACTATATTTCGGCAAGGGTTTTTCGTGAATTTATGAGATAAAAATACGCTAACTTTCGAAAGACAATTCTGAGGATGCCGAAGCTTGGCATATATATTTGTCATTCCCCTGGCCTGATTCGTGTTGAATGTCAGCCAAATCGGAGTTGTGGTTCATAAGTTATTAGCAAAACCGTGAATACCAGATTAGTTTTACCTTAAATTCACGTATTGAAAACCCGTTAAACATTTTTTAAAAACATTGGTAAGTCACAAAAATATTTTACAACGTATTTTTGTCATTCAAAAATATTTTTACACTAAAAAAAAAACAATCTAAAAAAAAAATTTTAAACTCAAAAAAAAAATTTACACTCAAAAAAAATTTAGTAATTTTTTTTTTTTTTTTAACTGCTAAAAAAAATTTGTTTTACACAAAATAAAATATTTCTAATCAAAATTTTTTTTTTTTCACGTTAGAAAATTTACCATCACTTGAAAAGAGCATTGTGGAGGGTATTCATAGATTCGGCCAAGTCGAATTTAACTTTTCTACTTGTTAATTATAAAACTTTGTATGCATTTTGTGGCTTAACTAGAGGTGCTAGAGCAAAAATATCAACCATTGGGAGTCATCGCCATAAATTTTCAAAAATTCTTTTAATGTGATTTTTTTTTCTAAGAAAAAACTTGAGTTGCATTTTGTAGCGAAAAAGAGATGCTGGAACAAAAATATGATAAATTTCCAAAAATCAATTTTTTAAGAACTTTTTTCGAAATTAGTCGAAAATAGCTGAAATAAGAGATCTTTCTATAACTTATATTATGGGAGATCATAAAATTGAGTATCATCCCTTTTATTTAGCATTTTCTAATTTCTAAAAAACGTTAATGGCATTTTGTGGCTTAACTAGCGATGCTAGAGCAAAACCAGCAAAAATTGATGATCATCGCTATAAATTCTTAGAAGACCACTTTTATATAATTTAAAACACATTTAAATTGCATTTTTTGGTTTAACTAGATGTGTTAGAGCAAAAATGGCTAATTCCAAAAAATTCATTTTAACATGTTGTATTTTATTTTATGGCTTAACTTAAAAATAGAGCGAAAACGGGTGGAATTGCGGATCATCTCTATAATTTTCCAAAAATTTATTTTTTATATAATTTTCTATAAAAATTATTTTATTATTAACAAAAATCAAATTCTGATTAATTTTTATTAAAAAATAAAAATTGTTTTATTCGACCTTTAAAATATTATATTTTGAGGATGTTTATTCTGGCTCGAGGTCATTATTTTCTTTACTAATTAAAACCATGATATTTTCATAGCATAACTTTCAAGAAAATTATTTTTATACCCTCCACTCTAGTGATAGAGGGTATATATAAGTTTGTCATTCCGTTTGTAACACCTCGAAATATTGGTCTAGGACCCCATAAAGTATATATATTCATGATCCTCGATCGATTTTAAGACGATCTAGCGATGTCCGTCCGTCCGTCCGTCTGTCTGTCTGTCTGTTGAAAACACGCTAACTTTTGAAAGACTTTACGGAGGCTCCTGAAGTTTGGCATATATGTTGGACATTTACCTGGTCAGGTTGGTATTGCAATCCACCGAAATCGGTCCAGTGGTTCAAAAGTTATAAGCAAATTGGTGAATTTCGGCAAGGGTTTTTCTGAAATTTACGAGATAAAACACACGGTAACTTTCGAACGGCAATTCTGAGGGTGCTGAAGTGTAGCATATATATTTACCATTCCTCTGGTCCAGTCCGTTTTAAATTTCAGCCAAATCGGTCGAGTGGTTCAAAAGTTATAAGCAAAACCGTAAATTTCAGATTAGTTTCACCTTAAATTCACGTGTTGAAAACCCGTTAAACATGATTTAAAAAAATTTGTAAGTCAGAAAAATATTTTAAAAGGTATTTTTGTCACACAAAAATATTTTTTCACTAAAACAGAAAAAAAATACACTCAAAAAAAGTTTACACTCAAAAAAAATTTTACACTCAAAAAAAAAAATTGGTAAATTATTTTTTTTTTAAAAATTAATAAAAAAAAAGTTTTTTTACAATAAAAAAAAATACACTCAAAAAAAATTTTACACTCAAAAAAAAAATAAGTAAATTTTTTTTTTTTTTTTTTTTCAAAAATTAATAAAAAAAAGTTTCTTACAGAAAATAAAATATTTCTAACCAAAAATGTTATTTTTTCACGTTAGAAAATTTACTATCACTTAAAAAGGGCATTGTGGAGGGTATGCATAGATTCGGCCAAGTCGAATTTAACTTTTCTACTTGTTTTGTTTTAAATTTATTTATGTTGGTCATTTTTGCAAGACTTAATCGACACGTGTTTCGGAATTTGTCAAGATTCCATTGTCAAGATTATTTAGCAAAAATAGAAACGATTTACTACAAAGTAGCAAACGAGTCTAATGACATATCGTTTGTGCACAAACTAAAGTATAAGAACATATTCGACTCTATCCACAATGTGAATTAGAAAGACGAAGAAATTGTACTATACTAGTAAGGCAACGATTGTCAATAGCCAACAAAAATATTTAAAACATTTTACATATGATAGTCCAATGTACTACAACAATATGTTATTTGTTGTTGAGAATGTAATAACCACATTAGGGTTATTCATCACTATGGCGTGCCAACCATTATGTTCAAATTCTGATTAAAAATTGTTTTATTCGACCTTTAAAATATTATATTTTGAGGATGTTTATTCTGGCTCGAGGTCATTAATTTCTTTACTAATTAAAACCATGATATTCTCATAGCATAATTTTCAAGAAAATTATTAAATTAAAAAAAATAAAAATAAAAAATTGACAAAAATCGCAGAAATTAGGGATCATTACTATAAATCCATTTTTTAGAGCTGTTTTAAAACAATTCTTTAATTTATTTCTTATCTATGAGTGCTTATGCAAATAAAGCAATACCTTTAATTGGAATTTATTACTTAGTTAAAGGTGATAGAAAGATAATAGCAAAGGACCATCTTCATAAATTTAAAAAAAAAAAATATTTTTATATAAATTTTTTTCGAAGAACTTTGGATGCAATTGTTTCCTTAACAAGAGGTACCAGAGCGAAAAAGCTGAAATTTTAGATCATGATTATAAAATTACAAAAACTCATTTTGAGCTAGCACAAAGCTTAAACAGAAAACAGCAAAAACTAGGGATCATTACTACAAATTTCCTAAAATCTGTTTTTTATAAATACTTTTTTAAATCCTAACTGCAATTTATTCCTTCACTTGGGGTGATAAATCAAAGATTGCGAAAATTGGAAATCATCGCTATAAGTTTCCAAGAAATTAATTTTGATATGAATTTTCTCTATAAACTGTAATTGCAATTTTATAACTAGCGAAAAAGCAGAAATTGGGGATCATTGCCATAAGTTGTCAAAAATATATTTTTCGATATTTTTTTTAATAATCTTACTTGCATTTTATTCAAAAACTATTGGGCGAATATACCAATAGTTTTTTTTTAACTCCGCTATAAATTTTCAAAAATCCATTTTATGATTTTTTTTCTTTAATTGTGGTTTATTCCTTAGAGACGCTAAAGCGAAAATAGCTGAAATTAGGGATCATTGCTATAAATTACTAAAATTCAATTTCTTTTATATTTTTTTCTAAAAACACATTAATTATAACTTAACAAGAGTGGCAAAATAGGTAAAAACTAAAAGCATCGCATAAATTTTCTAAAATCCATTTTGTGATTTTTATGTTTTTTTTTTTAACTTTAATTGCGTTTTATACTTAAGAGATGCTATCAAAAATTCCAAAAATTAGGGATCATTGCTATAAATTTCATTTATTCTAATTTTCTCTGAGTTTTTATGAAAAATCTTAAATGCAATTTATTCCTTTAGTAGAGGTGCTTAAGCAAAAATATCAATACACTATAAATTTCTGAAGATCGATTTTAATACAAATTTTTTCTCGTAATTTATTGTGCAATTTATTCTACAACTATAAGATCCCAGGACAAAAATATCAAAAATTGGGGATCATCGCTAAACATTTAAAATAATCCATTTTTCTATACTTTATATCTACTCAAAAAAAATATTGTATTTGGGCCATTCCAGAAAATTTAGCTCAAATTTTAGTCATTTTTGGAAATGGTGTCTCAGATTAATTTGAACCTTGACACATAGATAGCCCTCATAAATATGATATATGTACCATATATCGTTTTTTTACATTTGGTGTATTTAACGAATTATGGCGGGTCAAAGATTGACTTTTTAAGCAAAAGTAAGAAAAATACATCACGTTTAAAGAGCTGTAACTTCTTAACCAATGACCCGATTTTCACAAATTTAGGCTCATGTGAAAGCTGGGGTTCTTCTTTTAGAAAATATTTTTAAAATAACACATTTTTTTTTACAGAACATTTTTTCTTTTCGAATATTTAAAAAAACACATCTTCGTTTTTTAAAAAAAAAAATTCTGGTGAAAAATAACAATGTTTTGTATAACATATTCAAAATTCAGAGTGGGATCTCCATGGGATCAAAAACTTCTCTGTTTTAAGTACGAGGTTCTCATATTTTTCCCTTAGAAAATTTAAATTTCTAATGTTTTGAATGTTTTTCAAAATTTTAGTAGTATAATTTTCTTTGAAAATTTAAATTTTTATATTGAAGAAACATAAAATTTTAATTTTCTAAGGTAAAATTTAAGAACTTCGTACTGAAACCAGAATATTTTTTGATCCCATTGGAATCCCACTCTGAATTTTGGATATGTTGTACAAAACCGTATTGTTTATCACCAAACTTTTTTTTAAAAAAATCGAAGATGTGTTTTTTTAAATATTCGCAAAAAAAATGTTTTTGAATTTTTGCAACACTTCTGAAACAAAACCGTATACTTTTGAAAATATTTTCTAAAAGAAGAAGAATTAAGCTTTCATATGAGCCATTACTTGTGATAATCGGATTACTAGTTAAAAAGTTAGAGCACGTTAAACGTCATGTATTTTTCTGACTTTTGCTAAAAAAGTCGAACTTTGACCCGCGATAATTTGAAAACTACAGCAAATTTTGAAAATCCAAAAATGCAACATATCTCATATCTATGAGCCAAATTCTCAGTGGCGTCCAAAGGCATGTTTCCGAACAGTGGGGCGAAAATTTTTGGAATTACCCATTTGCTACCTCCTATTTGACAAGGATTTCTTGTTTTAAAAGCTTTTTACCAATAATTTTGTAATTTTAAAAGCTTGTTACCAAAGAAATTGTAAATTTATAATTTTTTGACGCTATAAAACTTACAAGGAGGTTTCGTGACTTTACTATATTTTTTGTACCTCCTATTTTAAGAGAATTCCTAGTAAAAATTAAGAGCTTTTTTGTAATTTTACAAAATTTTTACCAATAAAATTGAAAATTTACATCTTTTTCGGCAAAATAAAACTTACAAGAAATTCACGTAAATTTACTAGATTTTGTTTGTAAAAAACCTTGAAAATTTGTAAAATTACAAGAAAAACTGCACTCAAAAAAAAAAAACTGTAAAGTTAACAAAAAATTTAGTTAAATTTAACTAAAAAAGCACCTGATTTTGGGCCTACTAAATTTTTAGTTAATTTAACTAAAAATATTTAGTTAACTTTTCGTAGAATGAATGTAGCAAAAAAAACCGTAACTTTAACTAAAAATTTAGCTGAAATTTCGTAACGTTTTTATGTACATATATTAACAAAAAAATTAGTTGAATTCAGCTAAACTTTTTGTTACTTTTCGTAAACTAAAATTAAGAAAATATTTTGTAAAAAATTAAAAGATTATTTTTTATATTTTTTCATCAGCTTAAGTAGAACTTATGAGATTTGCATAGGAGGCTTCACAAGAAATTCCACTTAACAAATTTGTTACGAAAAATCAGCAAATTAATTAGTAAAAATTCGTAAACTCAGTTTTGAAGTCAACAAAAAAAATTAATTCAAAATTTGTTCAAAACTAGTATTTTCGTAAATTGAACTTAACTAAAAAAAGTAGTTAAAAAGCTGATTTTAACTAAAAATTTGCTAAAAAGCCAGTAAACTCGAGTTAACAAAAAAAAATTTGTTAACTTTACAGTTTTATTTTTTTGAGTGTACATGTAAAATTACAAAAAAAATGCAAATTTCGATCCAAATCTGTTTTTAAAAAATAGTGAAATCTGTCAAACATTGGTAAAATGGGATTACGATACTTTTCCTAGTAATTTGACAATTTTTTTTAACATGATAATGTTGTTAGGCTGGTGTCTAATTTTAAAAAAGTTGGCGTCTGAGGTGGCGTCCTCAGTTTGACTATATAAGGTAACAGTTACCGAAAAAGAAAACAAGAATTACTATTTTCATTTTCTTAAAAACAAAAATTGTATTAACTTGGGTTTGTAACTTGAATAATAATTCACCTCGTGGGGAATAAACCCGTTTTTCACCAGTTGGTGAATAAAAAGTAACATAATTATTTTTTAACAAAAAAAAAATTTTTTCATCAAATTTTTTTTTTCAAATTTTTTTTTTTATAAATTTTTTTTTCTATCAAATTTTTTTTCATCAATTTTTTTTTCATAAATTTTTTTTTTTCATCAAACTTTTTTTTTCATCAAATTTTTTTTTTCATAAATTTTTTTTTTCATCAAACTTTTTTTTCATAATTTTATATTTCATCAATTTTTTTCATCAATTTTTCTTTTCATTAAAATGTTTTTTTTTGTGTTTTTTCATCAATTTTTTTTTTACATCAATTTTTTTTTCATTAATTTTTTTTTTCATCAATTTTTTTTTTTCATCAAAATTTTTTTTCATTAATTTTTTTTTTATCATATTTTTTTCATAAATTTTTTTTCATCAATTTTTTTTCATAAATTTTTTTCTTAAAATTTTTTTATAAAATTTTTTATTGTCAATTTTTTTCTCACCAAAAATTTTTTTTATATTTTTTTTTTTCATAAATTTTTTTATATCAAAAAATTTTTCTTTTCATCAAAAAAATTCATCAAAAACTTTTTTTCATCACAATTTTTTTTCACCAAAAATTTTGGGTTCATTTAATTTTTAACATAATTTTGTTTTTCGTGAAAAAAAAAATTATTTTTTTTTACCAAAACTACTTTTTCACCAAGTCTAAGCTTTTCGCATAAAAATTTTCCATTTTTTTATTAAATGTACATAAAACAAGAAAGAGTGTTATATTCTTTGGTGCCGAATCTTTAATACTCTCCAAAATGTAAAAACACTTTTTTGCACTTATTTTTGCACTTACTTACGAAATGTACAGCTTTTGAGGTTTTTTAATGGGGTCCTCGACTGATATTTCAATTCGTTTTGCATGGAATAGCAAAGTAATATAACATTATTTTTTCTAAAAAAAAACTTTGCTTTGTTAAGTACACCCAAATCTTCCGCAAAACATTATCATGATTTAATGTTTAGGGCAAGAGTACAAAATTCGCAGGCATTTTTTTGTGTGTAGAGGTGTAAGTGCGTAAGCAACTGAAATTGGAGATCATCGCTAGAAATGTTTAAAAATCCATTTTTATACAGACTTTCATTAAAATAAACAAAAGTAGCAAAAATTAGGGATCATAGTTTTAAATTTCTTATATTAAATCTTAAATATTTTCACTTTAAATCCCTTAATTGCATTTATTCCTTAACTAGAAGGGATAAAACAAAAATAGTAGAATTTGGGGAACAAAGCTATATAATATAAATCTTAATTGCGATTTATTCCTGAGCTATAGGTGCTTAAGTCAAAAAGGGTAGAGAAAAGGTATAATCGCTATAAATATCCAATTTTTGCTTAAGCAAAAAAATCAAAAAGTTAAGGATCATCGCTATACATAGAAAATCCTTAAATATAGGTGCTTAAGCGAAAATAGCAATAATTTGGGATCGTCGCTATAAATTTTCAAATATTTATTGTTTTGGATTTTCTGAATTACCGTTTTGAATTTTTTCTAGATAATTGTAATTTTTTTTTTTGGAATTTAACTAAGCTTTTTTTATTTCATTGAGAAACGGTGTAAATTTTTTTTAAATTTTTACAATAAAAAAGTGTAAATTTCGTGTGTAAGTGAGTGTATGTAAAATAAGTGTATGTGTGTGATGTATATTTTTCTTTATCCGTTTCCGTTTTTTATTTTCTTTTTTTCCTGTTTTTTGCATTTGAATTTTTAGAATGATTACTTTGCTTGTAATGTCATGTCATGTCAAGTTGTTTAGCTATTATTGTTGTTTTTTGTGTAGTATTTTTTACTTTTTTTTAAGTATAGGGTTACAAAACCCAAATGACAGTTAAACATATGAACAGTTTTTTTTCCTTCATTTCGTTTGATATGTGTAAAGAAATGAGCTTTTTTCTAGTTGATAAATGATGGAAATTTATTGACATTATAATATGGAAATTTGTAAGAATTTTTTATTAAAAAAAAAAACATTTTGTTATATTGTTGTTTATTAAACTAAAGATATTTTACAAGAAATTTAATGTTTTTCTAAGAATTAACAAATACGTACATATGATTAATATTAATCATACGCACTGGGGGAGTGACATTAGAAAACCAACATTTCAAACAACAATATTTTAAGTGTTTTTAGAAAAACCTTTTTAATTTAAATTTTTATTTCACTGCTTTAGTTTTTCCTTTAAAATCAATGATACGTTAGTAAATAACATCTCTATTTTAACAACAACAACAAAAAATCATTTAATATTTCCGTTTCTGGTTCTTTTGAAAAATATGTGTTGTTAAAAAAAAAAGCAAAATTCAAATAAAAAATCACCACAATGACCCTGACTTTTTTGTATGGCAAAGCAAAAAACAAAACAAGCAAAGAACAAATACTTTCACATATTAACTATTGTTAGTCTAAAGCTTTTCTAACACACACATGCATTTTTTATTGTTATTCTTACACATACAAACACACAAATACACTTTGTTATGTTGTGTTGTTATGTTTTCCTTTTTATAAAACTAAAACATTCTCCTCTATATATCACCTAAACCGGAAATGCTTGGCACAGCTTATTTTATTTTCTCATGGTCAATTTAAAACAACAACAGCAACAAATATATATATATAAAAATTCTACTACACTTAAAAAAAAAACCTTGTCAAATTACTAAAAAAAAGTTTCGTAATCCCATTTTAGTAATTTTTGACAGTTTTCTTGCTTTTTAAACAATTTTTTTTTTGTTGTAATTTTGCAATTTTTTCGGAAATGTACAAATTTCCATTGTAATGTTCCAAAAAAAAAAAAACTAGTTAAGTTACGAGAAGTCTCGTAATCCTATTTTAGCAATACTTTAAAGTTTGTCTTGTTTTTCACAAAAATTTATTTTTTTTTGTAATTTTACAATTTTTTTCGTAAATATACAAATTTTCAATGTTATTTTACAAAAAAATCTAGTAAAGTTACGAGAATTGCTTGTAAATTTACAATTTAATTGATAAAAAGCTTGTAAAAAGCTCTTGCTCGGAATTCTCTTAAAATAGGAGGTAGCACGAAATCTAGTAAAGTCCCAAAAACTTCTTGGAAGTTTTATCGCGTCAAAAAAGTTGTAAATTTACAATTTTATTGTTAAAAAGGCTTTTAAAACAAAAGCTTGTAAAATTACAAAAAAGCTCGTATTTTTGACTAGAAATTCTCGTAAAATAGGAGTTAGCAAAAAATAATTCTACAATTTTTTTTTTTATAATTCTACAAGGTTTTTTTTTCAGTGTAACAACTACACGCATACATACCATTATATACAACAATATATTGTATATCCTTATAATTTTTGTATACCATTTCAATGTTTGTTGTTTGTACCAGCAAACTCATTTATTATCACAAGTTTTTATTGCTGCACACAAGCAGAAAAAAATAAATACCAACATAAATGAAGAACTATATGTTTCCCTATATGTGATAATATTTGTTAAATGCCTCCGCGACAGAAAATTAGATAGGGTATCTGTATGGAAGCTATTAAGAATTATTTCATGTTTAACGGCCTACAGAATAAAATGACCTCGCTACTTTTTCTAAATTTTGCTAAACAGTTTCAATAAAAATTAGAAAAACCCCTATTATAATTCCGAAAATTACTATTGAAATTCATAAAAGCTCTTTTTATCAGAAAAGCGCGACCGAATTTTAAAAAATATTAAAAAAAATTCTTAAGGTCAATAGAAGTCTAAAATGAAATTTGGAAAAGCCCGAGAAAAAGTCAAAAGCTAAAGAAGTAAAAATCGGAAACAAAAAGAAATCGTATAAGCCCAATTAAAACTTAGGAAAGCTCAATTTAAAATAAAGCTCTATTGATATTAATTTAAAAGAAAACCCCTCTTTAAATTCAGAAAAACTCTATTGAAATTTATAAAAGCTTTTTTTGTCAGAAAAGCGCAACAGAATTTCAAAAAAGCTAAAGAACAAATTCTAAAGCCAAAGAGAAGTTGAGAAAGCTAAAAAGTAACTTTAATTTTGTAAAAGCCATATTAAAAAAAGTTCTAATGATATCAAGAAACTAACAAAAAAATTTCGAAAATGCCATGCGAAACCTAGGAAATTCGGCAAAACTTTTTTAGAAAAGCCCAACTAAAGTTCAATTAAGAGCCATAGAAATTTATTAAAATCCATTGATTACACAAAGTGACAAAAGTTGAACTTTTTCAATTTGCCTGAACTTCGACAGATGTTTTATATGCATCTCAGTGTGCTGATTCCGAATCTGTTTTCCAATTTTTTCCATCAGCTCGCTTTCGAGAGCAAATCGCTGTTAAAAAGTCGAAAAAGTCAGATTTTTCCAATTTTGTTTGGCTATAATTTTTAACACTAAAATAGCTTATTTTCGAAGTTTCCTTAGGCTATATCTCGAAAGCTAGAGCTTACCCAAACAAAGCGGTTACCAGATTTGAAATCAGCGAACTCCAATTACCCAAAATCAGCTAAAGGAACCTGGGCAAAAAAAAAATTTATTCAAAATAAAATTTGGAAAAAATTCATAATGCCCAATTATAACAATAAGAAGCTCTACTTAAATTCAAAAAAGCTTTAGTGATAACACTAGCCGACATTTATGAAATGTTGGACATCTTTGGGGTCTAATAACTTGTTTTCGTTTAATTTTTCGATGTTAATTCCGAATCTGGTTTTCAAATTTGTGGTTGACAAATCAGATTTTTTCGAAAATTTAAGTTAAAGTTTACAAAAAACGTGTTTTGATAATTTTTCACAGCTTTATCTGTAAGTTTTTTTAATGCCCTTGGATCATACACAATATTTTCGATTAACTTTTCGATGCTGATTCCGAATCTGGTTTTCAAATTGTTTCATCACGTTAGGTTTTGCGGTCAAATTTCACAAAAAAAGAGTTTGACGCATTTTTGAGAGCTTTTTTATGACCAATTGAAATATTTATTGAAATTTCAAAATGCTACAAAACCCAAGAAAAATCCTCAAAGGTCAATAGAAATTTAGAAAAACCAATATAAAATTTAGAAGAGCCCAAAATATGTTCCTATAATCCTACAGCTGAAGTGTACAGCGTTTCCCGGGTCGTATCAGATATGAATATCTAAATAGCTTAACCCAGCGCAACCTATCTGGTCCTGTTAAACATTCTGAAGTGCCGTCAAATTGCACTGAAATGAGGAATTTAGTTCATAATTTCACTCCAGCGCCACCTACCTTTTGTAAAACTTAAGAAATTTATTTTATAAATTTAATACAAATCAAACTATAATTTCAAAAAAATTCAAATATCACGACTACAGCACCACCTATTGGTATTAAGCTTAAAAGAAACCTTCCTCCAGTCTAAGCGAATATATTTTCCAAATTTGTTGTTAATCGGTCTAGCGGCTCTTAAGTTTTACAATCACCCGGAACAAAGGTTTTTAGATTTTACGATTGAAATTTCATAAAAGCTAAATTGAAACTTAAAAACACAAACGTAATTTCCAAAAAGCTTATTTAAAATTGAGAAAAGCACAAATACAGTTTTAAGGAAGAGAGAGTTTCAAATATGTTTTATCCTCAAAAATGTTAAAATAAAAATAAAAGAGAAAGCTTTCACGGCCACACACGGCCGAAATTTTCTTTAGTTGACTTTTTTATAACTTTCAATTTTTCTAATATTAGTTTTTTCTGAATTTTGCAATTAAATTTTACATTCGGACATTCAATAGGTCTTTGCTAAAACTCAAATAAATCTTAATTGACATTTTCTGAGAAAGCTTTCACTCCCACAAAAGGGGTAGTCTGAAATTTTCTTCAGTTGAATAAATATTTTAACTTTCAATTTTTCTTATATTATTTTTTTTCTGAATTTGAACTAATATTTTTTAATTAAATTTTGCATTCGGAATTTTAATAGGTATTTTCTAAAATTTAAATAAATCGTAATTGAGATTTTCTGTTCTCTCCAAATTTTCATCAAGGATATCTGAATTAGCAATTGTTGTTTTTTAAATTGCAAATAAGTTAATTGGAATTATTTCCAGCTTCTCTGAATGCAAAATTGGTTCATTCTGAACTCAAATTTTAATTTTCTGAATTTTAATTGGTATTTTCTTTATTTAAGCTATAAAAGTGAAGTGCTTCTTTATAGCTGGCCATTCGTAAAATAATATCTCATATATTTTTATTTAACTGGCATCAAATACATCTACACACCATCATCATCATCTATGAATGAACACCACTTTCAACCAGCAACAAATTCATTGTAGAAATCTCTTTGGAATGGTGGTTAAGAATTGTTAGTTAGTTAGTTGTTTAGTTGCGGCCATATTTAACTTTTGTAACCATTTTTTGTATGGACTATAGTTAGACGAAGCTTAGTTATAGTGTAGTAGGCTGTATATTTTGTAACACTACAACATCTGGTCCTAATCTGGTCTTCATTGAAAGTTGAGATATTGAAGAAAATTTGATAAAATTAGTTTACAAAACTCTAAGCACAATTAAAATATTGTCATATTAACAAACAAATTGAATTGATAAATCTTGTTGTTGAATGTCCCAATTAAAAAGTTATCATATTAACATAAAATATAATAGTATTGATAAATCGAATCGTTGAAAAAAATCAATTATTTTGTTTGTCAATAAAATTAGATTATTTGTTAATATGACAAATTTTTAACTGAAAATGAGCCAATAATAAATTTTTTTTGGTTAGTTGCATGCTGAAGTCTCCTGATTACCATTAAGATATATTAAATGTCCCAAAAGTGTAACATAAATCAAAAAAATTCTACTTTAAATCTTGAAGTATGTTGATAGTCTGTTTGGATTTGGTACAGCTCTTGAAACCATCATGTTTGGAACGTTTTTTCTAAAGTTTTAGTTTTTTATGGTGCAGTTTTTTTACTATTCATTTCTCTTTTTCTACACCTTTTCCAATTGAAATTCAGAAAAGATCAATTGTAATTCAGAAATCACAATTGAAATTCAGAAATCCCAATTGAAATTCAGAATAGCCTAATTGAAATTCAGAAATCATAATTGAAATTCAGAAAAGCCCAATTGAAATTCAGAAATCACAATTGAAATTCAGAAAAGCCCAATTGAAATTCAGAAATCACAATTGAAATTCAGAAAAGCACAATTGAAATTCAGAAAAGATCAATTGAAATTCAGAAAATCCCAATTGAAATTCAGAAAAGCACAATTGAAATTCAGAAAAGCCCAATTGAAATTCAGAAAAGCACAATTGAAATTCAGAAAACCCCAATTGAAATTCAGAAAAGCACAATTGAAATTCAGAAAAGCACAATTGAAATTCAGAAATCGTAATTGAAATTCAGAAAAGCCCAATTGAAATTCAGAAAAGCACAATTGAAATTCAGAAATTTCCAATTGAAATTCAGAAAAGGATAATTGAAATTCAGAAATCGTAATTGAAATTCAGAAATCGTAATTGAAATTCAGAAAAGCCCAATTGAAATTCAGAAAATCACAATTGAAATTCAGAAAATCACAATTGAAATTCAGAAAAGCCCAATTGAAATTCAGAAAAGCACAATTGAAATTCAGAAAAGCCCAATTGAAATTCAGAAAAGCACAATTGAAATTCAGAAAAGCACAATTGAAATTCAGAAAATCACAATTGAAATTCAGAAAATCACAATTGAAATTCAGAAAAGCACAATTGAAATTCAGAAAATCACAATTGAAATTCAGAATAGCCCAATTGAAATTCAGAAAATCACAATTGAAATTCAGAAAAGCCCAATTGAAATTCAGAAAATCACAATTGAAATTCAGAAAAGCCCAATTGAAATTCAGAAATCGTAATTGAAATTCAGAAAAGCCCAATTGAAATTCAGAAAAGCACAATTGAAATTCAGAAAAGCACAATTGAAATTCAGAAAAGCCCAATTGAAATTCAGAAAAGACCAATTGAAATTCAGAAATCGTAATTGAAATTCAGAAAAGCCCAATTGAAATTCAGAAAATCACAATTGAAATTCAGAAAATCACAATTGAAATTCAGAAAAGCCCAATTGAAATTCAGAAAAGCACAATTGAAATTCAGAAAAGCACAATTGAAATTCAGAAAATCACAATTGAAATTCAGAAAATCACAATTGAAATTCAGAAAAGCCCAATTGAAATTCAGAAAATCACAATTGAAATTCAGAAAAGCCCAATTGAAATTCAGAAATCATAATTGAAATTCAGAAAAGACCAATTGAAATTCAGAAATCACAATTGAAATTCAGAAATCACAATTGAAATTCAGAAAATGTAAACAAACCAATTATGAGTCACCACTACATAGACACATTAAACAAATGCTGTACAACTATGAGAGTATTTAACTTTATTCTCTTGCTACATATTGTAGAGAGCAGACAGACAATAATACACTCATAGAATGTTGTAGGTAAAATTTAGTTTAATTGAATTTTTATTATTTTTTGTAAATTAATTAATATAGTGAACAAAAATATTTACTCTACCTTGACAAATGCATTAATGAAAAATTAGTTTTAAAGAAAAATAATAAAAAGTCAGTTTCACTTAATGTTACCTTAAGCATTTTATGAGTGTATTGTCTGTCTGCTCTCTACAATACGTAGCAAGAGAATAAAGTTAGATACTCTCATATACACATTTCTGTACTGCATTTGCATAATGTGTCTATGTTTGTAGTGGTGACTAATAGTTGGTTTGTTTACATTTTCTGAATTTCAATTGTGATTTCTGAATTTCAATTGTGATTTCTGAATTTCAATTGGGCTTTTCTGAATTTCAATTGTGATATTCTGAATTTCAATTGATCTTTTCTGAATTTCAATTGTGTTTTTCTGAATTTCAATTGGGCTTTTCTGAATTTCAATTGTGATTTTCTGAATTTCAATTGTGATTTTCTGAATTTCAATTGTGCTTTTCTGAATTTCAATTGTGCTTTTCTGAATTTCAATTGGGCTTTTCTGAATTTCAATTGTGATTTTCTGAATTTCAATTGTGATTTTCTGAATTTCAATTGGGCTTTTCTGAATTTCAATTACGATTTCTGAATTTCAATTGGTCTTTTCTGAATTTCAATTGGGCTTTTCTGAATTTCAATTGTGCTTTTCTGAATTTCAATTGTGCTTTTCTGAATTTCAATTGGGCTTTTCTGAATTTCAATTACGATTTCTGAATTTCAATTGGGCTTTTCTGAATTTCAATTGTGATTTTCTGAATTTCAATTGGGCTTTTCTGAATTTCAATTGTGATTTTCTGAATTTCAATTGGGCTATTCTGAATTTCAATTGTGATTTTCTGAATTTCAATTGTGCTTTTCTGAATTTCAATTGTGATTTTCTGAATTTCAATTGTGATTTTCTGAATTTCATTTGTGCTTTTCTGAATTTCAATTGTGCTTTTCTGAATTTCAATTGGGCTTTTCTGAATTTCAATTGTGATTTTCTGAATTTCAATTGTGATTTTCTGAATTTCAATTGGGCTTTTCTGAATTTCAATTACGATTTCTGAATTTCAATTACGATTTCTGAATTTCAATTATGCTTTTCTGAATTTCAATTGGGCATTTCTGAATTTCAATTGTGCTTTTCTGAATTTCAATTGGGCTTTTCTGAATTTCAATTACGATTTCTGAATTTCAATTGTGCTTTTCTGAATTTCAATTGTGCTTTTCTGAATTTCAATTGGGGTTTTCTGAATTTCAATTGTGCTTTTCTGAATTTCAATTGGGCTTTTCTGAATTTCAATTGTGCTTTTCTGAATTTCAATTGGGCTTTTCTGAATTTCAATTGATCTTTTCTGAATTTCAATTGTGCTTTTCTGAATTTCAATTGTCATTTCTGAATTTCAATTGGGCTTTTCTGAATTTCAATTGTGATTTCTGAATTTCAATTGGGCTTTTCTGAATTTCAATTGTGATTTCTGAATTTCAATTGGGCTTTTCTGAATTTCAATTACGATTTCTGAATTTCAATTGTGCTTTTCTGAATTTCAATTGAGATTTCTGAATTACAATTGATCTTTTCTGAATTTCAATTGGAAAAGGTGTAGTTGTAAATCAGTATAACAAATTATGAGGGGATTGTTTTAGTTCTTTTTCTGTTTATATAAATTTAAAGCCATATTTATGGTTATTTATTCTAGGATATTTTACTTTAAACACTTTTGATTTAAAGAAAATTAATAAGAAATTAAGTAAAAAAAGTAAATAAATTCTATTTAAATATTTTTTGAATAAAATAAAAAAATTATTTGAATAATATTAATATTTTAGCTAAACAGAATTATTTAAACAGAAATTTAATTCAAAATTAATTTAAAAAAAATAATTAAAATAATGTTTAGCAAAAATTTAATTCACAAAAAAAATTTAACTGAATTTTAATTCAAAATTGAATTAAAAGATAACACTGTGCTACAAAAGACCAAAAATAATTTATGCAGGGGTTCTCATATGATAATTCGGGTTGGTTGGAGTCCATAGAGTACTGATATACTCATAGTTTTTCTGGATCACTTCGTTAAGTACGTTTTTTATTGGCAAATGTGTTGAAAAACGGAAATTCTTAAATTACAATTTTAAAAAATTATTACTTTGTTAGTTTGCAACCGATTTTCGATTTTATGGATTTGTTTTAAAGGAATAGGTCTTACCTTTCAAACAAAACAAAAATATTAAAAATCGATCAAGAATTGGCTGAGCTACGATCGCTTAAGTAAAAAAAATCGAATTTTTTGAAAAATTTGTCATATTCTTTACACTCTAAGTTGAAAGTGAATCATTAAACAATTTTTTTGAATTTTTTGTAAAAAAGTATAGTAAAGTGGCTTTCCAAAACACCAAAAAACATAACAATCGGTTAAAAAATGAATGAGTTATGCTAAGTTTTGTGATAGGACATTTTTAATTTTTTTCAGAAACGCTTGTAATTCAAGCATTATTCATAAATCTTGTTACTAGTAGTAATTTTATGCACATATGCATATAAACTAGAGATGGGAACGTAATTAGATTTGTGCGTGATTCACACATGATCAGAAGTGAGCGTGATTGAAAATTAATTTTACTCACGTGGTTGTTAGTGAGTGTCAGTGTGAGTGGAATAAAAAATGGGCGTGTCAGTTACTTCCAAATCCCATTTATAATTTTTTGGGTTTGTTCAAAAAATATCAGTGTTACTTCTTAAACAAAAAAATATTGTGAATCGGTTAAAAACTGGCTAAGGTGCGCTTGTTTAAGTAAAAAACCTTTTTTGAAGAGTTATACCTGCAACATTTTTATGACAAAAAACATTTGACATTTTTGAAACGAAATTGGTAAAATTGTGGGATCATTTGATGGAAATTTTACCTGTTTATAAATATACGTATGAGGCATTCCACACCAAATGTTCAGCGAAAAAAAAAACATGTGAACCGTAAATTTTTAAATGGGTTGTATGGATAGCCATGTGAGGCATTCCACACCAACTGTTCCACTACAGAAAAACCATAGTGGTTTCAATGGGATATCATTTGCAAAGTATTCGCTCTTAGGGTACTAATAAATAACAAAAATAAAATTTAAGTTTTTTTTTTCAAAAAATGGGCCTTGTAGGCGTGGTCAAATATTAAAAATATCAAACTTTTTTGCCTGAGTATTTATTCACGATCACGCACGCTAATGAAAGAAAAAAAAATATTCAAGCACGGTATTTTATTTTACTCACGCTCACGTGAACATCGTGACCGTAACTTATTTTTTTCTACTCACGTCTGCGTGAATGAGCGTGAGCAAAATAAAATATCGTGCGTGACTAAATTTTTTCTTTCATAAGCGTGCGTAATTGTTATTAAAAACTCACTCACGCTACCATCGCATCTTAAAATATTTTTTAAGTATTGATATTACTCATACGCACACGTTTTAAATACAATTATTGTATAAAATAAGCGTGTTGCAATTTTTGAATTTTGATTTTTCGAAAACAAGGCAAAACACATCTGCAAAAATTTCAGATCAGATAGAAAATTCCTTTAACTTTTTTTAAAAAAATAAAAAACAAATAAAATTGCGGCATGTTTTTTGATAAATAAAGTTTAAGTTTAATTTAAAAAATTCAGAACTTCTTCTGAAAATGTTTCAATTTTTATTTTTTTTAATTGATAGCCCATTCAAAAATCTATAAACAGCTTTTGTCTTTAAGACTTTACTGTGTTTCATTTAATTTGCATAAATATTGAAGTAAAGATGCTCAGGCAAAAAAGTTAGATATTTTCAATTTTTGACCACGCCTACAAGGCCCACTTTTTGAAAAAACTTAAATTTTATTTTTGTTATTTAATAGTAACCTAAGAGCGAATATTTTGAAAATGATTTCATATTGACACGACACAACTTTTTTTTTTTTGCTGAACATTTGGTGTGGAATGCCTCATATATGGAGCTAAAAAAATTACGTTTTTGGTTGTTCAATTTTTTAAAAACTGGGCTTAGGAGGCGTGGTCAAATATTGGAAAAATGGTCAAGTTTGTGTCAAGTTGCCTTGTTTAAATATATATCAAATAAAAACGAAATGCACCAAAATCTCAAAAATTTACATTCTTGTATAGTTTTGTATCGGCTATCGATTAAAATTTTTTTGGAAAATTTTCACAACCCGTTCTGAAATTTTCCATTTTTTAAAAAAGTCAATTTATAAAAAATCCAGCCACTTTTGTTTTTTTGTATTTTTTTTTTTTAAAGATTAGATGTTTGTCTAGCAAGATTTTTTTAAAAATTAAGAAAATCTATAAAAAAAAAAATAAGAAGAAAAAAAAGTAATTTTTCTGATTTTCAAAATAAATTTTTAAAAGTTAAAATAGTTTTTGAAAAAAATTAATTTCAATTTGTCTTTTTGCTAATTTATGCCAAAATATGCACAACTTAAAAGTTCGAAATATGCACAATATATGCATTTAAAATCAAAATATGCAAAAATATGTATTTTCACCAAAATATGCAAAATATGCGAAAACAAATCGATGCCATTTAATGCAAATCTCTTGATTCGGAAAGATAATTGGTCGATATCGTTTTTAGGCTTTCGACAAAAAAACATGCATTTACATGGAAATCTCACCCTAGTTATATAAAAAACTTTTTTACCCGGGACCCATTGAAAAAATTTTGGTACACAATTTTTTTCTCACTGAACATTTGGTGTGGAATGCCTCACATGTATATTTTTAAACAGGTAAAATTTCCATAAAATGATCCCACAATTAGCAATTTCGTTTTAAAAAAACATGTTTGCAAGCGCACAGCTTTTTCTGTCATAAAAATGTTGCAGGTATAACTCTTCAAAAAAGGTTTTTTACTTAAACAAGCGCACCTTAGCCTGTTTTTAACCTATTCTCAATATTTTTTTGTTTAAGAAGTAACACTGATATTTTTTGAACAAACCCAAAAAATTATAAATAGGATTTGGAAGTAACTGACACGCCCATTTTTTTATTCCACTCACACTGACACTCACTAACAACCACGTGAGTAAAATTAATTTTCAATCACGCTCACTTCTGATCATGTGTGAATCACGCACAAATCTAATTACGTTCCCATCTCTAGTTTATATGCATATGCGCATAAAATTACTACTAGTAACAAGATTTATGAATAATGCTTGAATTACAAGCGTTTCTGAAAAAAATTAAAAATGTCCTATCACAAAACTTAGCATAACTCATTCATTTTTTAACCGATTGTTATGTTTTTTGGTGTTTTGGAAAGCCACTTTACTATACTTTTTTACAAAAAATTCAAAAAAATTGTTTAATGATTCACTTTCAACTTAGAGTGTAAAGAATATGACAAATTTTTCAAAAAATTCGATTTTTTTTTACTTAAGCGATCGTAGCTCAGCCAATTCTTGATCGATTTTTAATATTTTTGTTTTGTTTGAAAGGTAAGACCTATTCCTTTAAAACAAATCCATAAAATTTAAAATCAGTTGCAAACTAACAAAGTAATAATTTTTTAAAATTGTAATTTAAGAATTTCCGTTTTTCAACACATTTGCCAATAAAAAACGTACTTAACGAAGTGATCCAGAAAAACTATGAGTATATCAGTACTCTATGGACTCCAACCAACCCGAATTATCATATGAGAACCCCTGCATATTTTTGGTGTAGCACAGTGTAATTATACTATTATATATTGTTGGACTTTATATTTTATAACCCAAGTTTTATTTATTTTGGTTTGAGTCCATATTAACTATTTCTGAGACATAATGATTTTTGTTGTGCAATGAGAAAATCTGAAAAAATTTATGGGGCAACACAGGCTAACAATAAGTGGAGACATTGACCGCTTTCGGAAGAAGCCATCCTGCCGTCGTCAGCACTCTTCGATTGTCACTGTAATTGTGTCAGATAAAAATTTTAGAATTTATTGAAAAAAGCGCTCAGAATATCAAGGCTATTTAAAAAAACACGTGCTTAATAGCTTGCAAGTTTTCTAAAAGGAAAAGTTATCAAAACTTAAGGAAAAAGTCCTCAGAATCTAATAACCAGTGGATTTTTTTTTTATATTTTCAGCACTGAAACGATCAAAACATTCAAATGAAGTTGGTTGAATTCAAAATAAACTTTCTGCAAAATAATGACAAGAGTTTATGGCAGTTGTTTTTAACAGTTGTTTTATAAAAATACTAATTGATACAAGTGTGCTAGTTTAACCAAAATTATTTGTGTGTTGAAAAAATCATCACTGTTTTCCCATAAAAAAAAGTTCTCAAAGAGTTATTTCTAAAAAAAATATAAAACTTGGGCGTACTGATTTGAGTTTAGGGCAATGTCTTTGGGTTCCTTTTTTGAATAAAAAAAACAAAAAGTTTTTAACAAAGTAAAAAAAAAAGAATTTTTTTCAAGAAATGAAAAACTGGAAATGCAGTTTTACTTCATCTCTCTACTTATCTCTACTTTCAGACGTATATCATCCGGTTCATGTTTAATATTGGCTGTCGGATGGTGCAATAGTAAGTTTACATGCGTTTGTAGAGTGCATAAAAACACCTCTTTAGGTGGTGTATTTTTTAAAAATTTTATTTATTAAAATTTAGGTCCGAATATTTATTAAAATTTAATGCTAAAAATTAAAATCAAAACTTTTTTTGTCGGAACTTTTTAATTTTCAAGTCAAAAAAAGAACCCAAAGACTTACAGGTCCAATATTTCTTTGTTCTTGCGTTGCTATTGACCCTAAACGACATCTTTTCCGACCCCAAAAATTTTGAACTTCGAAAATAAGAATAATTTGCTGCACCATATTGGTGGAGCAATTTAAAAATTTGTAATATTAAGGCTATTTTTTTACTAACAACCCCCCTTAAACAAAATTCCCTTTAAACTAATTTGAATCTGATCAAAAGCTTTTCTATTAACATAATTTATAAAAAATACTAAAATTGAATACCATTATCGGTTAAAAAACCATAATATGGAAAAATATATATTTTTTTTCTGTTCTAAATTCAAAGTATCTCTTTCAGCCGAAAAAAAAAAAATTTAAGTCAATTCAAAATACATGCGATATAAATATTAGCGTGGCAACTTTTGGTAACATTTCGATAATTATGCCGAAAAAATGGCGGAAAGAAACTGTTTTGGGAAATCATTAAATAATTTCAGATATGATTTTTGTTAAAAGATATCAAATCAGAGAAAAATACTCAAAATCTAGTCTCGATATCTCGAAATTTAAAAGAAAATGCATGATATTTAATATTAAACCAATTTCAAAAATTGTTAATGATTTTCAAATTTCTAATGAAATTTGTATATCAAAATTTAAAACATTATTTATTTCAAAAGAATTTAAAGCAATAAATTTTTAAGCTCGAGGTCTTAGTTGTTTAAATGTTTTTTATTTATTGAAAAATCTTCCGATACTTCGCTATTCTTTAAATTGCATCTTCAGGGACAGTTAAAATTTGTTTATAAAAACCACAAAAATTCTTATACGTTATGTAGTGTGTTCTACCATCGTCATTATTACCAGAGCTTCGAAGGATTTCATTCCTTAATTCGATTTGGCATTCTGACAAAAAATTTAGTGATTGCATTCCCCAATCACATTTTAGCGAATTGAATGAATTCACTTTAGACTCATTCGATTTATAAAAATCGAATGCATTAGATTTATTTTTCATTCGACTTTCAAAAATCGAATGCATTCGATTTTTTTTTCATTCGACTTTTAAAAATCGAATGCATTCACTTGCGAATGCAATCGATTTTCTTTTCATTCAATTTGAAAAATCGAATGGCTTATTCATTCATTGCATAAAAAACTTTAAAAAACTAACCAAGATAGAGCAAATAGGAGCCAATTTTTTGTCCATAGTATTGCCAACACTCTTCACACTTTTTGTCGTGTAGGCAGTTAATATGTGCATTTTTTAAATTTTCGGGAACACCAATTTTTTTGGATTCAAAATTAGAGCCCATTAGGGTCATCGTATGTAAAGAAAGTCGTCGATACTATGGACCAAAATTTGGCTCCGTTTTGGTCTATCTATTTAAAAAATCGATTGCATTCGCAGTGGAATGATAAAAAATCGAATGCATTCGATTTTTCTAAATTGAATGAACAAGAAATCGAATACATTGATTTTTTTCCATTCAATCGAATGAATTCCAAGGACTGCATTCAATGTTGATTTATGAAATCGAATGCATTCACTGACTATTTTTTTTGAGAATTCATTCGAAAAGGATTTCATTCTTCGAAACTCTGATTATTACACTCAACAACTAAGACCTCAAACTTAAAAATTTATTGCTTTTTAAGAAGGTCGAATTAAAGAAAGTCGGATAAAAACAACATTTATTTAAAAAAAATAACTTTTAAGCCGTTTTTTTTTAATTCATAATATTCCAAAATACCTGCCACCTTACAGAATATGCAGATATTTTTTTTTTGCCAAAAACTACTTAAAATCTAGATGTATATAAAAAAAATGCAATCATGTGCATGCCTTTTACCAAACAACCATGCTGCTGATAAAGCTACTTATGCTTTAACTCAACAACATGCAAACTAAAAATCCTTTTTTGAACACACAAATTGCTTGTTAGTTTTAATATTTTTCGTTTATACTCTTTTTTTTTTCTTTTAGTGCTGTTGCATGCATGTTGCAACATTTGAATAAACACATTTTCCTTATGAAAATTACACAAAAAAAAGGATACTCAGCTAAACAGAAATCACATACACGCATTTATGGTTGAATGGAGTAGTAACGTAAAAAAAAATATACATACATATAATAAGGATACCAAAATAAAGGATACAAAGAAACGCATTCATAAGCAGACATTATACTAAAATCATAGCTATGCTAAGGGGGCACTTATGGAAAAAGTATTCCTAAATGTAATTAAAAAGTAATGGGTTTTTAAAGGCACCAAAACTCTAAGAATATACACATTTTTAAAGTAAAATTTTGCAAAAATTCAGTAAAAAAATCAGAAATAATAAATTGGCCAATTAGAATTTGGAAAATAAATTTTGAATAGATCTATTGAAATTCATGCAGTCCTAATTAATTTAAATAAAAGCTTCACTGAAATACGAATCAGTTTGGGTTCCCATAGAGCAGGGGCGGATCCACGGGAGAAAGGAAAAAGGAAACGCCCACTCCCACACTGAATTCGAAAAAAAGAAAAAAGAGAAAAAAGGAAAGAAGAAAGGTGAGGGAAAAAGTAACATGAAAAAGATAAGGAAATAATCGGAGAATCTATCTATATATATAAAAATGGATGTGCACTCAAAAAAAAAGTGAACTAAAAACTGGGAAAATTAACTCAATTTTGAGAAAAAGAGGGAATGATTTGGCTCCAAAGATTTTTTTTTTTGGTTTTAGTTCATAATTTTCCCAAAAATAAGGAAAACAAAGTTATTTAATTTTAAGACAATTTTAACTAGAAAATGGGAAAATTATACTTCACATCTTAGAAATAAATTGGGTCTAGACCCTGGACCCATGGGTTCGGACCCCTTTTAACTCGAGACCCCGTTGGGTCCTTTAAGGCTCCCCATAGATTTTGAACCAAAACTTGTGTCCGTTTCGCTCTAACTTGCTTAGTTTTTGAGATACGGTAATA
The DNA here is from genome assembly GCA_963921195.1 of Pegoplata infirma. Taxonomy (NCBI): domain Eukaryota; kingdom Metazoa; phylum Arthropoda; class Insecta; order Diptera; family Anthomyiidae; genus Pegoplata; species Pegoplata infirma. Next base: position 224,627,198 of record OY992538.1, read on the forward strand.
AGGGGCCTGATAGGGTCTTGAGAATCTTAAAAACCGGATAACTCAAAAACTATTAATCGGAGGGCTTTCGGGTATTTTGCGGAAGTGTTCTACGAGTCAAGAGCTACAAAAATGACGTTGGACCTTTTCTAGTGTTGGCAGTATTTACCGAGATATGTGCATATATAAAATCTCGGGAATTTCAAATTTTAGATCTAAAATTAGGGTCTTGAGACCCCGACAGATGAGCAGAGCTAGGCTATTCCATATTTTTCTTTGTAGTCTTTCTTTGGAAAATTTCATCCGTTTCGCTCTATCTCGCTTAGTTTTCGAGATATCGCCATTTTGAATTTTTAACTAAATTCCAAGAAGTTATTTACTAAATTCTCAGAAGTCATTAACTATATTCTAAGAAGTACACTTCCTCAATTCAAAGAAGAGAAATACGATGATGTTTTTTTTAGTAAATTTTAACTAAACTTGACCTAAATTGTTTTTTAAGAAATATGTCTTAAAAATAAAGATACGATTCTTAGATTTGTGGAAAATTTCTTTGGCAGTAAGAATTTTTTTTCTAATATTAAAAAAATCCATTTAAAGAAAACTATGAACTAATTATAAGTAAATGAACTAAACTTTTTTCCTCATAGTTAAGAAAATTTCTCATTTTTAAGTTAAATTTAACTAAATAAAATTAACTAAAATAAATTTTCAAAGACATTTTTTCCTTAATTTTAGTTATGTCTTTTTTTTCAGTGTGTGTATGTATGTATGTGTGTATGTATGTTCCGTATGGACTCGAAAACGGCTGGACCGATCTTGATGAAATTTTCAGGGAATATTCGGAAAAGCCTGGCGAGTAACATTGTCGAGTCAGATTTTTGATTTTCTGTCTGTGGGCGGAGGGGCGTGGCAAAATCAAATTTTTAGATTTTACTACTAATGACATCTATACATAAAAAAACGGATAGACCGGTTTTCATGAAATTTAAACCAAAGATAGTACTAACCGGGTACTACCCAGCAAAAAAAGTCCGGAGTACTTCTATGTGGAGTGCTTTAAAACTAAAACAAATGTAATGAAATACAACAAAAATAACAAAAAACACAAGAAAAAAACACACAAACAGTTTTTTCTACTCCATAAAAAGTTGTTATTCAGCACTTAACTCATTAGCTTCCGCGACACTCCCATACAAAAGTAAGTAGATATTCAGTAGATAAGAAGTACTCCGAGCTTTCAAACAACTTCCAACTACTTCCATGGAGTAGTTCTTTTCTACTGAATATCTACTTACATTTGTATGGAGGTGTCGCGATAGGTAATGAGTTAAGTGCTGAATATCTATGTATTCTGGAGTAGAAAAAACTGTTTGTGTGTTTTTGTCTTGTGTTTTTTGTTATTTTTGTTGTATTTCATTACATTTGTTATAGTTTTAAAGCACTCCACTGAGAAGTGGTAATGACTTTTTTTGCAGGGTAACTATATGCCAAATTAGAGCGTATCGGACAAATGGGCGTAAAATGCCATGCTTTTTTGCCTGTGGGCGGAGGGATCTTCAAAATCGAATTTTTACATTGCACCACTAATGACATCTATATATAAAAAACGGATGGACCGATTTTGATGAAATTTAAACCAACGATAGCACTTTCCAAGTACTATGTGCCAAATAAGAGTGTGGCGTAAAATGCCAAGCCCCTTTGTATTGAATTGAATATTATTTCTGCATGCTCCGCTATAACGCAATAACTGTTTATTCGATTTTAATTAAATTTTAAGTACTGATAGTGTTAACCAAGTGCGGAACTATAGGCCATGTTATACTACGATTGGAAAAAGGGGCGTAAAATGCCACGCCCCTTTGTATTATACTGGACGTTGTCTGCCTGTTTCGCAATCACGCAAAAACAGCTGAACCGATTCTCTTGACATTTTCACTACATACAGTGCTAACCAAGTGCATATGTAGGCCATATAAGATCGTTATTGGAAAAAGGGATCAAAATTGCAACGCCCTTTGTACTATACTGATCACGATTGAACAAAGAGGCGTAAATTGCCACGCCCCTTTATTTTATACTGACCGTTATGTCTGGCTGTTTTGAAATCACGCAAAAACGGATAAGCCGAATCTGTCACTACTGATAGAACTAACCGAGCGGGACTGTAGGACATATGTAGAGCGCGATTCGGCAAAAGGGTATAAAATATCACTCCCGTTTTTCATGAATAAAAAGTTATTTCCTCCTCTTTCGCAATCACACGAAAACGGCAAAACTGATATCAATGAAATTTGCAGCATAGATAGTACTAATCGAGGATGCAGCACGGAACTTTCACGATTTGATAAAAACGATTTGTACTATATATACTTAACGTTATGTCTGTTTTTTTCGAAATCACGCAAAAACGGCTGAACCGATTTTGTTGAAATTTCTCTATAGATAGTGCTAACCGAGGAACCAAAGGTTACTAGCTGGACCCGGACCCGTGCTTTAATTTTGTCCGACACTATATTTAAATTAAGATGCAACATAAAAAAGTTTTTTTCTTAGGGCCAGCAACGCGGACCGGGTATAGCTAGTATTTTCTATGAAAAATGTCTAAGAATCTAAAATTTTTTTTAAAGCAAAAATGTCTCGGAATGCTACAATTTTTCTATATGATAAAAGTTTCGGAATACATATTAAATTGTTCTTTATATTAGGGAAAAACATAAGAATTGTTTTAGATGAAATTTTGGGAATTTTTCTAAACGAAAAATTTTGGAATTTTTCTAGACGAAAATTTTGGAATTTTTCTTTGCGTAAATTTGTGAAATTTTAGAATTTTTTTATATGAACAATATAGGAATTTTTCTTCGATTTTTTTAGGAAAAAAATCTAAGAATTTTTCTATAGAAAAATCAGAAAATTTTTTATTAAAAAAATCAAACATTTCTTTATAGGAAAAGTCTGAAATTTTTTTTAGGAAAACTCTCAGAATTTTTTATTACACTCAAAAAAAACCTTGTAAAATGACAAGAAAAGCTTGTAACTTTTTTTTATACCTCCTATTTGACAAGAATTCCGTGCAATTTTACAAGCTTTTTACCCATAATTTTGTAATTTTACAAGTTTTTACCAATAAAATTGTAAATTTACAATTTTTTTGACGCGATAAAACTTACAAGTAGGTTTTGTGACTTTACTAGATTTCTTGCTACCTCCTATTTTACGAGAATTTCTAGTAAAAATTATGAGTTTTTTTGTAATTTTACAAGCTTTTTACATTTTTGGCGCAATAACCCCTGCAAGGAATTCTTGTGAATTTTCTTGATTTAAAATTACAAAAAAAATGTAAATTTCGAGCAAAATTTTTTTGTTAAAAAACAAGGAAAACGGTCATATATTGGTACAATTGGATTACGAGACTTTTTCTAGTAACTTGACAAGGGTTTTTTTTTGGCTGAAAAATAAATTAAGTCTGTCAAACAATTTTAAATTTCTTATTTCAAAAATATGCCATAATTAAGTCTACCTCTCAAAGTCCATTTTAAGTGGCATC